>JAGFMF010012266.1:13081959-13103052 GCA_019455555.1 Galemys pyrenaicus
TTTAATACAATTAGGGTACAATACAGAAAGGACAAAGAACATAGTTACTAAGTTAAGCATCCAAAGTTACCCATGTCCTTGAGGGTAAAAGTCCAGCCATTTAGGATTGGCCCAAAGCAAGGCCCAAAAGCCTGTCACATGTCTAAAGGACCTTTCAGTAGAGACCCATAGAAAAAGGTTAGAAAGAGTCAGACAAATCCGGGAGGAAAAGAGCAAAATCAAAATCAAGGTGAAAGCTGCCATTGTTAACCTCCCCACGGGTCTCTCATCCACACCTGTTCCAACCAGTCCAAGACCAAAAAGCAAGCACAGTTTCTTCACATGTCGCTCTGCTCCACATGCCTCCTCCATGTCTCCTTGCTGCTCTCTATCCTGCTTCCTTCTTCCTCCCTTCCTTCTGTCCTCCTCTCTGCAGGATCTTCTTTCCCTGCTCAGCTCCACCCACTTAGGGTGGAACCAGGATTCTGGAACTTACCCCTTTCCTGGGGATGACCCTGTTACACTTATAGTAAGAAAACTAAAATTTAATGTCATTAAAAGATGTATTTGTGTAAGTTGTCTAATCTAAAGAGATAATAGCATAACAGCTATTAGGGCTCACAATCTAGAGATTGAAAACTGGGATGTAATACTCCAAATGCGAGTAAAGTGAGGGTGTGTGTTTAAATAGGAAAGAATGTATTGAAAATAGATATTTTGAAGGTCCTAAAAGTAATTTAAAGTAAGATGGTTTTCGGGCCTCCCCTGGTGGCGCAGTGGGTTAAGCAACGCACTACGAGGCAGACCGCAGCCACTGCAGCATGAGTTTGATCCCTGCTGCCGGCCAGGGGGGGGACCCACATGGCACGGCAGACCTCTCCTGCTGTGCCCGCTGCTCCCCTCAGCAGTGTACTTCTGTTGATCTGCCTGTTCTGCTCCCTGCTCTCTGTGGTGAATCCTCTCACCCCCCTACGCCTCTGGCCTGTACCCCAGTGCTTGTATGCATAAATAAATAAATCTTTAAAAAAAAAAAAAAGTAAGATGGTTTTCTTTAAAATGATATTAAAAAGTATGAAAGCAAAAGAAAGTGTTGAAGGTCTGAGAAGGATTTTTAGAAAAGATCTATTAGCATTGCTGAGCCTTGTTTAAAAACAGATCTACTCTTAAAAATTGTCATTCTGAGTAATTAAGTGTTTTTGAAAAGGCCTGTAAGTTAATTCTATGACAATTGGAATTAAATCTCTCTGATTTTTCTTGCTTTTATCAATCTGTGTAACACTTGCCAGCCTGAAAAACCTTGGTGTGTGTAGTTGTTCCATTAACAAACCTGGAATTTAGAATTCCAGTCTTAAGAAAAACTAAAACTACAACTTGTAACTTAATCTTAAATCTGTAATTTTCATCATTTGCTAGACAATGTGCTAAGTTGTTTTTTTTTTTAACGATTTATCTATTTATGCATACAAGAGCTGGGGCACAGGCCAGAGTTGCGGAAGGTGAGAGGATTCACCAGACAGAGTGGGGAGCAGAACAGGAAGACTGACTGAAACTGAGGGGAGCAGTGGGCGAGGCAGGAGAGGTCTGCTGCGCCATGTGGGTCCACTCCCTGGCCGGCAACAGGGATCGAACTCATGCCTACAGTGGCTGTGGTTTGCTTCATAGTACGTTGCTTAACCCACTGCACCACCAGGGAGGCCCCAATGTGCTAAGTTTAATGACAACTTGTTAAATATCTGAAGCCATTTTTTTTTTTTACTGAAATAACTTTCAGGACTGCCTTTTGTCCTCATTGCAACAAAACTTAGCTTTCAGGTCTATTCCTACTATTGTTGTCACCCCAGTGGAATTTACCACTCCAGGACTAGGCATAAAAACAGAAACTATATAATTACCTGCATCCTTCAAGGCATACAAAAGACAATCATTAAGCCGATCAATTAGAAAAAGGCTGAGGAAAGTTATTCAGAAACCCAAAAATCCTACATCATTTCTAGATTTGCTGGGCTATAAGAAGGTATTCTAATCTAGACCCAGAGAGACTCTAAAATAATAAACATTTTAGCAGTCTCCTTCATTAGCCAGTCTTGCCCTGATATCAGGCACAGACTCCAGAGACTAAATCAAGGATCTACGATCTTTTTTTAACACTTGAATATGGTCTTCAAGGCCTCTGTCAAAGGAGACTAGCTAGACAAAGAAAGGGAGAAAGATAAGAGGAGGGCGCAGTATATGGCAGTTGCCATTGTCAGCACCCTGCCACCTCAGATCACCTGAGGCCCCATGTACTTCAGGGCATTAGGGACCTCAACCTCTTGGGCTGCCAGCTTGCTTCCATTGCCAGCGACCTGGACACCTCAGCTCCAAGTCCACAAGTGTCTAAAGACGCTGTCCCCAGGGCCATGCCTTCAGTGACATTGCACAGGGCACTGGCAAAGGGACTGTCCCACTCTCCAGAGAGGTAAGGGGGCCAACCTGAACCACAGGTCAGGATGGGAGGACAGGCTTGACCGTCAATTGCCTGACTTTGAAGACCGCTGGTGTAGAAAGACCTTCTCTGAAGAAGCCCAGAGATGAGACAGGCTCCTCTGTTTACTGTTTCTGTGGATAAGCCTCCGGTGACCCTGGAAGTGTCAGACTAAAAGATCACCTTCTTGATGAATAAGGGGCCACTTATCCTGCCTTGCTCCAGTTCTTTGAACTGACCTACTGGTCGACCATCCCCTCACTAGTAATACTGATGGCAGGCCTGGGCCAGGACACTTTAGAGACCTGCCATCTTGCTCACTACAACGCCACATGTTTATGTATTTTAGCATTATTTTCCTAACTTCTCCTGTTAGGACAAGATATTATAGCTAAACTTTAAACCTCAGATTTCTGATAGAGCCCCAAAACAGACAAACTGTAAAAGAAGATCTTAATCTACCTCTTCTGTTCTCTTGATACATGGTTCTAAAAAGGAAAGTGTCAATTTAAGTGTATACATATCTCATAGGTAACTTTGTCAACAACATGAGTGTAAACAGATGTGTTCTCAGTTGTGAGAGACTTCCTAATGCCCAATATATTCTGGTAACAATATCATTGAGCAAATCTGACTATGCTACAATATGTATGTATCAATATTAACATGCTTCTCTAATAATAATCAAAGTTTAAAATAACTTTTAAGTTTGTCTGCTAACTATTTTATACAAGTTTGCTACCAACAGATTCCAGTCTCCTGCAGACTCCCTTTTACATCACTGATGCTTCTAGAAACTTAGAATTGCCATCATCCTGTAACCTGAAAAGGGCCCAATGCTGGTCTTTCCTAATACCTGCTCTGCCTGAAAACTGGACGATATAAAACCTTGGATTCATCATACTTGGGCAACTGCTGCAAGAGCACTCAGATAGATATCTGCCTCAACTGGTTCCAGCACCCGGGGGAACAGAGCATTCCTTTACATCTGGATGACCAGGTCTTACTAAAATAACTCTCTCTCAACCCGCTGCAGCCACAGTGGATGGGCCCTCATACTGTGATCCTCACCACACCCACAGCTGTCAAACTCCTGGGGACCCATCTTGCCATCACATATCATGGGTAAAACACAGCCCACCGCAGTGGGCAGCAACCCAGATGAACCCTCTGACTATTGACTTACTAACAGCAGGAAAAGGGGGAACTTGTCTTTTTCTTAGGGAAGACTGTTGCTATTATATTAATGAAGCTGGGTTGGTTGAACAAAACGTAATGTTGGTTGAACAACATTGCCGAAGGCCTTGATCGCTTCTGATCATGGGAACAGGGTGGATGGGGCGAATCTCTTTTCCCATGGTCGCCTGGCTAGCTCCACTTGCAGGAGAAATAATTTTAATTGTGTTATTTTTTTTGCTTTTGCTCCTGTCTCCTTCAGTTCATCCAAAATCCAATCCAGACGATGACGCAAACAACTTTCAACCAGTTCCTACTATACCCCTACTGCCCTTGGACCCACCCTTGTGACCTTTCTCCCACCAAAACCCCACTATGCTCCAAGCCAGCAGGAAGTAGCCAGAAAACCTTCGTTGCCATTATTCCATCAAAAAGGTGGGAATGAAAGGTCACCCAGATCCCTCACCCAGACCCCTAGGGCAGTGCTTCTGAGAAGCCATCAGTGACAAAGGTAAGCTGGTGACAGCTAGTCACTCTCCATATGACGCAGGGTGACATGTGACTCACTGTGGCTCAATTCCAGTGGAATGTGGTCCAGGAATGTGGGGGGACCTTAATGCAACCTAATGAATCACCACCAATGGACAACTTCTTCCTGCCAAAACCTTCCTGCCAAAAGGAACTTAAAAATTTTCCACTCCAAATTATCCTGCCTATAAACCACCCCAACCCTCCCACCCCCACCCCTCCAGCCTGTAACCTGTATGTGACTTCCCAGACCCTCACTCTGGGGATCAGAGAACCTCTTCTGGGAGCGCAATAGAGGTTCCTGCTGGTCAGAAACATGACCTGGCTCTTTTTTTCTCTCTTTCTCTTTCTGTTTTGCTCTCTCATCCAACCATGCTATAACCTTTCAACTATTATTATTATTCTCATTCTAAGATGAAGAAACAAATGCTATTCATTTTAATTGAACATGTACCAAGTACCAGACACTTTGAAATACATATCATTTAATTTGCACGACAATCCAATGAGTAAGAAATTACCATTTCCACTTTACAAATAGGGACACTAAATGGTAAGGAGGTTTGGTATAGGTCAGATAACTAAGCACCTGGTTGGTCCCAGGTAATGTGCACCACTCCTAAAACTTCTGGAAAGAGGTTCTTGTGCCAGCACCAGCTTTGTGCTGATCCACTTAGATTTGCATTTCTTAGGCCTTTAAAGCTGCAGAAGGGGAAGAATGAAAAGGGAGTGGAAGTAACAAAATAGTGTCAGTGTCTAAAACTCATCCATTTCAGCCTGAAAAATCTTCATTCCCTTTAATCACTCTTCCTGCCACTATTTACAGGGCAGGGAGAGGGGCACCCCAGAACTTTTAAACCTGCTTTTTAAAAATGGGTTCTGCCATCCGCCACATTAAGATAAACATATAAGGCCTTTAATGGAAAGGAACTTTAATATAATTAGGGAACAATATAGAAAAAGACAAAGAATATAGTTACTAAATTAAGCACTTAAAGTTACCTATTTTTTTGAGGGTAAAAGTTTAGCCAAATAGGATTGGCCCAAAGCAAGGCCCAAAAGCCTGCCACAAGTCTAAAGGACCTTTCAGTAGAGACCCATAGAAAAGGGTTAGAAAGAATTAGACACATTTGGGAAGAAAGGAGCAAAATTAAAATTAAGGTGAAAGCTGCCATTGTTAACCTCCCCACAGGTCTTTTACTTACTTTTTGTTTTACCAGTTTAAGACTGAAAAGCAAGCGCAGTTTCTTCACGTGTTTTTCTGCTCCACGTGCCTCCTTTAGGTCTCCTTGCTGCTTTCTATCCTGCTTTTTTCCCCCTCCCTTCCTTCTGTCCTTTTAGTTTTTGTTTTTAGTATTTTTTTATCCCTTCTCAGCTCTACCCTACCTAGGGTGGAACCAGGATCTTGGAACTTCTTTTTTTGGGAGGGGGAGTGGGGGACCCCCACCACTGTGGGGGTTCTGGAATATCTTTCTGGAAGTTCTGGAATATCTTTCAGCACTTCTTCACTGCTAATAGTAGTTGGCAGCAGGTTAGCCCTTTGAATAAAGTCTTACAGAGTTCATTCTTCTCAAATTGAAAATGCTTGCTGGTGATTAAATGTTTTCTCTTTACATTGTGATCCCCTCCCCCTTTTGGGTCCTAGATCCCCCCTCAAAATATAAACTGTATTCTAATGCCTATAGAAGAGACTAACAGTTAACTTGTAGTAATAAATGTAACAAATGTAATAAATGTAACAGGGGTCCCCCAAAAAAAAAAAAATTCCAGAATCCTAGTTCCGCCCTAAGTAAAGCTAAAAAAAAAAAATTTTTTTTCTACAAAAAAAAACAAACAAAAAACCACATAAAACAAAAAAACATAAAAAAACTATACTTGTTTTTTAATCTTAAACTAGTTAAAACAAATATAAGTAAAAAACCCTTAAAAAATTAACAATAACAACTATCATCTTAATTTTAATTTTACTCTTTTCCTCCCAAATTTATCAAACTCTTTCTTTCTTTCTTTTTTTTTTTTTTTAATTTTTTTTTTTATTTATGCATACAAGAGCTAGGGTACAGGCCAGAGTCGCGGGAGGTGAGAGGATTCACCAGAGACAGAGTGGGGAGCAGAACAGGCAGCCTGACTGAAACACACTGCTGAGGGGAGCAGCGGGTGAGGCAGGAAAGGTCTGCTGCTCCATGTGGGTCCCCTCCCCGGCCGGCGGCAGGGATCGAACTCGTGCTGCAGTGGCCGCGGTTTGCCTCACAGTGCGTGGCTCAACCCGCTGCGCCACCAGGGAGGCCCTATCAAACGCTATAAATCACTACTAAAAAGTCCTTTAAATGTGTGCCAAGTTTTTAAGCCTTACTTTAAACCAATCCTATTTAGCTAAACTTTTACCCTCAAAAAAATAAATAACTTTAAATACTTAATAACTATATTCTTTATTCTTTCTTTATTATACCATAATTATATTAAAATTCCTTTCCATTAAAAGTTTTATGTATTTATCTTAATGCAACAAATAACAAAACCCATTCAAAGAGGGCAAACTTAAAAATTCTAAAGTACTCCTCTCCCTACCCTGTAACATAAACACTGTTGAATAAATGATTATTACTGAACACATACTGGAGTATAGAACAAGTTAGTGCTGTTTCTTTTGAAAGCATCCATGGATCAGCAAATGACATTCAACTATATGGAACACTAGGTATTATCATAAAACTTACTTTTAGTAGTCCTGTTAGGGGGAAAGACCCTCCTGAATGGATTATACAAATAGGTTATGTACTTCGACCCCCATTCCAGACCTACAAGATCCAAGGACTACAAATCCCATAAGGTCATTATCGAAGAGTGGATCACTGGGACCTGAGGGTGAAGTTGAGCAGCCAGGCTGAATATAAAAGCAGACACATGGGCCTTAGGGGGTCCTTTTTTTCCCTTGGGAGTCAGCTCTCAGCGCACAGTTGGGTTCCAGCTCCAAAAAACTAATAGAATATTTACAGATCTGTATCCCTCTCTTCCCCTTGTGTTATTCACTACGCTATTTCTCCTTCCCTTGTAAATAAAACCCTTTATTAACCTTTGTTGTGTGTGCCTGCAGTTGGGGCATTATAAGTGCCGTTTGAGCGCGCGGGTGAGGACCCAGTCAGGCAAACCCATTTTATATTAGGGTTGCCCTGTAACAGTCCCTCTGTGATTTGACCACCTTGTGGATTATTCTAGAAATGTCAGTGATGGAGACTTTACAACTCCTTCAATGACCTGCCTTGCCTACAGTCTCTATGTAGGCCCTGATCTACAGATGACTTATGCCCCTGGTCACAGTGGTTTGGACAAAGATAGATACCCAAGGACAGCCAATCATGGGTGGACTAGTCATTTCTGATATTGATGGAGGATAAGAATAGAGAAACTGGAAGGGCCATAAGACCAGAAACCTGGCTCCACACCAGAAGGTGGGGGAGAAAGGATTAGCATAGCCATCAATGCAGCCATAGAAACCAAGATCCTTAGGCGCCAATGCCTAAATCACAAAGCATAAGATCCAAGCAGGTATCAGACTGTTATAGTGGGTGTCAGGAACTCAGACCAGAAGGTAAAGATATGGAGATTAAGCCCATTGTAGAATCTCCTGTCCCTTTGAAATTCTACATAGTTTATTCAAAGTCAACAAGCAAGCCACTCCATGAAGGAGTGAGCCCCTCCCAAGAGGGCATATCAGTGCAGTCTACACTGGCACAGGGCCAGTAGTCCTTCCTTCTGCCCAACTGTGCCTATGCAGGTGCATTTTTTCAACAACTCTCTTCTCTGCAGGGCAGCAGCTTTCCTGCCTGCCCATGGCCTGTACCATGCTGGAGCTTCTCTTCACTGACCTCCCTCAGCAGAGGCAGCTCTCCTCAAGGCCGCCCGCCTGCAAACATGCAGGCCTCTCTCAGCAAACTTAATCCTTTCGGGGCAGCACTTCTTGCCCGCTGTGTCTATGCAAGTCTCCTTTATTCTGTCTCTCTCCCTAATAAACTTGCTCTTTTAAATATAACTAACATCTCTGTCTTGTGGAAAACTCGCCTGGGGAACTCGCTGCGTGCCCCTAAACGGGGAGCTCTGGTGAAACCTTTCCCAGAGTGAACCTAAGAACCCTGCTCTCCAAACCCACTGACTCCAAAACGACCTCAATATGATTGGTACAAAAAGCTGAGCTTTGTCTGTAGTTATTTACACTTGTGTGTGACGTGAGTTAAGCAGCCTGGGGACCTAAGTAACAACCTTTGCTCAGCCCCTGGTATACAACTTAGTCCCTGATATGAATCTTGCTTCATGTTAGACCATGTACATCCATGAGGCAGAATGGACCTGAGGGGTCCCCTGACTACCCTTTACTCACTCCTTGGTATGCAACTATACGACTCACCTCTTGGTCTGTAGTAGCCACATCATATCTGACCATGTATAGCTGCCAATGTAAACCCACCTGGAACTTTGTAGAAACTGAGAGTTTATATAAGCCCCTGACTTCCTACAAAGGGGGCTCAGCTTTAGGATGCGAATCTGTTGAGTCAGCACTGGTGTATTAAACCTGCTTGTTACCCCTGGTATCCAAGTTTCCTTTGAGCCATATAACAGTGTGTAGTCCTTCTTGGTGAGAGGTTGGCATGTTAGCTGATATTTGTTTTTTGGTTATATTTATCCTATAGCTGCTTAGTATATATCCTAGAATTTCTGATTTGAAGTCTATGTCCTAGAAGGGACAGGGTACGAGATACCCAGGGTCCCCTCATCTTCCAAAGAATGGGCAGGTTCTCTGGCATCAGGCAGGTGACTGCTTCAGGGTGCAGCCCTGAGGCTTCCGCAGACTGACACAGAGCAGGCAGAACACGGGTAGGAGCAGAAGGCAAGGAGCTGGAAGACCTGTATTCAAGTTGTGACTCTGTTGATTATGGTGATACTGTTACAGGGTAGGGAGAGGGGCACCCTAGAACCCCTAAACTTGCCCTCTCTAAATGAATTTTGTTGTTTGCTGTATTAAGACAAACATATAAGACTTTTAATGGAAAGGAACTTTAATACAATTAGGGTACAAATAGAAAGGATAAAGAATACAGTTATTAAGTTAAGGATTTCAAGTTACTTATTTTTTTGAGGGTAAAAGTTTAGCTAAATAGGATTGGCCCAAAGCAAGGCTTAAAAGCTTGCTACAAGTTTAAAGGATTTTTTTAGTAGAGATTTATAGAAAATGGTTAGAGTTAGACAAATTTGGGAGGAAAAGAGCAAAATTAAAATTAATATGAAAGCTGCTATTATTAAGTTCTTTACGGGATTTTTATTTACATTTGTTTTAGCCAGTTTAAGACTAAAAAGCAAGTGCAGGTTTTTTTACATGTTTTTTTGCTCCACGTGCTTTTTCCACACCTTTTTTGCTGGTTTTTATTTCGCTTTTTTTTTTTTTTCTTCTTTCCTTCTGTCCTCTTCCCATCTTCTATCATTTTTCTCCAGCATCTTTTTATCCCTGCTTAGCTCTACTTACTTAGGGCAGAACCCGGATTCTGGAACTTCCCCCTTTCCTGGGGACCACCCTGTTACAATACTGTAATTTCAGATTTTCAGGTCAATCTTCCAGCCAGAAATGGATGCCAGGCTGCAGTGGCAGCGCTGAGTCCCAGACCACCATGGTGTATGGTCTCCCTTTCCTCTCCTGGCGGCTGGTAGTGTAACAGGATGGTCCCAGGAAAAGGGGAATGCCCTGTAACAGTAGTGGCTCAATTCCAGTGGAAGCAGCCCGGGAATGTGGTGGGACCTGAACGCAGCCTGGAGGCTTCCATATGGAGATGGATCACCATCAATAGACAAACAACTACTTTCCACCAAAGGCTTCTTCTCACCAAAAACTTCTTCCCACCAAAAGGAACTTCAAAATTTTCCACTCCAAAAACGCCCACAGCCTGTAACCTGCGTGCGATTTCCCCAACCCCCACTCTGGGGATCTGAGAACCTCCCCGGAGCACAATAAAAGTTCCTGCTGGTCAGAAACATGGCCTGGCTCTTCATTTTTCACTTTCTCTCTCTCCCTCTCTTTCTCTCTCTTGCTCTCTCATCCAACTGCGCCGAAACCTTTCACACGGGTTGGTGTCTCACGAAGCTGCAGGGGGAACTTCACTGATGCTCAGGCAAGCAAGCGAGAAGAGGCAGGTTTGTTAGAGAAAGGAAAAATGTCTTGAGGAAAAAGGAACAGAAATAAAGTGGAACTCTCAGGCCAGTGGAACCAGGCCAGGGAGGGGCAAGGGAGCCGTGCTTCAGGGAATGTATACCTTCTTTACCTAATTATGCTAAAGCTCTACCAGCGTCTGTGATTGGTTAGTTTTTGTAGTCTCACTGTCCTAATGTCTGCCTAGAACTAAGTCCCAGCCCTTATCTTAGTGTTACAGGGCAACCCTAATATAAAATGGGTTTGCCTGACTGGGTCCTCACCCGCGCGCTCGAAAGGCACTTATAATGCCCCAACTGCAGGCATACACAACAAAGGTTAATAAAGGGTTTTATTTACAAGGGAAGGAGAAATAGCGTAGTGAATAACACAAGGGGAAGAGAGGGATACAGATCTGTAAATATTCTATTAGTTTTTTGGAGCTGGAACCCAACTGTGCGCTGAGAGCTGACTCCCAAGGGAAAAAAAGGACCCCCTAAGGCCCATGTGTCTGTTTTTATATTCAGCCTGGCTGCTCAACTTCACCCTCAGGTCCCAGTGATCCACTCTTCGATAATGACTATGGGATTTGTAGTCCTTGGATCTTGTAGGTTTAGAATGGGGGTTGAAGTTCATAACCTATTTGTATAATTTATTCAGGAGGGTCTTTCCCCCTAACATTAGCATACTTTTCTTTATTATCCTTGTTCCAGACTGTCCTGTTGTCCCTAGTCCTGGGAGTGTTTGATTAGTCCCTTTGGAATTTGTTGCCCTTATCGCTGGAGACTTCCTTAACTCTCCCAAAGTCCCAGCCTACACTGTCCTTAAAGCTGCCTAATTATCCCTAACATGCCTTACTTGACTTAGGACTCAATGGGATGTGTGTCTTTGAACAAAAAATATATGTGTATTTAAAGAGCCATATAAATATATGTTTATTTGGCTAGCACCAAATTAATAATACCACCAGAAATCTGTTTTTCCCACTTTAATGTATATAAGGGTCTTTGAGGAGCTTGTTCCAAAGGATGGTTTTCCATAGTCTACCCACAGAGATTCTGCTTTATTAGTTCTGGAATTTTAACTATCCCCAGGTGCATCTGACTCAGGCAGTCTACGGATCACATCTGGGCAATCCCTGCTCTGGATAAAGAAACTAAAAACTGGAAAGAAATTGTTCTTTCCAGAACAAGAAAGAGGCCTCCTTCTGGCTGGTCAGCCTGATCTCGGGCATTGGGCAGGGTGCTGAGTCTGCATATTTGGGAGCCCTGTTTACTTAAGGAGGAAAAGCCGGACTGGGGGCACCTGGTCATCCCCACGTGGAAGGGAATGCTCCTAAGAAGAAATTAGCCAGTCAATCAGAAGGAGAGGTATAAAGCATTTTTCAAGAAATCACACAGGATTTCCTCTCCATAGGTGTGGTCTAGAGACTTTAATATTTGGGGACTCAGCAGGCAAATGTGGGGATGAAGAGCCAAGGTGCTGTTTGCGAAGGGAAACCTAAACTGATAGAAGGAGTGATATGGCTGAGCAGCGCCCCTGTGCATACAGAACTTAGGCTTCAATGTGAATAACAGCAACTAACCACTATGGAACACTTCTTTGTGTTGGTGCTTTTCTCTGACATGCTTTTCTCTTACAAGTTTTTGTATCTTAACTTTATGCTCACAGTAACTTTGGGCAGTAGATACTATCTTGGGGCTACTTTACACAGGAAGGAATGAGACAGAGAAATGAGGTAAATATTCTGAGATTATACAACTCATGTTGGCATCAGGATTCAAATTCAGGTCTGTGACTCCAGAGGCGTCTAACCACGGCTCTGCATGGCCTCATGCATTGTGAGCACTGGGACATAGGCCCAAGTCAGTATTCAAAGCAGCCAAGATGCCAAGCTTTCTCTGGCAGTGGTCTCAAAGGTCCCGCCTATTTCTTGAGACTCTGTGGCCAAGTTCTCAGCCTTGGCTGCACTTTATAATCACCTCGGGGGACAATCAAATTGTTGATGCCCCCTCCCACCCCTGGACATAATGGGTGAGATGCTGCTGGGATTACATGACAGCTTATCAATTTCTCAAGTGGGGGCCTCTCTGGTGGTGCAAGGGGGGAAGCATTGCACTATGAAACTATAGGCAGTCACCGCAGCAGGAGTTCCATGCCTGGCCAGGGAGCTGACCCACATGGTGTAGCAGACCTCTCCTGTCACTCCCACTGCTCCCCTCGGCAGTGTATTTCAGTCTATCTGCCTGTTCTGCTCCCCACTCTATCTCTGGTGACTCCTCTCACCGCCCCACATCTCTGGTCTGTACCCCAGTTCTTATATGCATAAATAAATAAATCTTTAAAAAAAAAGAGAGAAGAATTTCCCAGGTGATTCTAGAATAGCATACAGCCATGGTGGCCAGGTTCTATTTTTTCAAAATTTGAAGAGCAGACTGTCCCTACGGATGGTAGCCAATGCAGATTTTGACTCGGGAGGGCCCAGCGTCAGCTTATAACAACTCCAGGTGATTGCAACTACAAAGTCTCCCACGAGCACTACCTGAGGCCAATAGAAAACTAGCTGTGCGCGCAGCCCGATGACGCACCACGCACCACGCGAGACGGCGGCCCCGAGCCACGCCCACTACGTGGAGACGCTCCGTGAGCCCCGCGCGGGCGCGCGAAGTGACCAGGCAGACAGGCCTGCAGACATGGAAATCTCTGAGCAGGCCCTGGAGGAATTGGAGACGCGTAGCTGGGAGGTGAAAGCGAGAACAGAAGAGGCAGGTAGGCGCCTTCGCCCCAGGGGTCCCCGAGCGAAGCGCGGTTAGGTGGGCAGGACGCGTTTGTGTCCCGCGGGGGTCGGGCCCGCGGGGGTCGGGCCCGCGGTGCTGCGGGAGCTTTTTGTCTTCACGCGTGGACTCTTAAGCCGTCTTATGTCTCGAAAATTCTGAGTCTCTAGCATTGAAGTGGCAGCGTGTCTGGTCACCAGGGGGTGGTCAGTGCTGGTGGAAGTGAGGGGAGATGTGACTAGATCTGGGGTTGAGGTAAGTGGCGTGTTTGGACTGAACGGGATTTAAAACTACTGGGATGTGAGGAGACGCCCACACAGGAGAGCTGTTTCTTAGACAAGTGTGTTTGGGAGGGATTCTGGAAGCCCCGAATTCTGGAGGTGACCCCAGACTCCAAAACTCCTTCGCCCATCACAGTGTGATCCGATTTTTGGGATAATGATGTGTGACTAGAAACTGGACTGTGAGGTGCAAGAAGACAGGAGCCCCGAGGTGGGGTGATGTGTTGACTTTGTTCTGGCCAGAAAAGAGGGGTTGGGATTTTTTTCAGGGTGGGGTGGGGTTGGGGAGTCTAGTGCTTCTCTTGTTTAGACAGAAACAAAGAGGTAGCACTATGTCCTTAAGTGGAAGGACTAGATGCAGGTGTTTTCTGAAATGTGGGTTCGTTGTGAGGTGCTGGAGCTGGGAAAGGACATCCACACGCTGAGTTTGGAGATGCTCTGCCTCCAGAAACCTAACTTCTGGCTCTCCTAGAGGAGATGGAAACCGTAGGCAGGCTGCATTCGCTCAACCTGGACAGACTATGTGTACATACTAAACACCCAGCAAAGCTTCTCTTGGATAAAGGAACTTCTCTCTCTCTCTCTTTTTTTTTTGAAACAAGGAGGCCTCTTTGGCACCTTGCATTTTCTTTATTTGGCAAAGAGAAATTCTGAGAACTCTGCTGAGTCTCCAGGTATCTTCATGAGAACTCAGGTGGGGTGCAGGGGGAGAGCTTCTCTGGCTCAGGGGTGTTCCTGCCATCTGTGGTGTCTATTTAGGGCTTTCTCCTTGGTCTGGCATGTGTTTGGACAAAAGGATAGCACAACTGAGGGTCAGTATCCAGCAGGACCATGTTCGTGACCAGCTGCTCCCTTAGGGAAAAAGCAATGCCCATGTCTCAGGGCAGGTTTCACAGGCCTTCCTAGTGGACAGGGGAGCTTTGCCTTCATAGCCAGCACCTGGGAAAGATGCAGTGCACAGGAAATGTACTGGGGCAATGGAGGGGGACTAGCTTGGGACCTAGTTTTGTCAACCTACATTGGAGTGGGGAAGGGAAGAAGGAATTGAGTCCTAATTGTAAACTGTGCTACATTCCTCACATTTCATAATCTCAGATAATCCTTGTAAAAAAATCTCAATTTAGAGATGAGTAACTGATTTCAAGGGAGGAGATGTGACTTGCCTTATGTCACCACCCATTGACCTGGATCACTGGGGTTTGGGGGGGAGGTGGTGTTGGGTGGGAAGCTCTCTTTCATGCCACTGGGGTGTCCTAGCATCTTGGGCTACCTGTGGGGAGCACTTCCTGTTCAGATGCCTCAGCTGCTAGGGAAACAAACTTTTCCAACTGGAAGAAAGGGCTATTGTTTTCCAGGGCCCCTGCTTTAAATCACTTTGTAATTGATTGTTATACTACCAATCTTTACCTTTCAGTTTGTTTGCTACTGGTTTGTCTGGAGGGCTCACCAGGAAGTATCTCTGCTCAGAGCTAAGTATTTCATGGTCACTTTTTCTTTTTTGGACCCTAGAGAACATTCTGTTCCACCTGCTGCTTGATTTTTTTTTTTTTTTTTTCTTTTTAAGGCTAACAGCTGCTGTAGGCTTGCTCTTGGAGAATGTTAGTCACTCCTGTGACTTCAGCTGAATAAAATGACTTCTGAGGGGCTTCTCAGAGTACCTATTTGAAGAAGTGGAGTGGTTGCTCTTCAGGTACTGTAGTCTGACTCTTCAGTTCATGCTTAGCAATGCTGACAGTTAAATGCCATGACTCACCCTGAGCTGGCCATTACCCTGCTATTTGCCAGGGCTGTCACTGCAAAGTCAAACTACTTACCAAGAGCTTGCATATACAATGACTCCGTTTTTCTGAATGAGAGGATGATTCTAATAGCCTGTTAACTGATCTACTACCTTCAGCTGTAAGAGCAGTCATTCTAACCAAGTCAAGTGATATTATTTTTCCAAACTCAAAACTGATGGCTTCTTTTGAAGTACCTAAATGAATTGCCAGGCCCTGTGTTGCCTGCTCTGTCATCTACTATTTCTTCTCTCCCTTTAGGGCTTCTTGGCTCACCTTTGCTTTTAACTGGTCACATTAGCTTGTTCCTCCAACAAGGAAAGCACTTTCTATCTCAGGGCCTTTGCACTTGCTGTTCCCCTACAGCTCACACA
Organism: Galemys pyrenaicus; assembly: GCA_019455555.1. Lineage (NCBI taxonomy): Eukaryota > Metazoa > Chordata > Mammalia > Eulipotyphla > Talpidae > Galemys > Galemys pyrenaicus. The sequence continues at coordinate 13,097,486 of JAGFMF010012266.1, forward strand.
ACTTCTTCAGTTCCTTATGATCACTATTTACACATGACCACAGTGAGGCCTTCCTAGGCTATACTAGAACAGTCCTTCCCTCTAGCACTTAGTTTCCCTTTCTTGCTTAATTATTCCTTATAACACCCAACTGATGTACCACATATTTTTATGTATCTGTTGCTTGTTTTCTACTGGCATTTAAATGTCCTGAAGCAGGATATATTTTTTGTTTCTTAGCTCGCTTGTTTGAGGAGAATAGTGCTTGTTCTAAAATATTTGTTAAATAGATACGTGAATGTGCCCATGAATACCTTCAGGGATCAGTTATGCAACATACATGTATGAAGTGACTGTATTAAAAAACAATAGAAGGTGGAGAACTGGGGCTTCCATGTTCTTCTCAAGGGTATCAACTTTAGAAAAATAGCAAGTACAATCACAAAACAGCCCAAGCCTGTTTGTGGGCTACAGGTTTTCAACTGGGTACATCTGGAAAACTGTCTGGGGCCTGAACTGCCCTAGAATGGCTTTTAATAAATGACCTGTGAGTGAACGGTTTGCTTTGAGGGATCATCTAAGTAGTTCTGTAGAACTCTTTTCGCCCATTCTAAAAGCACTGTGCCAACATTGTTCATTATATTACATCTGTAGAGATTTTCTCCTGTTAGTATCATGTCAGTGTTTCTCAAACAACTTATTTTTTGAATCAGACCCTGGGATTCATGTTACTGATAGGTTTTGTTTTTTTTTTTTCTTCCAGTTACAGTTTAGAATCAGACAGGGATGAGGGCATAAAGAGCACAAGGGACTGAGGTGATGGTGCACAGATGAAATGGTGGTGGGAACCCCCTGGGGACTACAAATACAATTAAATATAATAAAAAAGAGACCCCTGGGCATTCTTTTGTTGAACATTAACAAGCCTTCCTCTGTTAGCTGAAACTACAGCAGGCACTGCAGATGTGAGGATAGGTGCTTAAACACTATAGTTTAAGGCTTGAAAACTGGGAAGACAGAATGAGTCTGGGATTTACTGATGTAATTGAGCCATTGGAGCAACCTTTTCGCACCTTCCTACTTTTTGTTATGAAAAATAATAAATGTTCCTTTGTTTATTTTAATTGGTTTTTATGTTCTTAGAAGATTAAAGTATCCTAAGTACTCTTGCAGTTTAAATAGAACTACTTGTAGTAGTTCTTATAACATTTTCTTAGACACTTATGAAATAAATCTCATATATTCTAAAAAAAAAAGTTTAGACTCAGTAGCTCTCTGTATTAAATACATGAGTTGCTGGTGTGCATTTTGTATTAGCTGTGATTCCATTTTATGCCCCGTCATTTTGTTCCTTTGACTCATCTTTCTCATTCCTAATTTCTGTACCTTTTTAAAATTTGAATAATTTAGTTATATATTTTACATCACTGTGTATTTCCCATTACATTCCCACCACCAGTTCACCTGTGAACCATTACCATAGTCCTTTGTACTCTTTTCTGGTTTTTGATGCCTTTTAATCTCCCTCCCTCACAATATGTCTTATTTATGGTTACATGCTAGTTTGTTGTGTTTTTTATATATTTTTTTCCCTGATCTTTTATTTGGTTCTCCTATATTCCTCCTATAAGTGAATTTCTGTACCTTTCATATATTGTGTGGATTTTAATGAAATTCTCATTTTAGGATAAGAGTAAGTAAATAAGGAAATGAAATTGGTACTTGCTCAGGCCACCAGGAATGAACAACATGCAAAAAATAGATAAGTCATCTCTCCTTCCTGTCCCCAAACCCTCCAATTCAAAAGTGTCACCTGCTGTGACAGTCACTGAAAGTTGGGACAGAAATAGAAATGGAAGATAGAAGTGGGCTGTGGTAAGAGGTTGAAGAGAAACTTGAAAATAGGTGGTGAGTGAGGGAAGAACTTTTACTAAAACAGTGAAATAGCTCACCTCAAAGAATTAGACTCCACCTCATCCCAGAAGAGCTGACTAGAAGTCATCCAAAGGTCACGGTGACCTGGTAGAGCATACTAGCTACAGGTGTGTGGAAGGAAATGCAGTTTTTCCTATTTAGCTATTTAGTTGCCTTGGGAGTGTCAATAGTTAGTGTCTATGGTTCTTTCTAAGGTGGTTAGACGGGGGTGAAGGAGGGTGGGTCCTGCTGATTATACCATGTCATTTAGAATCCCCCATCATCAACTTTTATTTTTTTTAAAAGATTTATGCATACAAGAGTGGGGTGCAGGCCAGAGGCACAGGGGTGGTGAGAGGATTCACCAGAGACAATGGGGGAGCAGAACAGGCGGACTGACCAAAATATACTGCTGAGGGGAGCAGCGGGTGAGACAGGAGAGGTCTGCTGCTCCATGTGGGTTAGCTCCTTGGTCAGGGAGTGAACTTGGTGCTGCAGTGGCTCCTGATAGCTTCATAGCACTGAGACTTAACCCCACCAGGGAGGCCCCATCATCAACTTTTGTTGGCCCTCCTGTGTTCACGTCTCAGGAAGTTGATATTCATGGCCATGACACTGTCATATCCTTGACCTTATCCTAAAGCTGGGTAAGCACTGTTGAGAAAAGATAGAAGCCTTTCCCTGGGGATAAAACCCCAGTGGCATTGTCATCTAACTTCAAATCTGTTAATACCTTTATTGTAAAACAAAAATAAATGTTTAACTTCATCTGCATTATGTTTAATACCTGTACTTATTTTAATGCCTGTATTGATTCTCAGTGGTTCACTTTTTGCAAGAATGCTCTCCCATCTCCCTCCTGAAGGGCTGCACTCTGATCATTATCTGACAGCTGTTAGACTTTATGATTCATGTCTGCCAATAAGCTTTTGTCAATTTAAGTGAATGATTCTGTTACCTCTTCTGGCTGGTCATTTTCTGTTTCCATTATCCAAATACCCTCCAGTATAAAAAGCATCTCTAAAAGGTGAGTGACCTATTTTTCTACTCACATTATTTTCTTGATTTTTGCCAGGTAGCTAAATAAATTAGCTCAACTTGTTAATCTCTCTCTCCCTATAGCTAGAATTCAGGCTCCTCCTATGTGCCACATACTGTTCTAGACTCTGGAGATAGAACTGTTACAGGGCAACCCTAATATAAAATGGGTTTGCTTTCCCCCCTAACAGAACCATGAACTAAACAAACTATCCATGCTTCCATAGAGCAAACCTCGCAATAGGTGGAGATGAATTCTAAACCATAAGTAAAATATATGATGATAAATACAATGGAGGTAAATAAAGCAAATAAGGTGGGGAGTTGGTGAGGGGAGGCAAGGTGTAGGGGGTGTGTGTGTATATGTGTATGTTTGTTTTGTGTATGTCATTTTAAAGTTGGGTATCCACAAAGCTTCTCCTGAAATGGTGACATTTGAGTAATGACTCCAAGGAATGTACCATGTGGATAACTGGGAATGAGTGGTGAGAAAAGGGAAAACAGGCACAGAGATCCTAAGGAAGGAAGGTGCTGTTGTGCTGGGAACAGCAGGAGACTGAGGACTGGAGTTCAGGGGAGATGAGGCGAAGTGGTCTGAGAACTGGAAGTTACTGGGCAGATTACATAGGGCCTTGATAGGCCTGGTAAAGAATTTGGCTTTAGCTGAGTTGACCACCACTAACAGGTTGAGGGCAGCGGAGTGACATAATCTGGCTTCTGTTTTCACATGTTCCCTGTAACTGCTGTGTGGAGAACTGACAAGGTGGGACAAGGCTGGAAGCAGGAGCCTGGTGTCTCAGAGTAGCAGGCAAAGCTCTCAGTAGCCTGTCTAGTACCTTTATAGGGCCACTTGTCTCATGTTTCAGACTATCAAGAACATTAAAGATGGAAGTTCTAAGGTGGGTAAGCTCTTAAATTTAGGGTTCAATAAAAGGATACCTGCTTCTATTGAGAAGGCTGAAATACTGGTGAATTGTGTTAATGCTTTCTAGAAATGTTTATAGAGACTGCCTGTTTAGTCTTTTTAACTAGCCCATGAGGTTGATATCATTATCCGTTTTTGTTAGCTTTTAAGAAAGTTACACATATAAGAGAAAACCAGAAAGAATAAGAAATGAAAGCTAGAGGACTCCTTGCTTATCTTAGCCTTGTCTTTCTCAGAGACTGTTTAATTTCTGAAGAGCAAATGGGTAAATCAGCTAGCACATAAAAGCAACTTATACCACCCTCCTATCCACACAGGATCACACAGTACTTATGCTTCATGCTTTGTGCTTTTTCACACGTGAATGTATATCTGCTCTTTCGAAATTCATAATATCTTAGCCCAGTCTTTTTAATATCTTTGTAGCTCTCAAAGGAATGGGCATACGATATTTTAAACAGGATATGACAGTTTTAGGGAGATAGAATTATTATTTTATAATAACAATTATAATTATTATAATAACAATAATTATATCTGGAAGCTCTCTTTCCAGAGCCCTCCCTGTTTGCTGTCCTAAGCTTTCTAATAAGCACAGTCTCTCTAAAAGAAATTCTTAAGCCAGGAGAGAAATTAAAGCTGTCAGGTTCGAGCTCAGCCAGTGGAGCAATTGCAGCCTCCACCCACCAAGCCGCTGACCTGTTTGCATTCCTGTGATTTTTCCTTAGTATGGGGACTGTGCATACCATGGCCTCTCTTTGTGGAAGTTAAGGGGGTTTCTGACAAAGAAGTGCTGATGTTTTTACATATTTTGTATTTTCAACATATTTATCATCTTAGATTGTGTATGTTCATTATAACACACACATGCATGACCATGTATCTAAATAGAAAATAAACTTTTTTTTTCCCCATGTAATTCTCCCAGTGCTGCAAAGCACTGATAAATCAGGTCTTTTTTGGTCTTTCCCTTCTCCCACCAAGGCTTTTTTTCTGTCTGTGCACATGAGTGTGACCATGAGTGAATAAAGATGAAGTTGTTATTTGTATTATGCCTGTTCTCACTGACGTTTTGTCATAGCTAGCTTCCATGCTGTGTCTTTCTATACTCTCGCTCACTTTTGGGAAAAAAATATATTTTAAAAGAACAGGTTTATTAGGAAAGGGAAAAAAGAAAAGAGAGGCACCTGCATAGACAAGTGGACATGGAGCTGCTGCTGCTTTGCAAAGGGAAAAGGTTTGTGAAAAGAAATGCCTGTGACCAAGGGCAGGCAGGAGAGCTGTTCTAGTTCCCCTTTTAAAGATTTCAAATGACACTTTTTTTGAGGTAATGTTGGTTTGCATTGTAGTTTATCTTTTTTATGCTAAAATCATTTTATTTATTTTTCTTTTTTTATTTATAAATTTTTAAATTTATATATATTTGACATCAATTGTAGTCCCCATGTATTCCCCATCACCATAACACCAGTGCACCATCACCTCAGTCCCCCATGCTCCCGTCTGCCCTCAAAACTTCCCCTCTCCCCTCCCCACCAAGTGTACCCAGTTTGTCCTTATCTTTTCATTTTTGGTTTTTGTGTCTTTATTGTTATTATTATTGTTGTTATTGTTATTATTATTATTATTCCTTTCCTTGATCCTTATTTGGTTCCCTTATATTCTTCCTAGGGGAGGAACCATCTGGTATTTTTCTTTTGCCTTCTGACTT
>JAGFMF010012266.1:13103183-13126230 GCA_019455555.1 Galemys pyrenaicus
TTAGGTTGTTTCCAGGTCTTCCCTATTGTAAAGAGTGCTGCTCTAAACATAGGGGTGCAGGTATTCTTTTGAATCAGTGTTTTTGTGTCTTTTGGGTATGTTCCTAGGAGTGGGATTGCTGGATCCTATGGAAGTTCCATTCTAGGTAGACTGAGGAACTACCATACTGCTTTCCATAATGGTTGGACAATGTAATTTATTTTTAAGATATTTTATTTAGGGGCCTCCCTAATGGCGCAGCAGGTTAAGCAACGCACTATGAAGCAAATCGCAGCCACTGCAGCAAGAGTTCAATCCCTGCTGCCAGACAGGGAGGTGACACACATGGTGCGGCAGACCTCTCCTGCCTCGCCCGCTGCTCCCCTCAGTGTGTTTTAGTTGATCTGCCTGGTCTGCTCCCCACTCTGTCTCTGGTGACTCCTCTCACCTCCCACGATTCGGCCTGTACTCCAGCTCTTGTATGCATAAATAAATCTTTAAAAAATATATTTATTTTTGCCTATATGAACTGGGGTGCGGGTCAGAGGTGTGGGGAGATGATTCACCAGAGAAAGTGGGGAGCAGAACAAGCAGATCCACTGAAATACACTGCTGAGGGCAGCAGTAGGTGAGACAGGAGAGGTCTGCTGCACCATGTGGATTAGCTCCCTGGCGGGGATTGAACTCATGCCACAGTTTTGGCTGGCGATAGCTTCATAGTGCTGAGATATAACCCCTTGCACTACCAGGGAGGCCCTGCCTCAATATAATTTAAAACGTCTTTATTGAGGTGTTACTGACACAAAGTACATGTATTTAAAGTGTACAACTTGGGCCTCCCTGGTGGCGCAGTGGGTTACATAACGCACTATGGAGCAAACCAAAGCTACTACAGCACGAGTTTGGTCCCTGCCTCCGGCCAGGGAGGAGACCCACATTGCGCAGCAGACCTCTCCTGCCTTGCCTGCTGCTCCCCTCAGCAGTGTATTTTGGTTGATCTGCCTGTTCTTCTCCCCACTCTGTCTGGTAAATCCTCTCACCCCCCACACCTCTGGCCTGTACTCCAGCTCTTGTATGCATAAAGAAATAAATCTTTAAAAAAAAATAAATCGTACAACTTAACTTTTGACATATGTACAACTTGTGAAACCATCACAATCAAGATGATGAAAATTTGACATCTTCAAAAGTTCCCCTTCCTCTCTGCATCCTCTTTCTCCTCTCCCTAAGCAAAGATCTATTTTAGGTCACTATGTCACTATTGTGTCATTACATAGATATGTTAATTGCAAAGAATGCAGGATCCCCACCCTATACTGGAATATCTTTAAATTATAAAAATGGGAATTTATGTTAAAATCAAAGGGGTTTAATAGAAATGTGTCATGGTGAAAAGGAATTTAGGTGAAGTCTGGGTAATATTTGTAACTCCTTAGTACTCCATTAATATTAATGAAGAAAGGGGGAAGGGACTTGCATACTAGGGAATAATAACTACATGAAAATGTGCCTTGGTGTGCCTGGTTAACTTATGCCTTGGCACCCGCCCGGCAAGACAGGAGAGGTCTGCACATGCCCTGCAGGGATGTTTAGTAAATTCTTGCTTCTCGCTGTTCTCACAGTATCTGTCCGTTCTTTCATGCTTGGACAGGTGAGTGTGTTTCTTTCACTGACTTATAAATGTGATTGTGGTCAATATTTTAGTTCTGTGTCCATTAAAACCCCATGAGAGACATTGCTATTGTTTTATATTCGTTTCTATTTACTGTTTTTTTCTTCATTTCTGCACTTTCACCTGGAATTGGTGATCTCCATCCTGGAGACCACTTTTGAATATTTCCTTTGTTGCTGACAGGCAGTGACTTTTTTGGGAAATTATTATATATTTAAAACAATTTTTTTTCTTAGAATGTTTTCTTTCTTTCCTAGGTGTAGTCCCCATAGATTTTCCACCACCAATTCACCCATGCATTGTCACTGTATTCCCTGTGCTCTTCCCACCCCTCCCTCTTCCTTGCAGAATGTCTCTGATATGTACTTGTCTGTTTTGTTGTTGATGATGTTCTTACTTTTTCCATCTTGATCCCCTATATTCCTCCTATAAGTGAAACCTTCTGGCATTTTTCTTTTTCCTTCTGATTTATTTCACTGAGCATAATCCCTTCAAACTCCATCCATGTTTCTGTGAATGGCATTAGTTTATCTTTTTTGATTGCTGAATAGTGTTCCATTGTGTATATATACCACATCTTCTTGATCCAGTCTATTTTGGGGCATTTGGGTTGATCCCAAGCCTTACTATTATAAACAGTGCTTCAGTAAACATAGGGGTGCAGGTATTCTTTTGAATTAATGTTTCTTTTTTAATGAAAAGATCTTTTTCTTCATTTATATGCATTTGACATCAATTGTGGGCCCCATGGATTTCCCACCACCATTTCACCAGTGCACCTCACCTCAGTCCCTTGTGCTCTTTCTGCCCTGGCGTAATGTTTTTGTGTCCTTGGGGTAGATCCCTAGGAGTGGCATTGCTGGGTCATATGGTAGCTCCATTTTTAGTAGTCTGAGGAACCACCATACTGCTTTCCATAGCGGTTGGACCAGTTTGCATTCCCACCAGCAGTGTAGGAGAGTTCCTTTTTCTCCACATCCCCACCAACATTTATAGTTGCTAGTTATTTAAATATGTGCCATTCTTACAGGTGTGAGATGGTATCTCACTGTGGTTTTAATGTCCATTTCGCTGCTTATGAGGGATGTTGAACATTTTTCATATGCATTTGCATTTCCTCTTTGGAGAAGTGTCTTTTAGGTTCTTCCAGGCAGTAACATTCTTAGTTTTTGTCTAAACATCATTTTACTTTGATTCTTAAAGGATAATTTTACTAGTTGTAGAATCCTAGCCTGGCAGCTTTTTCCCTTCAGACGTTTGGTACTATCTTCTTTAGGCTTTTATCATTTAGGTTGAAATGTTAGCAGTAATTTTTTTGCCCTCTATTCCCAGATTTTAGGATTTTCTCTTGGATATTGGTTCTCTGCAGTTTGCCTATCACATGTCTAGCACAGGGTTTTATAAATTCTCAGTTGTCTGAACACAGAAAAAAGCGCCAACCTTATATAATCTATTGGTCTATGTATAAAAGTGGCATTCTATGTGCTATCATATCCTTCTGAATTTTTTTTTTTACTGATTATCTCTGCATATGAATGTGCGGTGTACATAAATGCACTGGTATAGTGCATGGGCATAAGTGCTTGTCTATCAAACTGGCAGCATGTATTATTCAAATGATTACAATAATTTTCTTAAGTATCACTAAACCTGAGTCTCTAAGATTTTGAAACATTCAAGGTCTAAAGATGCTCCAAATAACTTTCAGCCCTAACAGCTTGGGTTGTCACTGTCCCCCACCCCCATAACTGTGCTTACAATTTGTGTATGTTTAATGTGTTTGTTTCTGAGTTGACTGTACTTCAAGGGACAGTGAAAAGTTGGGGGGGTATTATCATTTTCCTTTGCTATTTAACTCAGATTTGTTTTTTAGCCCTAGTTGAGCGAAATACGATGATAAAAAATGGCTTTTCCAGAAAGTCTTCTGGATCCTTTAAACAGTTATTTAGCACTTCCAGCCTGAGAAGAATAGGCAGTTTACCACTTGCATTGCTAATCTTCTCTATACATATACATTTTTGGTTTAAAACTGTATTGTTACTGAGAAGAATGTAACCTACATTTGTGGCATTCCTACCACAAAGCACCTGATATGAATCCAATCAAAAGACAAATCCAAGGTAAGGGATATTCTGCAAAATAAAGGACTCTTCAACACACTAGCCTAAATACCAAGACTGAGAAAGTATTCAAAATGAAAGGACGTAAAAGAACCATGACAACTAAACGTACTGTATGATCCAGAATTTTCTCTTGCTAAGGGATTAATTAGGACAATTGGCAAAATAATCAGGTCTATAGATTGGAAAATAGCATTTAATATTGTTAATCTTTAGATTTTGTTAATTTAAGAGATTTTCTTTTAGAAAATAAACTGTTTAGTGAGAACCTAAGCTTAATGGCTGAATGTGATTCAAGGTGTCTTAAGGCCCTGAATGTTTCAAAATCTTACTCAGACTTTGTGATAATTAAGATAATATATCAGGTCTACATCCTATGTCAGCAATTGGTATTCAGATGGTTCAGGAAGCAAAAAAATATTAAAATTTGGGGAGGTTCAGTGAAAGTAAGAGAATTCTTTGTACTATTTTTGCAACACTTGTGTAAGCCTGCAATTACTTAAGTAATGTCAAAAAGTAGGAAATTACATTTTTTAAAAGATATATTTATTTATGCATACATGAGCTGGGGAACAGTACAGAGTCGCAGGAGGTGAGAGGATTCACCAGAAAGAGTGGGGAGCAGAACAGACAGATGGACTGGAATACAATGCTGAGGGGAGCAGTGGGTGAGGCAGGAGAGGTCTGCTGTGCTATGTGGTTCCCCTACCTGGCCGGGGATTAAACTTGGGTTGCTATGCAGAAGATGCTTCACAGTGCATCGCTCAACCCTCTGTGCCACCAAGGAGGCCCCAACCTTGTATTCTTACCTCCACCCTTTACTCTGTACTGAGCCCTAGGGAGCCCTAGGGTGAATAAAGATAATTACAGGACCAGAACTTAGCAATTTCCTATCAGTTGCCATAAATTTTGAACGTTGACCTGTAGGTCAAAGAGAAGCCATTATCAGAAACTGAGCTCATTGACTATTGCCCCTATTTATTATATGTTGAAAGACTTACCAGAAAATATTGTAAGGCCTCTCAAGTGATAAGATTGCTTATCTGAAGTAAAACCAATAAAACCAATTTGTACTACTTTCAGTTACTCAAAAGTCAATGGTCATCCATATGTTATTTACCCCGGGACAGATAGGACTTCAAAGTGGGTGCTCACACATACTCAATAAAAGATTAAGTAAAATGTTTTTACTTAATCTAGACTAATTAGCACATAACTAGAAATGAGTAGAGTAGGAACCAAAGTAAAAATAAGAGTGTCACTTTACTCCTTCCAGGTATCATCCTTTATAGCAAATCAAGATTAACTTTCACTCTCAAAGTTTAATGCACTTATGCTTTTACATTATTATTCCAGATCTCATCTCCTGGGAAGGTTATTTAGCAAAGTCATCTCTGTCTCCATTCAAAGTGACATGCAAGGCCACTGTTAGATCTATATGTTCCCCCACATTTCCTAGCCCCATACTTTTAGGGTCACATGACCACTTCTAGGCAACGAACTAATTAAGTACTAGTTGAAACATTTAAACACTGGTATGGGATTCAGCTCTCTTCTCTGCCTCAAAACTATCAATGAATTCGATCTAATTGATGATTACTAGATACTCTTTTGCCAACAAGCATAATCCACATTCTTTTCAAGTGTACATTTTTTGGACCATAACACAGTTCTCAATAGTTTAAAAGAATTCAAGTATTCCAAAGTATGTTTTCTGGCCACACTAAAATTAAATTAGAAATCAAGAACAAGGAAATCTTCTAATAAGTAGATATTACACAGTTCTAAGTAACCATTGCATTAAAGAAAAAATCAAAAATGAAGTTAGAAAAAAAAAACATTAAAAGTGAAATTAGAAACTCTAGCACTAAACATTTATTAGAAAACAAGAGTCTCACATCAAATATACCTTAGGTCCTATGTTACATGAGAAAAACAGAATGAAATGAAATCCAAAGTGTGCAAAAGGATGAAAATAGAACAAAAGTCAATGAAATAGAAAAATGAGGAACAATGACGTAAAGTATATATAAATAAATTGTTAAAAAAATAATCTTCCACACACAAAAGCAATATCCAAGACTTGGTGACTTCTGTGGTTAAACTCTACTAGATATTTAAGGAAGAATGAATACTTCTGTACAAAGTGTCTCAGAAATTAAAGAGCAATACTTGACATTACTATAAGGCTAGCATTTTTAGGATAACAAAAAAAAAGTTATAGGAAAAAACTACAAGCAATATCTTACATGAATATTGGTGTAAAAAATTCTTAAACTGTTAGACAAATCCAGTAGTATATAGGAAGGATAATATAACCATGTGAGGTTTATCTAGGAATTCAAAGTTGGCTTAGCAACTGACTATCAATACATTTCATATAAAAAGACCAAGAAAAAGCATAATTACCTCAATAGATCCAGAACACGCATTTGACAGGATGAAATATCTATTTCTGCTAAAACCTCAGCAAACTAGGAATTTTCAATCTTATAAAGAATATCTATAAAAGACCTATAGCCAGTAGCACACTTAATGATTTTAGCTGATGCAACTAAAGATAAAGAGCATTGAAATTGAAAGGAAGGGGGCCTCCCTGGTTGCAGTGGGTTGAGCAACACACTGTGAAGCAAACCACAGCCACTGCAACATGAGTTCGATCCCTGCCGCTGGCCAGGGAGGGGACCCGTATGGCGTAGCAGACCTCTCCTGCCTCGCCTGCTGCTGCCCTTGGCAGTGTGTTTCAGTCAGTCTGCCTGTTCTGCTCCCCACTCTGTCTGGTGAATCTCTCACCTCCTGCGACTCTGGCCTGTACCCCAGCTCTTGTATGCATAAATAAATAAATCTTAAAAAAAAAAGAAATCGAAAGGAAGAACTAACACTTTGAAAACTGAAAACTTTTTTCTAAAATTTGCATGGTGGTTGGGAACACAGAGAGTCAGTTCAGCAGGGTGCTGGGCTGGGATGAGGTGCAGGTAAAAGCTGAAGGAGCAGAGCAGTAAGGCCCTGAGGGCTGGTGACACTTATGACACATTACAGTGCTGCTTGAAGTCATGAAGGTTGGCCCCCAGAATTGTGGCTTCCAGCAATCACTCAGCAGCCTGTGCCAAGAAGGGAGACTACCAGTGGGCTTCTGATGGTGTGTGCAAAACCATTGACTTACAGCTCAACTAGGGCAAAGTTTTTTTTGCGACAAGCAGCAGCTCTTGAATTCCTAAACTTAATTTAGAGAAGTCAAGTGAACCTATGAGGCAAGTTGAACACATAAAGCAAATAATTCTCAATTCCAAGAAGATTTATGGAACATGGAGGCAGAGAGTCATCTCATGAACCCTTTCAACTGCCTGATCTATAGCAGAAGTTAAGTGACTGTTTCTAGGACAGAGCACTATTCACTGAGCCTGCCTACTGGCAACTAAAGAACTTTGAAAGTGTCTAACCCTGGCATGAAACTACAAGACTCTGGGTCATGTCTGCTCTCAGCATCGTCTTTGGAGTTGACCTGGGCAGCTGAATGAAAAAGAAGTTGCAACATCAGCACCACCACCACCTCCCAAAGGGCACTATGCCAGAGCCTAGTAGAAGAAGATCTCCTAAAAACAAAGAAACAGGCACTGAAAAGGAGAGATGTCTACAAGAATCTTGAAGCACTAGGACAGAGCCAAAGCCAGGATCCCACTGACATGACATTTCGCCGAAGAAAATATAACAATGGCAAATGGACATACGAAAAACTTCTCAAGATAATTAGAGATAACTTTTAAGATATTAGGTCTTGGAGTTATGTGATATGTCATAGGTAATTAAAACAGGCCCTTAGCGTCTTCCTCTGTCACACTGGAACAGATTATCCAACTAGCACCAGAAACTAGAACAAGGGCCTGAGATTCAGGCTAACAGTGACTATGGTCCCAGCAGCAAGAGGTTCTAAGAGAAATGGGGAGGGCACACAGGAGGTCAGTAATGTTTCAAGTCAATTTCCAGGAAAACTGGGAATCAATTTATTGGGACCACCCTTAGTCGGAACAGTGTTAAATAAGTTGGTAGGCTTAGGCACCAGACTTCAGAAAGTCTAGAAGGAATCGAAGGTGAAGAATGGAAACAGTAGATAAAGAAATGAAGGAGAAGTTTGACAAAAAGAGGAAGAAGAGACAACAGCAGAAGCTGAGGGTGAGGAGGCCAAGTGAAGAGAAAAAGTGAAGCATTATTTTTCTCCTTAGGACCACTGATACCACTGCCATTTTGGAAAGGCACCCTGGTGCGTGTGCAGTGGAAGGTGAAGTGAAAGGTGGCAGGTCTAAAGGTAATGAAAACCAGGCAGCAGGCAACTGTGGTAGACTTTCTACAATTTAGCTTTAAGGGTAAATAGGGCTGATTTACTTGGCTTTTCTAGCCAGTGGGGAATATGGTATCTGTAGAGAAATTTGTTAATTTTCATATACAAGAAGGAGGAAATCAAACCTCGTGGTATCTCTGTGTGGCTAGATAAATGCCTCTCTGAAGAAGTTCATTCCTTGACCTGCTATGTGAGATTATACAGAGAGATACAGATAGATGGACATATAAGTGTATATAGCTATATTAATATAGAATTTAGTATGTATAATATTTTAATATTAACAATGCTGATATTAATATGGTTAAAATCATTAATATCTAAAATTTAATAAACATGCCAGGCTCTGGAACTGTATTGTACTTGTCACACAAACTCTAAACAAATAAGTACTATTAATATCCTATTTTAAAAGTTTATAAAAATGATATGACTTGCTCAAGAATTGGAGAGCGGTAGAGCTGGAGCACAGGTGCACCAGAGGTCAGAACTAGTGTTTATAAATGGTACCTGAAATGGCTTCCTTGCAGCCTGTTAGTGTCTTTACAATGAGGACTTGGACCCTTAGTTATGAGAATAGTTGAGAATAGTTGGTTCTCTTTCCTGATTAGGTTTTTCATGAACAACATTTTCTTGTTAATGGTTAACTGTTGCCCAACAGAAGGGCCAGGTGATAATATAGCCATGTCCAGATACTGCCAATGATTACTTGTGAAAAGTCCATTCCTTATCAGTGTTACCTGTTACCCAGAAAGTGAGAATGTGGACAGACAACATGATGCCGCTGCTGAAATTCTTTTTATTGAGGAAGAAACAGCTTGATGCAACTGACCTTTCAGTGAGCTAGCTGAAGACTGGGGTGAGGGGTGGGGGTGGGAGGGAAAGGAGGGAGGTGCTACAGGGCTCCAAGGTGTTCAAGCTTTGCCCGTTGGCCTGGCTCTCTTACCTGAACTGACTCTCTAATCCCTTAGTCTAGGAAACCCTGCTGTTATTATTGTCCTCACCCGTTCTGTAGGCTCAGCTTTGCTTTTTTTAATTTTTTAATCTTTTGCTGTCCTTCCACACAGCTTTATAGTTCCTGCTTGCTGGAACCAGGAGGACAGCCCCATCTCTCTGTCTTCCATTTCTGTTTTCAGACAGTGATTTGATCACCCACTTTTAAACCACCGCCAACCAGTCATATTGCCTGCTGCTTATACCTCCTGCTCTCTTCCAGAGGCCGTTAGCGTTGTGACCTCTGCATCTCGGGGTTGTCTTGCACTCAGTCTCTGATTGCCAGAGGGACATTTCCATTGTCCAGATAAGTGACCCCTGTAGCGGTGGTCTCACTGTCTTGTTCCTCTTCACTTTAGCAGCCTGACTGGACAGGTCCCCACGTAGAAACTGAAATTACAAATCCGAAGCTCTTTTTCCCAGTGATGACATACCCCTTTTATGTCATTTTTTTCCACTTCACCTTATTACTCTTTATTTCCCAATGTCTCATTCATCAATGTCTCAGTGGCTTCATTTGTTTCCCTATATAGCATGGATTTTGTATTCAGCCATTTCTCAGCTTTCATAACTTCCTCCTTTCAACCTCTAGCTGGACCTCCTGTTTGATTATCTTTTAATTACCCCTACTTGTCTGCAATTATTTTCCTTTGTGTTCTTGTTCTTGCAACCCCATTCTTCCTTGTGAAGTCATTGGTGACCTAGCCTTCTACCTCTTAGGGAACATAGGCATAGTGGCAGGACAGCTTCATAGTTTGATGAAAATATAAATAATTTTCACACATATATCACATTTCACATCAGATATTAGCACATCTAGGAAGGATGAACATTTATGTGCTTTAGGGAGGCAGGTGCTTTAGCTAGAGGATTGTAAAAAACAACAGTAGTGTGTGTATTGCACTCAAATCAAGAACTATGTCCTCCTGGATGAGCAGTTCTTTTTTATTGTGAGAGTCATATTAAATGAAGCAGTTTTATGACTCAGTAGATTTCTATTTGAATTTTAGTTAATGGGCAGGGCACTGGGGGTATAGTAGAAGCAAAACAGATCCCTGACCGTACTTGTCAGGAAAGGCATGGTCAGGGAGGGGATGAGACCTCACTGAAATGAGGGCTTAAGCATGTGGGTTGTGGGGCAAGAGTATCCAAAAGAAGGAAACTGTATGTACAAAGGTCCTGAGATAGGAAATGAAAGTGTATTGGAGGAACAGCAAGGAGGTGAGTGAGCCAGAAATAGAATGAGAATGAGGAAGAGGAAGGATATGGTTGAAGACAGGTCAGAGAAAGGTCAGTAGACCTTATTTGCAAGGCTAAGGCCATTGTGTACAAAAGAGCACTTCACAAGTCCTATTTGCTGCTAAAAGGATTTAAATAGAATTATTTAATTTCACTAAAATAGAATTTATTTCTTCTGTTTATCTTACATATCTCTTAAAATACTAGACTTTTGGCTAAAACACCTCAGCCTACCTGATGAGACATAATGGGCAGGTCATAAGACATATTCCTGCAGAGTCCAGCAGGACACAACAGACTCCAATTGACCTACAGAATTCTCTGATTATTGGTGATGCTAAGTGAATATATCCTCCCTAGTTACTGCTTGTCATTTGACTGTGTGTGTGGTTTCTTTTGCCTTCAAGTGTTTGATTTTTATACTGTTAAATGTCAAGGGTTTTGGGGGGTGGTTTTGACTTTTGTGCTTCTTGCTTTAAAAGATCAACTTTCCCCTTAAGCAATAAAAATCTTCTATTTTTTCATATTGAAACTAAGTTTGAATTATTTTCTCTATGTCATGAAGTATGGCCTAATGTTATTTCTTCTAGATGGGTAGCCAGAACTATTTATGCCAGAGCTACTTGTTAAATCTCTTGTTGAATATATCGATATGCATTATTCAAAAGTGAAAAATAATAGTCTGGGTTTTTCAAGTGTCTAGCTAACTGTACACTAATAAATCATCCAGAAATATTTTTGAGAGCTTGTTAAGTACAAGGCTCCATGGATGATGCAGCATGAGGTGTATTTCCCTCTGCTAAAATGAGAGACACACTTAATTGGCTCTGCTTTCTCACCTCCCCTGCTGGCCCCACAAATACTGGGCCATCTTTGCTGACCATCAGTCATGGCCTCTACCCCCCATCTTTGCTGATAAAACCCCAAACTATCACAGGGCCCTGTCCTGGCCAGTGTTCCCCTGGAATGGTCCATTGACATTTCAGACTCAAAATGGAGCAGTCACCCACATGCCTTTCTCTGCCTCCCTGCCTACTTTTCCTCCTGTGTTCTTATTTCTCTATCAGTCACCTAGATACTTGCCCTGTTTTCTGGACTTGATTACACAAATGACTTATTTCAGTCCCCATCAGAGTGATGAGTTGTGAATGGTCCTACACTGGAAGGAAGGGAGGGAAAGTAAAAAGTTCTTTGAATTTTTTCTAACCTTGCCATGTGGAGTAATATTTCAAAGTTATACACACAATCACACCTACCCACCCACTCACCCACACCCTTAAGAAGCTGTATAATAGAAATCACATAGGACTAAAGGCTGGGAGATCTGGGTCCTAGTCCTGACTTGGCCAACAAGTGCCTACAAAACCTTGGGCAGGCCATCTAATACATCTAATGTGAAATGCTCTATTCCCCCTCTCCCTGCCCCTGCCCTGCCCTGCCCCTTATAAGATAAAGACCTTCAGATGCCAAATCTCTTAACTTTCTGCTGAACCCACACCTGAGTTCCCCATAGTCCTGTCTGTCACAAGAGAAGAAATGCTAGGTCTCTCTAACACAAAAGTAAAACCCAAATCCTTCCTCATGGGACCTTTCTCTCCTGCCTCCACTCCACAGGTGCTTTTCTGTGGAGTTGTCTGTACATGGTGTCTACTACTTTACTATTCAGTTCTCTTTATGCGTAATTTATTTATGCATACAAGAACAGGGGTACAGGCCAGAGGTGAGGGGGGTGAGAGGATCCACCAGAGACAGAGTGGGGAACAGAATAGGCAGATCAACTGAAGTACACTGCTGAGGGGAGCAGCGGGAGACATAGGAGAGGTCTGCTGCACCATGTGTGTCCCCTCCCTGGGTGGGGTTGGAACTTGTGCTGCAGTGGCTGAGGATGCTTCATAGTATGTGGTGCCTAACCCCTTGCGCCACCAGGGATGCCCTATTCTTCAATTCTTTAACCCACTCCCAACTGATCCATGGCACATGCCATTCCTAAGAACACTTAAACCTTTCAGACATTTTCTTTTGTTACTTCCTAGCAGTACTTGTCAGTATTCACTGTCCCTTCCTTCTGGACATACCTTCTTTGGGCTTACTGTGACATCATAATCTGTTGACTTTCCTCCCTTCTCAAAAGTATCTCCCAAAGTTCTCTTTGGAATTTTCTTCTTTCTCAGCCTTTCAAGTGTTGGGGTTCCTCCAGGTTCTGGTGCCAGTTTTTCTCACACGGACTCATACTCTCTTGGACATTATTCTTATCCAGTGACTTTATTTCTGTAACTCCTGTCCAGGACTCTCTCTAAAACTCTGTTTTACTGTTTACTCAACACCTACTCTTGGATTTCCACAGTCCTCTTAAAGTCTGCATGTTTGTTCAGCGAAAGGCATTGCCATCCATCCAGGTACTCATTGTAAGTCATTTTTGATTCTTCCTTATACCCAACCAATGTCAAAATCTTATCATTTTTGCTTCCTAACTATCTCCAGAATCTCATATATATATATTTCCACCTTAAGAAATAATGGTTAAGCACATTAGGGGTGAAATCTGGCTGTGTTGCTGTGTAACCCTGTGTAATCTTTGCCTCATGTGAAATGAAAATGGTAATAGCCCCTCCCTCTTGGGCTTGCTGGGGTGGTGGTAAATGATTAGTAAATGTAAATGCTCAGAACCTGCCTGGTTACACAAGTGTAAGTGTAGGCGAGGGCTGGTGCTCTTGCTCTCCCAGGTAAAGACACTCCTACTTGGTCCCCTTGCTTTTAGTCTTAGCCCAGTCAATACCCCACCCAGCCAACAGGTCCATAGTTCTGAAGATTATATTGTGTCACTGTCATCTTAACTGCACTGGAGGGAGGTGTAAGGGGGTGGAGTGAAGGTTTAAACTTCCTATCTTAGCTTGTAAAGATTTTTCATAAACTATTTGTTCACCTTTTCAGCCTCACTGCTTTGTCCCAGTGTGAGATCTAGTGTCCTAGAGTCTGTCCTGTTGGGAGCTTCTCCCCCTCACCTCACCTTCAGAGCCTTCCATGTGCTGTCTAGATTTTTTTCTCCTCTTTTCCTTTATCAGTGCTTCAGGTCTCAGTTCATTCCACCTGGGAGGCTTTCTCACCTCTCACCATTCTCCTAAGCCAAAGCCTGCTTAGAAAGCATGTGTGGAGGAACCACCTCCTTCCTGGGAAGTCCACACTGTACCTCAGAGGTTCAGGGTAGAACAGGTATATCCAGGAGAGGTACCTTAGGAATGATTTTAGCCTTATTGCTCTTTATCCTTTTTCATTTCTTTTTTAATAGTCATTTTATATTAATAGCATTTATTCAAGAAGTATATTAAATTATCATATTGATATATTCAAAGTACAAAAGGAAAATAAAGTACACAACTTAGTTTTTTGCATGGCACTGTTAGACATTTTGACATAACTAATCACCAATCAAACGAAAACTGAAAATCAAAACCACGAGTTACCACCTCACTCCTGTCAAAATGGCTACTATCAAAAGGCAAATAAGAAGTGGTGCTGAGAATTTGGAGAAAAGGGAACTTTTGTGCACTGTTGGAGGGAAAGAAAGTCAGTGCAAACACTCCATAGGGCCCACAGAAAAAAAATTACGACATTTTGACATGTTAGTCATGTTATTTTATCGTTCCATTTACTGACTTGTTTTTTTCCCAATGGTGCAGATTAGTTATAGACAAAACTTTTTTGCCCCCACCTCGAGAGACAAAACTTTTTAATGTTATTCAACAGTTGAGATTTGAGTTCAGTTTCTTTTGTAGTAGAATATCCCCCTAGTTTTTTTTAAAATTAAACA
The DNA here is from genome assembly GCA_019455555.1 of Galemys pyrenaicus. NCBI lineage: Eukaryota > Metazoa > Chordata > Mammalia > Eulipotyphla > Talpidae > Galemys > Galemys pyrenaicus. The sequence goes on from JAGFMF010012266.1 coordinate 13,117,331, forward strand.
TAATGGTCTTACTATTCTTGATTTCTAGAATTGGACCAAGACCATGCCACAGATAGACACAAGTCATCTCATCTCAGTTTGTTGACAAGAAGTATTTTGTAACCTGAGTCCAAAAGATCTGATCTGTCAGCTTGTCTTTTTTTAACCATAATCACGCAGTCAACTAAGATGCTCAAAATTTAATGTCTTACATATTTAGTTCTTTTTATTTTTTTCCTTTTTCTTTATATATATTTGACATCAATTCTTTTTCTTATAGATCTTCTTAACAGGGTTAGGCTATTTTTTGTAATTAAATGGACACTCCTTGAAGACCTCCTTCTGTTTGGGATTCCCTCCCAGATACACAGCAGCCAAGCACTTGTCTTGGTCTTGTACTGCCACAGCAGGTCCACTCACTCATTGGCTTGGTGGTCATGTGTGGTTCTCAGACAACCTGAGGATGTCTGTCCTCTGCTTCTTGAGCCAACACAGTTGGCCTGGGAATTAATTTTCTGTGGGCCCTCTGGAGTGTTTGCACTGACTTTCTTTCCCTCCAACAGTGCACAAAATTTCCCTTTTCTCCAAATTCTCAGCACCACTTCTTATTTGCCTTTTGATAGTAGCCATTTTGACAGGAGTGAGGTGGTAACTCATGGTTTTGATTTTCAGTTTTTGTTTGATTGGTGATTAGTTATGTCAAGTGTCTTCTCATCTGCTTGTTAGCCATCTATATGTCCTTTTAGGAAAAATGTCTACTCATATCTCTCCCCATTTTTAATTTTGGATTGGTTTTGTTTAGTTTACTTTTCAGTTCTGTGTGTTCTTTGTGTATTTGGATATTGACTCATGTTCAATAGAGGATTTGAAGATATGTTCTCCTGTTTGGTAGGCTTTATTTTCACTTTGTTGATGGTTTCCTTTGCTGTGCAGAAGCTTTTTAGTTTGGTGTAGTACCATTTGTTTTTACCAGGAAAAAGATATATTTTATTTCCATGTAGTTTGCAATTACTGAGGTAAAGTTATACTACATTCATATATTTTTTAAAGATTTATTTATTTATGCATACAAGAGTTGGGGTACAGGCCAGAGTCACGGGAGGTGAGAGGATTCACCAGACAGAGCGGAGAGCAGAACAGGCAGACTGACTGAAATACACTGCTGAGGGGAGCAGTGGGCAAGGCAGGAGAGGTCTGCTGCGCCATGTGGGTCCCCTTCCTGGCCGACAGCAGGAATCGAAATTGTGCTGCAGTGGCCGTGGTTTGCTTCATAGTGTGTTGCTCAACCCACTGCGCCACCAGGGAGGCCCTGTACTACATCTATATTAACAGGAATTTCTTTAATCGTTTTTATGTATGCTTGAAACCTGAGTAACTTACAAATAGTGTTTCCTAAGGGTTAGAAGTGTTTCTAAATGACTTAAAAAACTTTACCACTTGTTTTTCCTTAGTTCTTCCAAGATCAACTATTATTTTCTGCAATTCAGGATAACATTAGACAGTGTTCATGACATACAGTAATAAAGGTCTACAGAATCATTTTGCCACTAATCATGTCTTGCCAGATTTCTTAATCATATCACCAGAAATTTTTTTCATGGATCAAGTCAGGAAAAATTATGTGAATATTAAAGCAATATAGATTATTCATGCGGGATGGCTGGAATAGGTATAATGATAAGAGCCCTTATGGATCCATGTCTGTCATCATTTACTGTATCCTTTGAGCCTTAACTCTGCACAGTCCATCCTAAAGAACAGATTGGTATGATGGAAAGATCTGTTTCATAAATACTTCCCTGTTCGCAAATGGTTGAAGATATTGAACATATGCACTGTGGCCCAGCAGTTAAAATTCTAAGTATATACCCAAATAGTACGGTATATGTAGACTTGTAGTAAAATGCTCATGCTAGCAGTGTTCATAATAGGAAAAATTAACAACCGTCCACATGTCTATCAATAGTAGAAAAGATAGCTACATTGTGGTACACTTACACAGTGGTGTAAGGTGTAGCGGTAAGAACTAACAAACTAGAACTACATAAAAATATGATGGATTTCACAAACACAGTGAATGACAGAAGCCAGATTTTTATAAAAGTGCATATGGCACAATTCATGTGTATGGGGTGAGGGTGAGTTTTGAGATCTAAGAAGGTCAAGTTCCTTGATTTGCATGTTGGTTACATGGGTATATAATCAGATTGTGAAAATCAGTTATCTGCACATGTATGATGTGTGATCATTTTGCATGCATATTGTTCTTCAATAAGTGATTTGAAAAGGCAATTGATTCGATATAGATCGATAGAAATTGCATGTATTAATTCTACTACAGCTACTCAGTTGGCTGTTGAACTGCCACATCTCTGTCATTCCCAAGTAGTAATTCCAACCAGCAGCTTTGTTCACCTGCAAGATCAAGTTGGGGCTACATTCTGACCAGGGAACTCAGAGGCGTGCAAATCCGCCTGCTTGGAATGCTTGAACAAGGAGTTTTGCCAGACTTGGAGTTAGGTTTGCCCTGCCCTGGCTGAGTCACACTCCACCCACTGTGGAGAGTGCCTTCCGGCTCCGTCTGACCGGGAGGACTGGTGATGACTCCTGGAAGCTCTGCAGCCCAGCTGTGTGAGCAGAGAGGCATGTGGGCTCAGCTGACTGCCCTCGTGCCACTGTTTTTCTTACCTTCACTTGTGGTGTTAAATTCAAAGTCTTTGTCAAGAATGATGCTAAGGAACTTACTAAGTTTTTTTCTAGAAGTTTTTTGACTTAAGGATTTATGTTCAAGTCTTTATTCCATTTTGAGTTGACTTTTGTGTATGGTGGGAGATAGGGGTCCAGTTTCATTCAATTGCATGTGGCTGTCCAGTTTGCCCAACACCATTTTATTTTTCAGATCTTTTTGCTAATGACAACCAATACTTTCATATGTGAGTACAGGCCTGCTCCATCTTTTCATGAGCTGAGACTCTGGAATAATATGTATGGATTTTTAAAAATTGATTAAACTTTTTCATTTTCTTACATTGTTGTTCATTTTTGTACAATATTTGATTTCTCCCCCTAGGTGTAACCCTTATAAGTCTCCCACCACCACATCACTTGTGAACCATCACTATAGTCCCTTCTGTTCTTCCATCCTCTGTTTTAACTCCTTTCCCTCTCTCTCCCCTGCTGCATGCCTCATATCTGTAGTTTGCCTATAAGTTTTGTCTTTTTTTTTCACTCTTTATTCAGTTTCCCTATATTCCTCTTACAAGTGAAACTATTAAATATTTTTCTTTTTCCTTCTGACTTATTTCACTGAGCATAATCCCTCTTAGCTCCATCTATGTTGCTGTAAATGGCATGAGTTTATCTTTTTTGATTGCTGAGTAGTCCACTCTGTATATATAGCACATCTTCTTGATCCAATCAGCTGTTTTTGTGCCTAACACCATTTATTGAATAGACAAAATAGGGTTTGTTTTGGTCTTGTTTGTTCCTTTGTTTCTTTATATTCTACATATAAGTGAACTCATCCGGTGTTTGTCTTTATTTTTCTGACTTTGTTTAGTGTAATCCTCTCCAGTTCCATCATGTTGTTGCAAATGGAAAAATTTCATCTTTTTTTATAACATCATATCCAGGATATAGGAAATCCTTCCCTCCTCAGGTTTCTCTCTCAAGGATGCCACCCCTGGAGATTCATCCTTCCTATTCTAGGACAGGAGTCTGACTGTTTTCCTTTGTAGTTCCAAAATAATAATGAAGTAGTCCAAAATATAAGATTAAACTTACCACCAAAGTTGAGCACTGACTCTCCTTTAAATATAAAACTGCTGGCAGTTTTGACATAGTGGTTTCCCTAGTTTCTAGGTCTCAAGCTGCCAGAATTATTGGGAGCATCAGTCATTGTGTGGGTGTCTTGGAAACTTGATTTGACTGGGGGAAGACAGAGGTAATCACCAGAAGTTCATTTGCAAGAGACAGAGGAGTTTTACCAACTCAGCCCCTGGAAAGAGATGTTCAGGTGCAGGACCATGGCCAAGTCTCAGGTTGAGAGTAGAGAGTAGGAATTCAGAGTACATCACTGGTACTTTGTGCCTGGGTCTGATGGAGGGGCAGGTGGACATAAACAGCAGCAATTATGCTCAGAAGGGCCCTATGCTTGGCTTAATGTTCTTTGTTGCTACCTTAAAATTCTTGATAATTTTTTTGACAAAGGGACACTGTATTGTCATTTTGCACTGGGACCTGCAAATTATGTAGCCAGTCCTAGGTGTCACTAAGATATGGTCCCAATATTTCATGACTCCATTTACCAGCAATAGCTAAAATGAGCTGTCTTGGTGGAACTTTGGAGACTCTGGCTGTAGGCATCTCCTCAGGATCCTCTAAACATCCTCAGGATCCTCTAAACATCGTGGTCTCAGTTTAGCATGGTTTGGTCATCTGTTGCTTCACAGGGAATTGGTAACTCTCTTGGGCATGGGTAAAAATATCATTAACAGCAGTCAGCTAGCAGATGGTTCAGAAGGGCATTTGAGGAAAGGACAATACAGCATCCCAGGGACAATACAGTGATCAAAGAAGACCTCTCAGGATGATTTTAAAGGACAGAGGAATGTGAACCTGATGCACAAAACCTGTGAGATTAGAGGCAAGGATAGACTTCTAAAATTTTTATTTCACCACAAGATTGATGCTACTACCTAGGGTAGCATGTTTATATAGAAGTATAGATTCAGTACAGATCTGTTCTAGACAGAGGAACCCCTAAGATGCAATGTCTGTATTTGTAGTTGGGAATGAACATAGGTTTAAACTCTTGGCCCCAAATAATGAATAATGACAATGATAGCAATTTATGTTAACATGTCATTGTTGTTACAAATTGTTTTCACACACTTTGACTTAAATGAGCAAGAGAACAAACCTATGAACATAGATCAGGAATTATGCCGTTTATGGATGAAAAAACAGACTTTGTAGTGTTTCAAACCAAGATGACCTCAATAAGACAAACAATAAAAAATGAAAAAACTTAGAATGAAATCGCAACTGAATGCATGCTGGGATATTGCTGGTAGAATTCAGGAGGTCTGTTTTGGCCTCTCTGGCTGGTTAGGAAAGAGCTTTCTTTATTCTGGCAAACTAGAAACCTAGGGCACAAAGTAGGTATTTAGTAAATCCTCGCCCATTTTACCAAACTTAAACTGAAACAATAACATGTAGCATCCAGTACATAACTTTTATGATTGAAACGTGACAAAATGGAGAACTGTAATGCTTCTTGGTTGTTGGGGGTCTTGGTCCTAGTAAGAAAAACTATCCAAAACTTAGGAAGGAGGCAATGAGATTGCTGCTTACCCTTTCAAAAATCATATTCAGCACCAAAGCATCGTCTGAAACACTTGACGTCGTCTGATCCTAACAGATATAATTTGTTTATTATTTACTATTGATTAGGGTCCAGATGCAATAAATTTAATGTTAACTTGTGAATTTTTTTTCCCAAATAGATGAACATGAATTTTTCAGGAAAGATAACCTTTAAAAAGCTTAGAGTTTATATATCTTTGTAGAACATTACCAAAACTTCAATTTCAGCATTCTTTTACCCCCAGTTATATATTTGGGAATAGCCTTCAGCTGTTCATTCCCAATTATATATTTACCATTCTCTCCTATTCTCCTATTGTGTTTACTGTGTCTTTGACAAATGCTTGTTATAAATTTATATGGGTCGTGCTTTAAACTTTTGACATTTGCAGTTTGATAATTCAAATCTATGTTACTAAATTTCCACTTGGAAATTAAGCTCACATCATTAAATTAAAAGAGTGTGTGGCGCTACTGCCCCCCAGTCTGCCACTGCATTCTCTGTATCCCTGTGCCTTGGCTTGGGGAGGGTCAGAGGGAAGTGAGAGGGCTTCCTTCTCAACTGCAGAGGTTTGTGTCATTTCCCTCCTCCTCTCCCTCCTCTTTTTCCATTTTCTATAACACAGGGCTTAATAACTTTGTTTTTTTAATAAAAGCTGTACAAAATGAACCCATGTTTCACTCCGATTCCCTAAATGTTAACACCACTTTTGCTTTATCTTTTCTCTCTCTCTCCTTTCCCAACCCTGTGGACATACACAAATACACAGATTTTTGTCCTCCTTGCTTCATTTGAGAATAGGTTATGTCCTCATATACTCTTTTATTTTGTATTTTACAATAAGGGCATTTCATAAGAAGAATATTCTGTGAGCATATGGAAAGAAGACAAAAGGCTCACATCAGTAATAATACGAAACTTGCTAGCTGACCATAGATCTGAGGCACACAGCAGGGAAGGGGGAAGAATGGGCGTCAAAACAGGGGAGGAAAGAGTACAGGGGCTGTGGTGATAGATCATGGGGGATGTGGTGGTGGGAGAACTACAGGGACGATACCCGAGGGGAGAGAACAATCACTGTACAAAAATGAACAGTGATGTAAGAAATACATTTACAGGGAAAAAAGAATGTGAGCATGGTATAATTATATTCAGGAAATTTAACCTTGATGCTACTTTTTATACCTAATGCACAGGCCATGTTCTAATTTTGTCAATGGTATGTTCTTTATAACATTTTTTTATAACATTTTTATTGTGTATTTTTCTATTAGTATTTTCCCTTATTTAGTGCAGCATCATATGTTTCATGCCATTGTTAAACCTCTTCAGTCTGTTTTCAATCTGCACCTTTCTTTGGCTTTCAGTCCTCAAAAAATTTTATTTGACCACCCATTTTATATATGTGCTGCCGAAGCGAGCACTAACCACCCATTTTAATAATGGAATTCAGTAGTCTATACTGGAGAGAAATCCTTTAAATGCAACCAAAATGAGAATGTTTAGTAATTTAGTATGAGAACTTCCATAAGAAAGAGAAATTACATGAATGTACAAGGCATTTAACCCAAAAGATGGAATATAAAGACACAAATGCTAAAGTGACTAAGTTAGAGGTACTATTCCAACCACCCCAGATAAAACAGCATTTCTCTCAGCGTCTTAGTAGCCCTTTGGCCCTGCTTATATTTTACCTAGCCATCATTACTGATACTTAAAATGTGTTGCCCAAATTTCTCCACTAGAACATGAGTTCTGAAAGAGACTATCCTTGGTGCCCAGCCAAAAAATTCATGACTCTTTTTGAATTAATTTAATTATAGTGATCTGGACTGAATCTACAGTCTCTCTGAGCTATATAAGTACAAGCAAGGAGGCAGGGACAGATACGTGGAGAGATTCTCCTTGTACAAAGAGGATCTATCAGAATGTTTATCAAAAGAAGCCTGGGTTTTAAAATGGTGGAGGAACACTAGACTGATTAAAACATGTTTATCCAGGATGAATTTCAGAGATGACCCTGGAAAGGTAGGCAGAAACTAGTTGTTGCACTTTCTCTGTTGTCATGTTCTGTAAAAGACTAAAACAGAGAAAACATGAACTGGAAAAGATTTCAGGTGAAAGATGAGGATTCATTGTTTGGACAGACTGAATTTAAAACTAGTATGGAATGTCTAAGTGAATATATTTAATAGGTAGTTAGAAAAAAATTTCAGAGAACAGGAGAGAAGTTTGAGGACTTTGAAGGAACATCCCACCTAAGTGGATAATAGAATTCAGTGCTAAATAACTGTTTAAAGGATCCAGAAGACTTTCTGGAAAAGCCATTTTTTATTATCGTATTTCGCTCAACTAGGGCTAAAAAACAAATCTGAGTTAAATAGCAAAGGAAAATGATAATACCCCCCCAACTTTTCACTGTCCCTTGAAGTACAGTCAACTCAGAAACAAACACATTAAACATACACAAATTGTAAGCACAGTTATGGGGGTGGGGGACAGTGACAACCCAAGCTGTTAGGGCTGAAAGTTATTTGGAGCATCTTTAGACCTTGAATGTTTCAAAATCTTAGAGACTCAGGTTTAGTGATACTTAAGAAAATTATTGTAATCATTTGAATAATACATGCTGCCAGTTTGATAGACAAGCACTTATGCCCATGCACTATACCAGTGCATTTATGTACACCGCACATTCATATGCAGAGATAATCAGTAAAAAAAAAAATTCAGAAGGATATGATAGCACATAGAATGCCACTTTTATACATAGACCAATAGATTATATAAGGTTGGCGCTTTTTTCTGTGTTCAGACAACTGAGAATTTATAAAACCCTGTGCTAGACATGTGATAGGCAAACTGCAGAGAACCAATATCCAAGAGAAAATCCTAAAATCTGGGAATAGAGGGCAAAAAAATTACTGCTAACATTTCAACCTAAATGATAAAAGCCTAAAGAAGATAGTACCAAACGTCTGAAGGGAAAAAGCTGCCAGGCTAGGATTCTACAACTAGTAAAATTATCCTTTAAGAATCAAAGTAAAATGATGTTTAGACAAAAACTAAGAATGTTACTGCCTGGAAGAACCTAAAAGACACTTCTCCAAAGAGGAAATGCAAATGCATATGAAAAATGTTCAACATCCCTCATAAGCAGCGAAATGGACATTAAAACCACAGTGAGATACCATCTCACACCTGTAAGAATGGCACATATTTAAATAACTAGCAACTATAAATGTTGGTGGGGATGTGGAGAAAAAGGAACTCTCCTACACTGCTGGTGGGAATGCAAACTGGTCCAACCGCTATGGAAAGCAGTATGGTGGTTCCTCAGACTACTAAAAATGGAGCTACCATATGACCCAGCAATGCCACTCCTAGGGATCTACCCCAAGGACACAAAAACATTACGCCAGGGCAGAAAGAGCACAAGGGACTGAGGTGAGGTGCACTGGTGAAATGGTGGTGGGAAATCCATGGGGCCCACAATTGATGTCAAATGCATATAAATGAAGAAAAAGATCTTTTCATTAAAAAAGAAACATTA
>JAGFMF010012266.1:13149530-13171694 GCA_019455555.1 Galemys pyrenaicus
TCCCCTCCCTGGCCGGCAGCAGGGATTGAACTCGTGCTGCAGTGGCTGAGGTTTGCCTCATGGTGCATTGCTTACCCACTGTGCCACCAGGGAGGCCCAAGGAAAAGTGATTTCTATACAAATTAATTTGTGTGGCTTGAAAGATGTTCCCATTAATGTCATGTCATTATTGTGTTTTTTCATTTCTGATAGTGATTCCATTAATTTTCTCTCAACAACCAACTCTCCCTGAAGTCCATGCTCTCTGACACAGTGACTTGGGTTACAGAGAAATGGGGCTGATTATGAATTGTCTTCTTGCAAGTTAGTGGGTGTTGCTGATAAGTTCATGCTGCTTTGATGTGGGCATTATTAGTCAGCTCTTCTGCACTGAAACATTAGCCCTCTTCACCTCGCTTCAGCCCCACCCTGGAGATGACTGTTGGTAAGTCATAGTCAGCAGGTGTACCCTGAGAGCTAGTCCCAACCTTGCTATCCATGGATTTGTTTACTCACTGGCCTGTGGCTGTGCTTGGCCCTCCTGTCTGGCAGCTAGAAGGGCACATTGCTGCTTTGAGAAGTGGATGGAAAAAGTCTTCCCTGAGACTTGTGAGAAAAAGCACCTGGGTCTATGGCCTAAAAGTCAATCATTTTCATGTGAAATGCTTTTTATAGAAATAAACTAAGCTAAATAAACTGAAAAGGCTATACTGTGTATATGTTGTGTCACTTGGTGTGGAGTTGATAAGTTGCTGGCATTTTGTAGGCACTGAATTTTGCTCTAGAAATACATGCAGGTGAGTAGGAAGTTTTCCTAATAGCGAAAGGTCTTTGTATCAGAGAAGTCAAGCTTCTCATGGTTTAATGTGTTTTAGAAATCATACAGTTAAAGTCAACATATTTGAATTTGTTGGATTTCCTTTGAGTCATATCTAGTTCTTTAACCTTTCTCTGCAAAGGAAAAGTCTTATAAATAAACTGAGCAACTATGTTTGTATTACTGCTCAAGGTTTGGATTTCCTCTTTATTTTTGATTTGTGGGCTACTGGGGAACGATGTTCAAATAACTATTTTTGTTCTACATTCTGCATATTTGCTCTTCTGTTGAATGACTGAAAATCTCTTAAGAAAGGAAGAAAAGGCAATAGGTGAATGTATTTGGGACAGATGACATTATTAGGAATATCTAGTATTTGGATTAAAAATGGAAAGAACAATTAGATATATTGTCTGCATTAAGTCCCTTAATTGACCTGAAGATTTGGTCTGTCTTTCATTTAGTTATTCATTATAAAGATGATTAAGTTATGGGTCCCATCTCTATGAAGCTTGAGTATATGAGAAATAATGAAAGAATTCATTCACTTATCATCTAAGCCCAAACATGCTCTGTTCGTGACGATGGGGATAACAGAACAGAGAGAAACCCCCCCTAATATTTTCACATTAATGAGAAATGGACTCTAAGCAGATGAGCAATAGGTATTAGAAGAAAAGTGCCTGAGACCTTAAGAAGAGTAGGGGTGGGAGGGGGCATGCTAACTTTGAAATAGGGCGGTCAGTCCCTGGATGAAAAGGTGATATTTAAGTAAAGATCTAAAAGAAATAGGAACAAAGGAGGGACAAGGGGGGGGGGCAGAGCCTGCTTAGCTAAGAGGATAGACCTGCAAAGCCCTGAACAGGATCCTCCTGGCATGTTAAAGGAACAAGAAGGAAGGTAGTATAAATGGAGCAGAGGAAAGGAGGGGAAGAAGAATTAAGGTGCAGGGCAGGAGGGTATATTGTGAAAGCCCTTGAAATCGTCACAGGATTTTTTGTCTTAGTGAAATGGGAGGCTGCTGGAGAGTTCTGAACAGAGGACTAATGATCTGGTTGACATCTTCATAGGAAGACACTATTGTGTTGAGATAGGTTGGGATAGGTTGGGAGGTGAGGACGGGACCAGGAAGCCCAATTAGAGGTTGTGGCAATAATCTGAGCATTAGCCATGGTGGCTTGGACCAGAGCAGCAGTAGAATTGATAGAAGTGGTCAGATTCCGGAAATGTTGTGAAGGATTTGGTGGCAGATTCCGTTTGTTTATGAGTCCAGAATGAGTCCAAGGACTTGATCCTAATGATCAGATGTTAGGGCAGAGTTATCATTAACCAAGAGGGGAAACCCATGAAAGTAGTTTTTTTAGGGGATGATCAGGAGTTTGATTTTGAACTTGTGAAAACGCTTGAGTCGAGATGGTGAGGAGACGAATGTGACAAGGATGAAAAGCTTAGGAGAGAGGTCTAAACCAGACACATCTGGGGTTCTCCAGCTTGTAGCCTATCATGCCTGAAACACGATGAGAGTCCCAATGGAGTGAAAAGAGGGCCTGGCATGAATTCTGGGGCTCTCCAAAATGTAGGTCACAGAGATTAGGAGGAACCAATGAGAAATTTGAAAAGGAACCGCTTAGTGTGGTAGAAGGAAAATCAAGCGTGTGGTATATTGAGAGCCTAGAAAAAGCACTTCAGGGAGGAGGGGCTGGACGACAGTGCCCAGAGTGGCTGAAAATCACGTAAGGTTAAGAACAAAGATTTAACAGGGAGGTGACGTTGATGAGCCTCGTTTTTCAGTTGGAGGGTATTTAAGGGAACAGTGGGCCAACTCTGTATTCAGCAAGTATAGATAAATCTTTTGAGTGTTGTTTTTTTTTTTTTTTAAAGATTTATTTATGCACACAAGCACTGGGGTACAGGCCAGATGTGTGGGGGGGTGAGAGGATTCACCACAGACAGAGTGGGGAGCAGAACAGGCAGATGAACGGAAGTACACTGCTGAAGGGAGCAGTGGGCAAGGCAGGAGAGGTCTGCTACACCATGTGGGTCCTCTCCCTGGCTGGCAGCAGGGATCGAACTCATGCTGCAGTGGCTGTGGTCTGCCTCGTAGTGCGTTGCTTAACCCACTGCGCCACCAGGGAGGTCCCTTGAGTGTTGTTTTAAAAGCAGGAGAAAAATAGCACAATAACCAAAGGTTAAGAGAAGGCTGTCTTTGAAGTTAGAAAAGTGATAGCCTATTGGTGCATTGATGGGAGAGATGTAAGCAAGAGAAGATGTAGAATGAGGAGACTCCCCAGACTGACAGGTGGAAGCCCGCTCAGTCACACACAGGGCGGTAGGGTTCAGATGCTAAAATGGGGTGGGTTGGTGTGGAGGTGGGAATTTGTGGATTTCTCACTTCCTCTTTTGCTCTTTTCTAAATTTATCTGATAGGGAAAATTACAAAAAATCCTAATATGTGTGTGTGTGTGTATGTGTATTCCACTGTTACAAAGTGAATATACCTGTGTCATTGGAACCCAGATCAAGAACGAAACACCACCAGCAACCCAGGGTGGCTCCTCTTTCAAAACACAGCACAAGGCTTGCAGTGACAGCCCCTGTCCTGATAACGGGTGAGTTTGTCCTATCAGGTTGTTTTTTTTAAAAAAAATACTGTGTTTTCTTTTGTTTATGGTTCCCTAAACACTGAGTTTCATCTAAGTTGGGTACAGTAGCAGCTGGATGAGTCTCTCTGAGCTTATGCCATTGGTGAACATTTGAATCGTTTGCAACTTTTGCCTATCATGAATTGTGCTCTTGAACGTGTTTTATAAAGAATATAGGTGTACATTTCTGTTGGGTATTTAGGTTTGTGAGACTACTGGGTTGCACGGTTTACATAAGACAGCATTATCTTTGGTGAATCCTGTAATAAAGTTTTCACAATATTAACTCCTGATAAGCCAGGGGTAGGAGTTTCCTGTTGTTCCATTTCCCTGCTAATAGTACTAGTTGTTTTTGTCATTTTAGTCATTCTGCTGGGTGGTGTTGGTTATCAGATTGTGGTTTTAATTTGCATTTTCCTGATGACTAATGATGTTAAGCAACTTTTTAAAAAATTTTTTTTGATATCGATTGTGGTCTCGAAGGAGTTCCCACCACCATTTCACCAGTGCACCATCACCTCAGTCCCTTGTGCTCTTTCTGTCCTCATCCCATTCCCTCCCTCTCCCCATGAAGTGTCCCCAATTTGTCCCTCTCTTTTTGTTTATTATTATTACTGTTACTGTTCTTTTCTTTGGTCGCTTATTATATTCCTCCTGGATGAGAGGAATATACTGGAGACCATCCAGTATTTTCCTTTTGCCTTCTGACTTATTTCGCTGAGCATAATCCCTTCTGGCTCCATCCATGTTTCTGTGAATGACTCTAGTTTATCTTTTTGATTGCCGAATAGTATTCCATTGTGTGTATGTACTACACTTCTTGATCCAGTCATCTGGTTTTGGGAATTTAGATTGTTTCCAGGTCTTACCTATTGTAAATAGTGCTACAATAAACATAGGGATGCAGGTATTCTTTTGAATCAGTGTTTTTGTGTCTTTTGGGTATATTCCTAGGAGTGGGATTGCTGGATCATATGGGAGTTCCATTTTCAGTACTTTGAGGAACCACCACAATGCTTTCCATAGTGGTTGGACTAGTTTGCATTCCCACCAGCAGTATAGTAGGGTTCCTTTTTCTCCATATCCCTGCCAACATTTGTTGTTGTTAATTTTTTTGATATGTGCCATTCTCACTGGTGTGAGGTGGAATCTCATAGTGGTTTTGATTTGTATTTCTATGATTACCAGAGATGATCATTTTTTCATGTGCCTGTTGGCCATTTGCATTTCCTCTTTGGAGAAATGTCTCTAGCTCTTCTGCCCATTTTTTGCCTGGATTGTTTATTTTGATTTTGTTTAGCCTGGTCAGCTCTTTGTGGATCTTTGTGATAAGTCCCTTGTCAGTAGTGTTGTGTGCTGTACAGAAGCTTTTGAATCTGATGTAGTCCCAGCTGTTTATCTTTTCCTTCACTATCTTTGCTGTGGGTGCTGTGTCTGTTAAGGAACTTGTTGTAGGTTTATTAATTGTTTGGCTATCCTGAAAGTTCTTTTTTGATTATCTTTGATTTGTTCAATGACATAAAGTACTTTCTACGAGGTCATCATTTTATGAACTGAGCATAAGGGAGGAGATATGGAAGGCTTAATAAAAGTTATGAATTGTCATTTCAGATTGGAAACTGGAAAAGAATCCAAACCAAGGAAGAAAATAAGCCAGGCAGCATTAAGAACCTATTGACAAGTGAGTTGAAAAAGAAATCAGTTACTCCCATATTTGGTAACGTCGAACATGTTCCTCTGTCCTGTGATTTTTTATTAATGGTGCTTGATTAGATTCAGGTTTGAGATTCTGTCAAGAGAATTTTATAGTTAGTATTTCCTATTGTACCAAGGAGGAAGTAAAATTTCTATATTTGTCCTTTTCAGTGTTGAATTAAACTGTGGGATTTGGAAGTTGTTGGCCTGATTATAAATTTTCTATAACCTTTTCACTTAATCATTTTAAATAACCATTAAAGGTAATTGCTTATGTCTATTACTTCACAATGGACTGCAAACTATGATATGCTAATTTTACAAATCCCTCTTAAAAGCAAAACTCATCAGCTATAATGGTACTGATGCACAGTTACTTTTCTTTATCACTTTTCAGAACAATGAATTGGTTACCTAATGACAAATGAGTTTGTGTGTAGAGGGGTATTGTTATACAGTTAAGCTCAAGAATTGTTTAAAAACCTGGGGCCTCCCTGGTGGCACAGCAGGTTGAGCACCGCACTGTGAAGCATCCGTGGCACAGCAGCACGAGCTCAATCCCTGGCCAGGAAGGGGACCCACAAGGCGTAGCAGACCTCTCCTGCCTCGCCTGCTGCTCCCCTCAGCAGTGTATTTCAGTCCATCTGCCTGTTCTGCTCCCTACTCTGTCTCTGGTGAATCCTCTCACCTCCCATGACTCTGGACTGTACCCCATATCTTGTATGCATAAATCTTTTTTTTTTAAGAATTGTTTATAAACCTAGTTTATATGCTTTGATTCATCACAATTATAATTTTAATGCTTAAAATGCTCCACTTTTGGCTAGTGTGTTCACTTACTCCTGCATCTGGTCATTGTTGATGGGCATTTAGGTTGCTTTCATGTCTTGGCTGCAACAAGGCATGTCCCTTTGCAAATAGGTGTTCATAGTCTTCAGACACATAATAGAGTGGAACTGCGCCGTCAGGTGGTATGGAAAGCAGTATGGTGATTCCTGTATGACTTAGCTGCAAAAGTTAGTGGAAGGCAATAGCAGCTCATTCGAGGAGGAATCATTGAGGACTCAGACATCCCTGAACTGGAGTCTAGGGGTCCCTACCAGGTCAAAACCCCAGCTGACTGAAGGCAGCAGGAAAATGATATGGAATGTGAAAACCAGATCAGTGCTGGTGATTTGCCTTATAAAAAGAGGACTATTCCGGTTGTCTCTTTCTTCCTTTCCTAAGTATACATTTTTCATATTAATCACTTCTCCCTCTTCTGTTGTAAGTATTTGGGCATGACTGCTTTTACTATTTGGTCTTAAAGTTCCAAAATATTGGGGGGTTTGGAGGGGGTGGGTGCCGACTTAACTGGAAGAGGGTGAACATCCTGTCTGTAGTGACTGGTGGAAGTTTGTGTCTTTCTTTTGGGGGAAGATTATAGTTTGTACAAGAAATAGCTGGTTGTCGCTATATGTAAATTTCCAAATGGGCAAAAGGATGGGTGTGTATGTTGAGCAGTTTGGGGGGGGGGCGGCGGGGAGGGGCTGGGATATTGTGTTCTTTCAGCTCTGTATTAACTCGTTGGTGTTTCCCTCTTCACTGTTGTGGCAGGAGATCCGTAAGCTACATTTCTTGGACCCCTGCTGCTGGGTTTGCTTAGCTTTAGCTTTGAGAGGCACTACTGGACTACTGGGGAAATGGTTGGGTCTTATATGTTCTGGTAATGTCACAAATGGTGGTGGTAACAACCGCAGAAGTGACAGAAAGGTGGTAGTTAGAGCGACCGCTCTGGTGCTGACGGTCACGGCACAGCGGTGGTGACTGTCAGTGCGTCGGCAGCTTGGCTCAGCAGCGGCCGCCTCAGTGCCATAGTGACTGTGGGCTCTGGGTCACAGTGACCATTTTTCCTTTGTGCTCCCAGTAGTAATGCTAGCTGTTTCTTACAGTTACTATTTTTCAGATGAACTTACTTTTCATCCTTTATCCCCTCCAGTTCTCTGCATGCTCCCAGTAATAAACCTCCAGTAGTAAATTCCTTCTTTGTGAAATACTTAGCTCGGTTTCTAGTTACCTGATTGGACGCTGATATACTGCTTGTAAAGTGGGTAACACAGGGCCCCGCAGACAGGATGAAGACACTTCAAGTGTCGTGCATTTTAAATGCAAGACTTGTAGATAATTCAGTACTAAGAAGGGTGGCAGAGACGTTTGGGGAAGGTTGAGAAATACAAAGGATGAGGAAAGCTGCTTATAAGTGTTTAGTTTGAAGAAAGCAGACATCTGAGACGGGCAGAGTGAACAAAAGATTTCCCCTCAGCACTTCAGATTTTTAAAAATTGTCGTAAACTGTATGTAACATTAAATTTACTGGGCCTCTGTGGTGGTACAGGGGGTTACATCATAGCACTATGAAGCAGCACGAGTTCGATCCCCAGCTAAGTTGCTGACCCACATGGCACAGCAGACCTCTCCTACCTCTCCAGCTGCTCCCCTCAGCAGTGTATTTTTTTTTAAAGATTTATTTATTTATGCATACAAGCACTGGGGTACAGGCCAGAGGTGTAGGGGGGTGAGAGGATTCACCACAGAGAGTGGGGAGCAGAACAGGCAGATCAACTGAAGTACAATGCTGAGGGGAGCAGCGGGCACAGCAGGAGAGGTTTGCCCGCACCATGTGGGTCCCCTTCCTGGCTGGCGGCAGGGATCGAACTCGTGCTGCAGTGGCTGTGGTTTGCTTCATAGTGCGTTGCTTAACCCACTGCGCCACCAGGGAGGCCCTCAGTAGTGTATTTCAGTCAGTCTGCCTGTTCTGCTCCCCACTGTGTGTCCGGTGAATCTTCTCACCCCTTCTTGCCCCCCGCACCTCTGGCCTATACCCTAGTTTTTGTATACATAAATAATCTTAAAATTACTGTCCCAGCCATTTTGAGGTATATAGTCCATTCACATTGTCATGCAGTCTTTAGGGCTTTATTCCTCTTGTAAAACTCTTCCTGTTACCCCTCAATCTTCACAACCACCTCCTGCCATCCAGCTCCTGTAATTACCTTTCTTTAAAAAAAAAACCCTGAAGTAATAACATTATATAATGTTTAGGTGCACAGCATAATGATATATTTTTAGACTTTGTGAAATGAGCATAGTAAATCTAGTTTACATCCATCACCATAGTTGTTTTTCCTTGTGATGAGAAATTTTAAGATCTACACTCAGTAGCTTTGAAATATGTAACATGGTAACTATAGTTACCATGCTATACATTATCAGCATAACTTATTTTGTGTAACTGAATTTTCACTCACCCATTTTATCCAACCCCTTCTGACAGCCACCCATCTGTTCTCCGTCTCTAAGCTCAGTTTTCTTCTAAGATTCCACAACTGAGATCATACAGTACATTGTTGTCTGACATTTCTCTTAATGCCTTCAAGTTCTATCCATATTGTTGCAAATGGCAAATTTTTCTTTTTAATGACTGAATGTATTCCCCTCTCTCTGTCTCTGTGTATGCACTTATATAGTTTTCTTTATCTGTTCATCCATTGATGGATACTTGTTTCCATGTCTTGAATATTATAAATAATGCTATAGTGAACATGGTGGTGCATTTACCTTTTCAAGAAAGTGTTTGCATTTTCTTTTTTGATAAATGCTTGGAAGTGGCATTGCTGGGTCATGTGTTCTACTTTTGATTTTTTGAGGTACATCCTTACTGTTTCCATAGTGGTTGTACCAATTTACATTCCCACCAGCAGCACAAAAGTGTCCCTTGTCTTCATATTCTTGTGAATGCTTGCTATTTCTTGTCTCTTTGATAGTAGTCATTCTAACAGGTGTGAAATGAGCTCATACTTCTGCATTTTCCTGATACATGCTTATCATCTTTTCATGTATACCTGTGTCTTTTCTTGGGGAAGAAATCTGTTCAGATACTCCGCCCATTTCTTTTTTTTAAGATTTATTTATTTATGCATACAAGCACTGGGGTACAGTGCCAGAGGTGTGGGGGTGGTGAGAGAATCCACCAGACAGAGCAAGATACAGAACAGGCAGATTGACAGAAACACACTGCTGAGGGGAGCAGTGGGCAAGGCAGGAGAGGTCTACTTCAGCCATGTGGGTCTCCTCCCTGGCCGGCGGCAGGGATCAAACTCCTGCTGCAGTGGCTGCTGTTTGCTTCATAGTGCGTTGCTTAACCCACTGCGCCACCTGGGTGGGCCCCCTCCACCCATTTAATTGGATTGCTCTTTTTCTTTTTGCAATTGAGTTGTATGAATTACTTACATATTTTGGTAATTTTTTTAAAAAAAGATTTTGTGTAGAACTGGGGTGCAGGGCAGAGGTACAGGGGTTGAGAGGATTCACCAGAGAAAGAGTGGGGGGGGGGACCTCCTTTGGTGGATCTGGAAGGCACCATAAAGAGATGACAAGTTGTTGTTCAGGAGAGCCACAACTGTGAGACTACTTTATGGGACCTCCATGTCATATTAAGGTAACATGGACAGAGAAAAAACCCAAATGTAACATTTTAGGCCAAATGTTACATATAGCAGACATGGATTTCTTAGGCATCCTTTGACAAATTTTCAAATATACTCAAATATGAGTGTGATGAATCTCACCTATTTCTGAATTCTAGCAACTAGCAAGCAGCAGTCAATTTCATCACTATTCCCTTCTCATTAATGTTTGAAGTGAAAAATATTTTTTTTTAAAAAGATTTATTTATTTATGCATACAAGAGCTGTGGAAACAGGCCAGAGTCACAGGAGGTGAGAGGATTCTCCAGAGTGGGGAGCAGAACAGGCAGACTGACTGAAACACACTGCTTAAGGCAGCAGAGGCAGGAGATGTCTGCAGCGCCATGTGGGTCTCCTCCCTTGGCCGGTGGCAGGGATCGAACACGTGCTGTAGGGGCTGCGGTTTGCTTCATAGTGTGTTGCTTTAACCCACTGCGCCACCAGGGAAGCCCGAAAAATATTTCTTTCAAAGTATCTTCATAGCAAGCGTATGGGTTTTGATTATTTGGGTTCTCAACTGTACAACTGAACAACTAGAGTACATTCCTAGTGAGCAGGGATTTAAATACTTAAACATGCTTAAATAGCAATACCACAAAGGACAGCTTATATTTCCAGGTATTCTAATTTTGTGGCTTGTGGGATTTTATTCTTCCTAATTAGTGTTTTGGTCTTGAAAATTCTGTGTATCTTGTCATGTGACCAAGTGGTGGCATTTTGGTCAGTAGGTTTTGAGAAATGTCCACGTAAACAATCTAAATTGCAGGCTATTGATTTTTCACTGGCATTTCCATGATAGTGCTCTTATCTCACAATTAAAAATTAGAGGTCAAACTAATTTTTAACTTCTGCATGGATTTTCTTTTATCTTGCCTGCATATTCTGTGTTGCTTCATGTGTCTCTCCTTATCAAGACCATTAAAGGCCCCATAAAAAAATTCCCTGTCTTGCTTTTAAGGCTCCTGCAACATACTCTCAATTTGACCGTTTCAGTTCTGTTTTCCATTTTGCCTTACCATGCACCTTTTTATTGAATCCAAATTTAACTTGGCTGTAATCGTTTCCCCAATTGAGATATGTGTAATATTTAAATACATGTACATATTTTAGAATTTCAAAAAATTGCTTAATAGAAATTATGATCCACTGAAAATTGAAAATACTGTAGGATTCTTTGATGTCTACCAAGAGATAAAATGTCCCCTTTTCTTCAGTATATTTCATTCAGTCTGCCTGTTCTGTTCCCCACTCTGTCTCTCGTGAATACTCTTACCCACTATACCTCTGGCCTGTACCCCAACTTTAGTATGCATAAGTAAATCTCAAAAATACTCCCCCTTTTTCTTCTCCCCAATTTAGCTATAGATTGCAACAAGTAAGCAAACAATAAGCAGTTTGGCATTAAACCCGAAGAGGTTCTTCTTTGTTCACTATTTAGGTGTTAAAACAGCATTTAGTTAGGCATCTAAAAGACTGACTATATGATTATATAAAGCATTATCTTTTACTGCTAAATCCTGCAGATGAGTTAATGGATTTTTTTCTTCTCCCATATAAGCAGGCAAGTAAGGTTATCACTGGAGCCTCTGATCCTTTCCTCTAATTCCAGTGAAGTCTGAGGACCACTGTAGGAAGAACACCTGCTCCACAATGCAAGTGTTAGCCACATGATGTATATGTAAGTAATTAAATATGAGGAAGGAAATGTCAGCCTAGGACTTTTGCACTCAGGCCCAGGTAAAAGCAGAGGTGTATATGGTGCCTACAAGAATTGTTTTTGACTGACAGAATGTAAACCTTAGACCATTGACATTCCATACCAGTTACCCAGATGAGTACCTCAGTGAATACTGGGACCTGCCCAGGTTCTTGTTTTTTTATGATTCTGAAGTAAAAGTATTTCTTTCAAAAATATTTTAGTAGCGTGAATGGCTTTTTATCACTTGGGTTCTGCATCGGACAACTGACTCCTTTGTAAAAGGTTGGGAGAAATCAGCAGGAATTATGCTTACATGTGCCTGGGTTTCAAAGGAGAGGGGTAAGACATTCATTTTGAAAGGGAAGGTGTGATGGAGGAAAATAGCACAACCAGTGACAAAAGGAAAACCTTAGCTCTAACTTGTTTTTCAAATTTAAGTGGAGCAGACGATGTGATGGTGAGGGGGGAAGATGAGGAATCGAACATGGGAACACGTTACACAGAATGGGCTGCAAGGATCAAGTTTTCTGTGACTAGCAGAGGACCACAGTGCCGTGCTGAGGTGAGTGCAGGTACACTTAGCAAATGGCATGTCATTACTCTAATTAGTTGGTCAAGACAGTCAAGTCAGTCTTATAAAACTCATTACTGAGGGATGATATGCAGCTTCTTTATCGTTTGCAAGCGTAATCTACTGACGTCATTTGTAGGACTTTAGCTTCCTAAACAGGTGTACAACTCAGTAACTATTAACAGAAAAAAAGTTTAAACTATAACTCCTTCCTTTAGAAATAGAAATTTCTATAACCCTTATTAAATGTATACTCTGAACATGTGTCTTTCCACCATATTGAGCTGCTGAGGTAAAAAGGCCCTGATTTTGAGTAATAGCAATTAAGAAAAAAATTTAACTAGGCAACCTTTTGGTTAAGTTAAAGAGGTTACATTTCTATTTCTTAATATGCAATGAAGGGAACAGAATTCTTCCATGGTTGCTGAGAGGATTTTACGGAAGCACCTGATCTCACCAATAACGAAGGTAAGCAATGCTGGCACTTATTTTACAAACAGAAGTCTCTTTGTTAGAAGCATGTTTAGCCTATAACATGCTTCTACAATGAAGGGTAGGGATATGTCCCCTATAAAGATATGAAAGTTACTGCCAACCTCAGCAGAGGGGAAAGTGATTTTTCATTTGTGTATGATAGCTTCAGCCCATTAGAGTAGGGTTGAATTGAGTTTGCCCACAGGAAGGGGCTGTCAAGAGACAATTCTTACTAATGACCAGGTCCTTAGTTTAAAAAATAACTGGTCTAGATTTACCTAAACTTAGCTGCTAAATTCTAATTATTCAACTACCTTCTTTATTTTATATTCCTGGAAGGGAAGCTTTTTCCCTCTAAGCACACAGACATATGCCATTCATCTACCAAATTTTTAAATTGAAAGTTTAGGAGCTGGTAAGATGTACAACATTGAAAAATATATGAAACTGGCCTAACATGGTCAACTCAATAAATCACGTGTATGTATGTCATGTAGGTTTATAGCTTTGTTTTTATTATGGGAAGCTAAAGACTCTTGGTTTTTCACATCAATGATTACCTGTTGGGTTGGTCCTACTGATGCTTTTATCAGCTAAAGTTATAACTGGTAAACTAAGGTGGTTTCATTGAAATGAATGCATTTTCTAGGATTTATAGCTCTACCAGTTAATACTCACATTGCGTTTTAAAATGAGTTTATTAAAGAAAGTTCTTAGGAAGGCAACATTTGATCTGTTATTAAAAAAAAAGTTCTACTCATGCTGTATAATAAAGGTTATATGGGAGGTTACAGAGTTATAAGCTTCTTTCTACTGGAATTGCCTGATAGTACAGCACAGTGTAGTCATTTCTGCAATGCTAGAATAAATAAACGTCTCTTCTGTGCTTCTCTTCAAAAAGTGATCAATACTAACAGCAGATGGCCTAAAAAGCCTTTTTTTCTTATTCATTCTGTAGTGTTGGAGCCGGTATCTAGGAAACAGGAGAGAAAAAGTAAATTCAAGTAGCAATGCAATTTTGAATGTAAATATTTCAAGAATATCTTAAAAATGGGACTAATAAAAAGGAATTAATGGAGATGCTGTTTTGAAGGATAGAGAAGCTGACCACAGAAATCCCTTAAATACTATTTAAGGCAGCAGTAAAGAGACACTTCTCCATATTTATACTAAGAGAAACAAAGTTATATTTGGCTGATCTAAATGCTACATAACCTTAATTTATTCTAGACCCTTATGTGCCCAATTTCAAATCATAAAGGACTGTGATCAGGAAAGAATACTACATAATTTCTAGGGAGAAATGCGCTACCATAAAGTTTCTTTACTGCTGACATAGACTTTGTTCTTTGAAGAGCAAAGTGCAACAAGAGCTTGTGCAACAAGCTCAAGTCACTGCAATAGGTAAGGCTGTTTTGTTAATTTTCACTCACTGAACTTTAATAATAAACAACCCTGTATCTTTTAGAGCAGTATACTCTGAGGACTTCTAGAAATACATATATTCACATGGAGGCTTTCTTCATTGACTTTTGGGTTTAGACCACGTTTCAAATCACCAGTCTATCTGTGCTATAAAATATGGTAGGCTCTTGCCAGCTACATGTTATTTAAAGTTAACTGCAACAGAGAAACAATGTTTTAAGTTGTATTAAGTCATACAATTTTTAGAAAGTACAGCTGTAACATTTCTACTAGTAAAAAAGTTTTAATGAACAGTGGTCTATATTCTTAAACTGTAATGTAACCCTAGGAAAATGAATTCATGTTCAAATTCTATGCAGCCAACAAAGATCTAAAGGTTATGAAAATGCTATTAGTCTACATTATAAGAAAAGTATCTATTGTCTGAAATACTATCATTTTGAGACCCATGAACT
Organism: Galemys pyrenaicus; assembly: GCA_019455555.1. NCBI lineage: Eukaryota > Metazoa > Chordata > Mammalia > Eulipotyphla > Talpidae > Galemys > Galemys pyrenaicus. Next base: position 13,163,793 of record JAGFMF010012266.1, read on the forward strand.
ATAAAAGAGTAGCATTTGATGATCAGCTAAGGCCATCTCTGCTTAAAAGTTGACTAGTTTCAGACCCTTTGACCTGTACCTGGAAAAGACTTTTTTTTAAAAAAGGCCCTAATATAGTCATGAAAAATGATATATTTGCACATGTGTATGTTTTCCTTTACAGTAAGACCAAGAGGCTATACAATAAAATATTAAGTCTGTTTCTCCAGGTGCTTTTTACAAATGATTGCTTTTGTCTAATTTTTTTTAGTGAATAGACTGGTTAGATTTTCTGCATGTCTTTTCAAACCAAAGAAATAATTTTATCTTGCTTTTCAGACTGTTCCTTGGAGGATGACAATATAAGGAGTAACTAGCTGCCTTAAACACAGTTCAGATCATATACTTAAACTACAATTAGCAAAAAAGAAATAATCGTGAAACAGGCAGTAAAGATGTTCTAGCAATATTTAAGGATCTGAACAATACAAGTTTCTAACTCTGTTGTAGAAAATATACCTGCCCAGATGTAAGGGTTCTTGTGGTTAATTACTGAGTTGTCGGAAAAGTCATGACACTTTTCCGACAACACAATAATATGTATAGGTATCTAGAACCCATTAGTTATCAAAACTAAAAAGGTGTTTGTGAAAAGTCTGATAAAGACCTCAGATTTATAAGTGAAATAGAAAAAAGCTTATTAATTTTTGTATTTGTGTGTTGGGGGGGAGGATTCCAATGGTTAGTCATACTTTAAGTGTATACATTTCATATCACTTAAAAAGTCAGTATTTTTGAGATCTGGAATTGAAAAACTACAAGTCAGGTCTGTACCTCAGAATGAGTACTTGACCAATCCCTCCTCTCCCCCAATTTCAAATGAACATTTTCTAAAGAGTTAGAGAAACAAAATTTCAAGTAGCTTTGCTTTCACAGTAATTAGGTGATCACTTACTTTTACCATCACAGGCAACAATTTTCACTTTATCCACTTTAATAAGCTCTGTCACCTCTCTGAATTCAACATCATTCAATACAAAAGTCCACACATTATCGCAGAATCTGTATGTATTTAGAGAGCCCTTTAAAACAAAATATTTAGACATACCATGAAGAGTCTTTCCCCCAAAGCAGTTTAAGAGTATGATTACTTAATATACCTTAATCTATATTCTTTTTTTTTTTGAAGAGCCCTAAATAAGTTGGTTAGTATCTGCAGCCTACCTGGCTCTGAAGAAAGCTGAATGAAATTTAAACTTGTATTCCTACTACCCTCATGTGGCTAAATTATGAAAGTACATTTGAATATTTAATATTTTTTTAAAGATAACCATTTGTATGTAATTCAATATTTACAGAAGCATTAAATTATATAATTCTAGTGACTGTCAAGGTGAACTACTGCATTATCCATTAGGACTACAGGATGGTCATATGCAACAAACATTCTTCTAATGAATTTTTTTTTTCTTTAAGTAACAGAAATATATACCTGAACATTAAAAGGAAATGTCTAAAGAGAAGGAGGCCCTTCTCAAAGTGAGGTTTGAGTCCTGAAGAATGGGTGAGTCCAGGATGAGATGGCACAATGAAAAGAATTTTGAAATACTACCTGTCGGGAGGTCCTAAAGTGAAGGAGAGACCATGGAAAGCCCTATTCTGACGGTCCCAGGTAGTCAATGAGAAACTTTTAGCAAAGCAATAATGTGATTTGCATTTTTGGCAATCTCCCTCTTTCTTCATGTTTATAAGCTGATGCCTCTTAGATAACTGGATCAAAGGGCTCTGACAGAAGTGGAGATTTTTAAAAGGTATTACTGGCAGGACTGAACTGGGTGTGGTGGTGGGACAGAGGTGCCTGAGAACAGAACAACATTAGGGAAATATGGGTTTCAAAAGAAACAATCACTAATACCACAAATTATGTATCAGATTTAATAGCAAATAACTTGACAAAAGAAGTTTTAGTGGAATGGTGAGATTAATGCATTAAAAAAAGGACAGTTACAATGTAAAAACATCTTACACCTGCTCAATGAATAAAATCTGGGTCTTTATAAGGACTGAACTCAATGTTCATTTCTGACATCCCTAAATTTCTGTGTAATCAATGATCTTATGTGTGTGTAAGGGACTGGCAGTTGTGTAAATTTGAATGAGGCATGTCACTGAGGTTTTTGGGATAGTGTATGAATATTTGTTTTCAAAAACATGTTGAAATTCTATTGTAATATATGTCATTTAGACTTTCCTAGTAAGGGGTCTAGTTCACCAAAAAATAAAATAATCTTTAATTGTCCCTAGAGGCTAAATAACTGAAAAAATATAATTTTAGATGTTTGTAATATAGTATTCCAAAAGTTCCTTCTTACAGTAACATTCGGCTTTGGTAAAGTAACTGATTTACAGTCATTGGCCAAAATAGCAGTAAAGTTAACATTTCTATCAAAAGTATCGACTAATGGCTTTAAAAACACTAGTTTATATAAACGATACATTGATGTTTTTTAAGTAATAAATTTCAACATATACATTACTAATTTAGCTCTCTACTAAATGATCTAAACATGGTACTCTAGATTTAAAACACATTCAATTATTATAAATGAATACATAATGTGAATACATGGTAGTATGGCTTTGAAAATTAGATTACCAAATGTATTTTTGCCAAACTAAGTGAATATTCTGTACTTAAAATTGATCAGGTCTGCCGTAATAGGGGAAAAACATTAGGAAAAGACAATAATAAAAAATCTGTTCAAAAATAAGTATAGCTTTAGAAAAGTAGGCAAACGTACAAAGCACTATTCAAGAAAAAAGCAATTGTCACATTATCTTTAGCTAAACAGAGCCAGATTACAAAGCTATAGGGTACAATTATGAATAGAAGACATTTTACACCCTACTACTGACTGTGGAAGTCATTTTCTACACAGGTAAAAGTTTATGTATTACATGAGTCAATCTAGAATCAAAGGAGATTGCAACACATGGCTGTACGAAGATAAAAAGCAAACTAATTGTGTAAGAATGAATTCACTGATACTCTTTACTCCAGGTGAATTTTATAGACATGTGCAATAAAGATTTAATTTAAAACACTGAAATGTTTGTTGGATAAAGGACACATTTTTCTTTTGAGGCTTTTGTAATAAACATAAAACACTGAGGGTCTGTTAATACAAATTAATCCATATCCTTTACCTATATTGATTTTCTGACGTTTTAACCTTTCAATGTCTTCTTTATGGTGATGCCTTCTAACAAGTGTATTAGATACTTGATAAGACCCAAATATTACGAGCAATGTATTGTCATAATTTGGTATATTATTCTTCACCATTGATTCTCTCAAAATGCCAAATTCACTTTGGGATTAACTGTTCAAAGTACAATAAATGCTTCCAAATGAGACCATGCAACAAGAACAGATCATATTATATAAAAGTAGATGGAAAGGAAACATAAGACAGAACTAGTTCCCTAAAATGGGTGCAAATTAGTTTGAAAAACAACTGAACCCTAAGGATTATATTCTCTCACTTACCTTCGATGGAGATATTTCAGATGTTTGAATTCTCATTAACTTCTCAGGGAAGATAATCAAACATGTAAAAGTTCATTTGTGTAACAATGGAATAAAAATCTAGAAACTACCATTACCTAAATCATGTTTCGTGTGTAAACTTATAGCTTAGTGTTTTGAAAAACAAGCTGTAAAGTATGTAGATGGCCTAATAAACACTTTCAATGACATTCGGTGCAACTTTGTAGACTTAAGAGAAAGAATATCCTTACCCTGAAGTTGACTCTGTTCCTGACCCTCTGAGCCAAAGCTGAGTTTATAGCCTTATCAAACTGAAGTAGAACTTGAAGGGCAAGTTGAGGGGTGATCTGTTGAGACTGAGAAAAAGTAAAGGTAATAAATCTTCTTACACCACACAACATTAAAGACAAATAGAAACCATCTAAAATTTAACTGTGATTAGACAGAGCCTCTAAACTAGAACGCCTGATTTTCCTTGTCCACAACTGACAATTAAGAGCTAACGCATGACAACATTTTCTTCTGCTGTTCTGATAAAATTTTAAGACGAAAACACCCAGGGATGTTACAACACTAGAACAAAACACGGGATCAATACAGCTTAAGAAATCTAATGAATCTCAAAGTTCATAAACCAAAAATAAATGGAAATAATAAGATCTTAGATAAGCGATTATATAAAAGTTTAATTCTAAATACAGAATTCTAATTTAAATCTCTTGTGCAGAATTAATGTAAAGCTACATAAAATGTGCCTGGCTTATAACTATGAGCAGAAAGCAGTTTTTATGTTGAACAAAACTCTATCATCCAGTCATATTTTGTGCCCAGGAAAAGAATTATCATAGAACCTTCTAAGTAAAATGTTGAATTGTTTTAGCCTCCCACCTGTATCAATTCATCAAGGCTCTCCTGTAGACTGTTTCCCAAAGTGGTATTTCTGTATAACTGATATGCCATGATGTAGGAAGAAACTGTTTTCTTTATTCAGGCGTGCATCGATGTCCTAAAAATTTAATGAGAGAATTAAAAAGTAACATTGTTAGTATATATGTAATGCAGACTACTGATAAGACTCTTACACCATCAGAATTCTTAAAATCTAAAACTAAATTAAAGTGAACATTCTTCTGACATCACAGACACAGCAGAATAAACAGTTGCAGGAAACTCCCTCATAGCACAACTAGAAATCAGCTACATTTCACACCCAATTCCCAACTTATCACCAGAGGATGCCTGATTGACCTGTTGTGCGACTACAGTTGTGAAGGTGGGTGGAAAGAGCTGGCGGAGGCGATGGAGTAGAGAGGGGAGTTAGAGCTGCACTCAAGCTATGGCCCTGCTTATCAGCAAACCAAGCATGGGGAGGGCCAAGAGGAACTCCAGCAGCGATCTGTACACTGTGTGCCAAGGCAGTGTACTAGAACCAAGCAGTGAGTCCTGATGAGTTTGGCAGGCCCTAGTGTGGAAGGCTGAGTCCCCTTCACCCTCCCCTCAGCGGCTGAAGGAATCTGAGAACTGAGTTAAAGCAGGGTCCTGAGGGCTGGGTCTGGAAATGGGAGTGGGCACACAGGCTCTGTGCTCAGCTGGGGAACTAGGCTAGTCATAAGAAGGAAAGGAACAGTATGGGTTTTTATGCCTAAGGTGGCATCCTCACTCCCCAGAAGAGAGGCTGAAGGGACCTTCCATTCCTCCTCCCACAAATTAATAAACGAGAAATCCAACATTTGAGCTACAGCACCACCTAGTGGAAAAAGAGAAGACGACCATCAGATACCTAGGAAATTTACGAATTAGAGCGAAATCAAACTTAAAACACAGAATTGGGGACTCTGAATATAAAATATTATGAAGAAAATGAAATACATAAAATGCATTCTGAAACACGACAAAATATGAATGAGATAAAGGAAATGCAGGAGTGACTGCTGCTATAAGAGAAAAAAAATCCAGAGATGCTGGATATAAAAAACACAACGACTACCATGGAAAGCTTAACAAGCAGGCTACATCTCACAGAGGAAAGGATTGTAAAATTGAATATAAAAATATAGTTATGGCTCAAATGGAACAGGAAAGAGATTTACGATTTAGGAAAAATGAAACTATCAAAAACATCAGCTCCATGAGGAGAGCGAACATAAGGTTAATGGGTATCCAAGTAGAGTGGAAGGGAACAGAGCCTATTTAAGGAAAAAACTGAAAACTTCCCAAATCTAAGACCCAACCATGGAAGTCCAAGAACACCCACCCACAACATGGTGGAATAGAGAAGCTGGAATTATCTCCCTTAAAAACAACTATTGAAAAAAAAAAAATCTCATTATACAAAGATGCAGATGCTTTGTCCAGGCTTTACCTGGACAAGAACTAGGGTTGCTGGCCACTAAGAGATGAACAGAGGACGTGAAGGGGAGCATGTATGGGCTGGGGGTCAGATCTTCAGAGACAGAGGAGGCAATGGGGGTACTCTGTTGACATCTGAGTGGGAGCAGATCCAACCCAGGGCAGTGGAACTCCACAGACTCCAACCTGGGACTCTGCAACTGGGATGGTGTACCCAAGGCTCCATCAGCCACCCCAGCAAAGCAAAGAGAAGCCAGGCTTAGCCAGGCTGGATTCCATAAAAACCCCAAGGACTTCAGAGTTAAACTCACAAATGTTTACTTTGGGAAAGTAAACAAAGGGTAGGTATATCCCAGCCCTGCTAAATCAGCAGCCATTATGAGCAGCGATAGGTGAGTGTTGGTGGCACGTGTGCTTGCCACACTGCACTGCCTCCAGACCAAGTGCGAATAAATGCCAGAGCATGAGCCTAGAGGTTCAGATTTTGCTCTTCCCACTGGGATACCCAAACTTAAGATCGCGAGAGATCTGAATGAAAGGCAGATAAATGTCAAGTGTTTTACATAGAATTAAAGTGGCAGGAGAAAGAATTTTAGTTGTAGACAACTCAAATGCACAATTATATGTTAAGAAGAGTGAAGACAAAAAAATGTGGAAATAACAGATTCAATTAGAAGAGGAAACCTATGAATGAATGATCAGACTCAAGGGAAAAAAAGGAAATAGAATTAGAAAACCTATTCAAAAATACAATAAATGAGAACTTCCAAACTTACAAAATGAATTCAATATTGAAGTCCAGCAAACAGAATACCTAAATTTTTAGATCGAAAAAGATCTACACCCAGACACACTGTTGCCAAACTATCAAAAACTAATAAGAAAAAAATTTTAGATGAAGGGAAAAAACTACTTATAAGGGCTCCCAAATTAGGATTTCCCTGGATTTCAGTCTAGACACTCTCCAAGAAGAGAGAATATTAGCAATCCTAGAAGACAAGAACTGTCACAGCCAAGAACTCTATCCTGCAAAATTTTCATGTATTAAGGGGTAATAAAGGTTTCCTCAGATAAATAGAAGGAAATGGAATTTGCCATCACCAGACCCACTAAAGAAATGCTAAAAGGAGTTTTTCCATAAGAAAACACTGAAGCACAAACTCCTTACCAAAAAGAAATGGTAGAGCAAAATAACACCAGTACTAAGAGCAAGAAATTGAGTCAACACCATATGCTAACAAGGAGGAAGAAATGGGTAGAACTACTATAGGTAAGTGTTGGAGAGCAGACCAAAAATCCAGAATAGACACCCATAGACAAAGGAGCAGACATTTGATAAATATTAAGGAAAGCCATGCAAGAGTAGAGAGGGACAAAGGGAAAAAGAAACGAAAATGAAACAATCAAAAACCAAAAATGACCGAAAATAAACAGTTTATATCAATAACCAGCCTAAATGTGAATGGTATAAATTCACCAAAAACAAGACAAAGCCTAACAATGTGGGTGAAAAAAATTCCAGCCATCAAGATTGTTTACAAGAGACCCATTTAAAATCAAAAGGTAACAACAAGCTGAAAATAACAGGCTGGAATATAACACACATGCTAATAACAAGACAGTAAATCAGAACTGCTATTTTCATGGTCAGTAGCCTAGACACTTTCAATTAAAAAAGGTGATCAAGGACAAAGACGGACACTATATAATTGTTACAGGGCAGGGAGAGGAGCACCCCAGAACCCCCAAGCCTGCCGTCTCTGAATAGGTTCTGCCATCCGCCGCTTTAAGACAAAACATATAAAACCTTTAATGGAAAGGAACTTTAATACAACTAGGGTACAATAAAGAAAGAACAAAGAATATAGCTACTAAGTTAAGCATTCAAAGTTACCCATCTCCTTAAGGGTAAAAGTCCAGCCATTTAGGATTGGCCCAAAGCAAGGCCCAAAAGCCTGCCACACGTCCAAAGGACCTTTCAGTAGAGACCCATAGAAAAGGGTCAGAAAGAGTCAGACAAATCT
>JAGFMF010012266.1:13171811-13183201 GCA_019455555.1 Galemys pyrenaicus
TCTTCACATGTCCCTCTGCTCCACGTGCCTCCTCCAGGTCTCCTTGCTGTTCTCCATCTTCCTTCCTTCCTTCTCTCTTCTCTGCAGAAATCTCCTTTTTCTCCTCAGCTCCACCCACTTAGGGCGGAACCAGGATTTTGGAACTTCCCCTTTTTCTGGGACCACCCTGTTCCATAATGACCAAGGGAACAACTCACCAAGAAGATATAATCATTAATATTTATGCTTCAAATACAGGAGCACCTAGCTATATAAAGCAACTAGTGATATTAACCTAAAACAGTACATCAACAAAACACGACTGTTGGAGATTTCAACATACCACTGACACACAGGTATAGATCAAGACAAAATTAACAAATAAAAGTTTTAAATGAAGTATTAGATGGATTTTACTGGATAGTTCCAGAGTTTTCCAACCTAAAAGCATTGAATATACTTTCTTCACCAGTATACATAGATTTTCATAAATGCTCAAAAATATTCATAAAACTGAGAAAATATAGAGAACAAATTAAGCATTTTCACAGGACAATTGTCTAGAGGTAGAAATTAACCATAAAAGGACACCTGGAACAAACGAAAATATGTGCAGACTAAACAGAACAGAATGCTTTTGAACCACCTGTGGGTCAATAAATAAATGAAAGGAGAGAAAGAAGTATCTAAAGACTAAAGAAAATGGGGATCTTTAAAGGCAGTATTATGCAGAAAGTTCATAGCAATACATTCCCACATAAAAGATCCCAATTTAACAATCTAACTCCAAAGCTGAAGAAACCAGAACAAAAGCACCCCCAAACCAGTAGAAGAATCATATTTTAAAAGTCCCTATGCAAACAAATAGGACAACCTAGAAGAAATGGAAAAATTCTTAGACTCATGTACCCCCCCAAGATTGAATAAGGATGAAAGGCACAGCTTAAATAGTACAAATGTTGAAATGGAAACAGCGATAAAAAGCCTCCCAAAGAACAGAAACCCAGGACCAGACGGCTTCCCCAGTGAATTCTACCGAACTATAAAAGACTACACTTACCTTATATACACTTTAAAAAAAAAAAAAAAAACTGAAGAGGGAGGAAATCTCCCTAGTACAGTCTGAGGCCAATATTATCCCCAAACTAAACGAAGAGCACAAAAAAGAAAACTACAGACCAATATCCCTAATAACCATAGATGCAAAACTTCTCAACAAAAACCCAAGAACCAAATACAGCTACATTTCAAGAGACTTACCCACCACAATCAGCTTGCCTTTACCCCAGAATTTAAGACTGGTTCAACATAAGCAATCTATGTCAATCATCAGATCAACAAAATGACCAAAGTCACATGGTCTCTTGTTACAGGGCAGGGAGACGAGCACCCCGGAGCCTTATATTAGGGTTGCCCTGTAACAATCTCAACAGATGTCAAAAAAGCATTTGACGAGATCCAACATCCCACTAATGATAAAAACCCTCCAAAAACTGGTAATATATTAATATTATAAAAGCCATATATGACTAAACTACAGCCAACATCATACTCAAGAAAAAGACATAAAAGGAATTCAAATTGAAAAAGAAATGAAATGGTCACTACTCGCAGATAGCACACTAATATACTTAGAGAGAAATCAAGATTCTAGGGGAAAAAAAAAAAACCTAGAAATAATAATAAATAAATGAATACATTAAGGTGGCAGAACAAAATCAATACACAGAAATCAGTGGCATCTCTATATGCAAACAATGTATCAAGGAAAAAAAGGAAAGAAATAATGCTTCTATTTACAATGATGCCAAAAAGAATGAATTACTTGAGAATAAACCTAGTGCAGGAGATAAAGAACTTATATAAAACTCTAATAACGGAAAAAAGACAAAGAAATGGAAAGATATTCAGTGCTCATGGGGAGGAAAAATTATCATTAAAATGGCCATATTATCCAAAGCAATTTCCAGATTTAACACAATACCTTTCAAAACACCAATGACTATTTAAAAGGAGATAGAACAATTTTCAAGCTTATAAGGAACCACAAAAGGTCTAAATAGCTAAAATAATCTTGAAAGAAAAATAAAGGCGTCACACTGACTTCCAACAATATTACACAGCAACAGTAATCAAAAACCCAGAAACTCAGACCAATAGGAGAGAACTGATAGTCTAAAGATAAAGCCACAGAAATAATGGACAGCTACTTTTTGACAAAGGCATTAGAACCAAACAGTGGGGAAAAGAGCCCTTTTAATAAATGGTGCTAGGAAACATGGATAGCTACATGAAAATAAAACAAACAAAACCAGGACCTGTATTTAATACCATATGCAAATTCACTCAAAATGAATTAACAATCTGGACATAAAAACAAAAACCAGAAAATACTGTAAGAAAATATAGGGAACACACTACAGGAAATCTATTTGGGAATACAACCCCAGTAGTAAGGGAAACAAAAGCACATATAAACAAAGTTGACTATATCAAACTTAACAGCTTTTGCACCTCAAAAGAAACCCATCATAGAACTAAAAAGGCAACCTACAGAATGGGGAAAAAAATCTGCATACCATATATCTGATAAAGGTTTAACTTCCAAAATCTATAAACATCATTAATTATGAAAGAATACAAAAAGAATTCTAATGCATAAAATGGTCATTATGTGGCCATTTTAATGAAATAATAGAAATATTTCTCTGTATAACACACAGATATCACCTCACCCCTGTGAGAATGGCCAGTATAATGAAGAGCAGAATTAGCAAATGCTGGTTAGGTTGTAGTGACAAATTCTAATCCACTGTTAGCGGGAATGCGAGCTGGTATAGCTCCTGTGGAAAATGGTATGAAGGTGTGTTAAGAAAATAAAAACATAAATCCCATTTATCCCAGCAGTATCACTGTTAGCTGTCTATCCAAATAACTTGAAAAAAATGTTAACAACTGTCAAATCATGGAACCAACCCAACTGCCCTAAAACACATGGATAAAAGAAATGCTGGAGTAATGGAAATATTACACAGGTGTGAAGAAAGATGAAGTGGTAGAAACTGGCACACAATGGAATGGACCTTGAGGTGACTATGTTGAATGAAATCAGCCACAAAGTGAAAGACAGACACCAGATATTCTCACTCACCTGAGGATTGTAAATACAAAAAACCAACCACATACAAACAATAGAATAACAATTTGAACTTGACAGAAAAGAAGGAGGGAACAGGGGAAAGGAGCACAAGGCACATTGGGCATGGGCGGTTTGGTGGAATAAGTTTAAAAAAAAAAAAAAGGTATTCAGATGGCCTACAAACATGAAAAAAATGTTCAACATCACTTATTGTAAGGGAAATGCAAATTAAAACAATACTGAGGTACCATCTTACTCTGGTGAGAATGATCCATATTAAAAAAAATGGAATTTAAAAGGTGTTGGCAAGGTTGTGATTAAAAAGGAATTTTCATCCACTGTTGGTAGGAATGTGTGATTGTTCAGTTTTCTTAGCACCATTTAATGAATGGATTCTCCTTGCTCGAGTGTATATACTTTTGGCTCCTTTGTCAAAGATTAACTGTCTGTACAGATGTGGGTTTATTTCTGGCATCTCAGTTCTCTTCCATTGGTCTGTATGTTTGTTTTGTTCTAGTACCACTAGGTAGACAGACCACTATCTCACACCAAATAAAAAATCAATTCAAAATGTGTAAGATTTAGAGGTAAAATCTGAAACCTTAAAATACAGAAATGAAAACATAACCAAAACACTTCGCAACATAATCCTCAGTGATGTCTTTGTGAATTCCTCCCTACTAGCAGGGGAAGTAAAAGAATTTAAACAACTGAGACTACATCAAACTAAAAAGCTTTAGCACAGCAAAAGAAACCATAACTAAAATGAAAAGACATCCTACTGAATGGCAGGAAGTTTTTGCACACCATGCTTCTATCAAAAAAAACACAAACAAAAAACAACCCTCATACAACTCAACAAAAAGAAATTACCCAATCAAATAAAGTGGTCTAAATAAAGCACTACACTTTTCCAAGAAAGACAGAGGCTAACAGACACATGAAAATATGCTCATTGTCACTTGTTAGGGAAATGCAAATCAAAACCACAAGGAGATGCAACCTCATTCTCCTGAGAATGACCCATTCAGAAAGAACAGAAATAACAAATACTACAGAGGATGTGGAGGAAAAGGAACACTTACACTGTTGAAGAAAATGCACACTGGCTTAGTCCTTTAAAACAGTATGGAGGTTCCTCAAAAGATTAAAAAATGCATCTTCTGTATAACCCAGCAATCTCATTCCTAGGTATCTACCTAAAGAATGCAAAAATACCAATTTAAAGGGAACCTTGAACTCCCACATTCATAGCACCATTATTTACAACAGCCAAAAAATACGGAAACAATCTAGATACCCCCACATGGATGAGTGGCTCAATATTATGTGGTATTTATACACAAAGAAATACCACCCAGTGGTCAAAAACAAGCTCATGCTATTCATGGCAAACAAATGGAGCTAGAAAAAGAATTATGACAAGTGAAATAAGTCAGAAGAAAAAGCCAAATACTGGGTGGTGCCACATATTAAATGGAATAAAGAGAAACTAATCAAAGGAAAAGATAAAGCCAAATTGAAAATTAATTCTGGAAAATTGATCATAGAAGTGAGGAATGCAGAGATGGGTAGGAAGATAGCATTAAGAGAAAAGTGGGGAGGGAAGGAACACAATGGAATAAAGCAAGGACCATGCGTACTTTGGTGGTGGGTAAACTGTCAAAATAACATTTGAAGGGGGTGGAGTGTTACCCCCCCCATATAAACAATGGATGTAAAAAAATTTTTATTAAAAAATACTAAAAGATAAACATTACCATTCAAGGATACTCTGCTAAGTTATTGTTAAAATGCCAAGGAGAAATAAAGGTTTCCCCAGACAAACGGTAATGCACTCCACAAGCAACAGACCTGCCCTATAAGAAATGTTGAAAGAAGTTCAACGTGAAAAGAAAAAAACAAAAGTACACAAAACCTGAAAGTAAAGTGTTATGCAGAAAAACAGAATCAGAAGCACAAACAGGAATGAGACAACAAGAAAACATTAAAGAGAAAAATGAAAAAGAATCTGTACCGGCTAATGATCAGTTGATCAGATACACATCATACACACGAAATGACTGGCCACAAAATCCTACAGAGATGAACAGAGAATTGACATAAAAAATAGACACAAATGAAGGTAGATGGAAAAAGAAATAACAGAAATATACAACCAGGACACTAAAAAGGCAGCAATAAAGCCCTATATATCAATAATTACCTTTCTTGTGAATGGACTGAACTAATCAATAGAAAGAAACCAAGTGTTGAATGGATTTTAAAAAAGTACTGGTCTACATTAGTTCTAAATAAAATCATACATAACATCCAAGTGAACTGCTAGAATAAGTATATCAAACTGATAATAAAAGGCAAGAGATGCTGTACTCCATCAGATAAATTAGACTTTCAGCAAAAAAATAACAGACACAGATGGATACTATATAATGTCAATCATCAAGAAGATACAACTGTCACTAATATGTATGCATCCAACACAATCACCTAAACATTTAAAACAGTAACTGACTGAACGTAGAGTCTGATGGCAAAACAATTAAAAGTAAGTGACTTCAATAGCCCACTTACATTAATGGATAAATCATCCAGACATTAAGTTAACAACAACAAAAAAATGGCCTTATGTGGCATAATAAACTAGGTGGGCTTAACAGACATACATGTAATAGTCCATCTTAAAAGATACACATTATTGTCAAGTGCACTTGGAACAGTCTCAAGGACATATCATTTGGGACACAAAATCAGTATCAATAAACACATGAAGACTGAAATGCTATCATGCATCTTTTCTGATCACGATGGCATGCAGCTAAAATGTGCAACCTAAACATAGAACAGTTGGTCAAGTAAATCAAAGAAATTAAAAAAAAAAATCACATGGAGATGAATGAAAATGGAGAGACAAAGCTATTAGAAGCAATGGGGTGCAGCAAAAGTAGCATTACGAGAGAAGCTGACAGTAACACATGCCTGTATTGGTTAACAAGAAATATCTCAGATGAATAACCTATCCATACATCTGAAGAAGTTAGGATAAACAAAACCAAAAGTGGAAAGGAAGGAAATAAAAACTGGAGAAGAAACGAACAGAATTCAAAAAGACAATACAAAAGATCACTGAAACCAAGAGTTAGTTCCCTGAAAATTAAAACTGAAGGCTAAAGAACACTCAATAAAAAGAACCAGCAATGAAAGAAGTGAAGTGAAAACAGATTCCACAGTATGAAGGAGCATAAAAAACTTCAATGAATATTTTTATACTAACAAATTGGACAGTGTAAAAGAAATCAAATTCTGAGGATCATACAACCTCCTATGACTAATTAGGAAGAAGCAGATCATCTGAACAGACTAACAATACCTACAGAAATTAAAAGTGATCAAAAGGTTCCAAATAAAAATCCAGGACCACATGAATTCTACCAAACTTTCAAGATAGTACCTAATACTTATCTAAATATCTTCCAAAAAAATTGAACAGTGAACACTCCCAAACATATTTTGAGGCTGCTATCACTCTGATTCAAGATGAGACAAGGACAGCACGTGCATGCATGCACACACACACAACGTGTACACACACAAGAGATTTTTGATGAACACTGATGTAAAATTTTCAACCAAATCTTGGGAAATCAAATTTCACACTACACTAAGACACTCAAACATCATGACCAAGTGGCATTTATTCTAGGGATGCAAAGGTTAGTTTAACATATGCAAATCAGTTAATGTAATACTGTTCAAATGATCTATTACATCAACAAAAGATAAAAACCTCATGATGGAGTCTGGCAAGATGGCAGCTAAGATGCTGGGTTCACCTCCTCCACATACTCACAGCTAGACTGCAGCGGAAAAAAGTCCCCAAGCCCTGGAGACGGATCACCACAGCACGCATAAGGAGCAACAGTGCAGCAGAAAGGGATGCAAAGGCAACAGTGAAAGTCTACATGTAACACATTAAAATTATAAACAGGAGACAGAATATACCACAACAAAAATTGAGCAAAATAACTGACAGGAGTCTCAATCCAGCAGAACTGCAGAATGTGACTAAAGAAGAGTTTCAAGGGAACATTTATAACAATGATTCTGGAACTCAAAATAAATAAAACAATGGAGAATATAAAACAGCAAAAGAATAAAGATAAATAAAAAGCAGCTACACTAAAAAGTAATGGAGCTAAGAAATAGTATACCTGAAATAAAAAATACAATTAAAGGCTTCAACAAAAGTGGAGAAACAGAAGCAAAGGAGAGAATTAACGAGTTTGAAAACACAATGTTGGGGACACACAAGTGGAACAGTAGAACAGTGCAAAAAATAAAAATTCTCTAAGAGGCCTTTGGAAAAACTTAAAGGGAAATAGCATCTGTGTCATGGGGGTCCCAGAAAGTGAAGGAAAGAGAGACATGGAACATTTATTTATTTAAGTGAAAAAATTAACAAGAATGCAAAGCAATGGCACTTCATTATTTTTTTTTTTAAACAAATGAATAAGTGGTGTAAATCATCTCAATGTGGGAAATGAACCAGATGCTGTGATCCCCAAGGCCCACAGTTCCAAACAAAATAGCACCAGACAGACATATGCCAAGAAACATAATAAAGCTGTTGAAAATTAACAAGGACACACTATTAAAAATATCAGGAGAAAAAAGAGTAACATATAAGAGAAAGCCAATCATACTGTTAGCAAACTTTTCAGTAGAAACATTACAAGTACAAAGGAGATACTTAAAGCACTTAAAGGAAAAACAAAAACAAACCACCCCTTTTACCCAGCAATATTAACAGTCAAGACAGAAAAGAAGCTTCACTGAAAACCAAAAACTAAAGGAATTTATAAACATCCAGCCTTACATGAAAAAAAATCCTGAAGAGGCTATTACAAAGCAACAAAACAATATAGAGCTAACAGAGACTTAAATCCTTTAAGGTAGAGGAGGAAGAGAGTAACAATGTGACCCATCAGAATGATTCAGAAATCAGACCCTCCAACCTGTTACAAAAATAGCCCATCACTACTTAATAGAAAACTGAAAAACTTACTGGGATAACACTTAAGACAACTGAAATAAAACCTGAACAAAAGACAAAAGATGTCAAGGAATAAACATAAAGCAAACCAAAGAAAGCCACAAAGACAGATATAACAAAACTGAAGTGAGCACTGATGCCTCAAAAGTCACTTTAAATGTAAAAGGCCCAAAATCAACAGTCAAAAGATGTAGAGGGGTTGAGTCAACTTCAAAACAAAGTCAAGCCTTATGCTGTTTATCAGAAACCATCTTACCAACTAAGACTGATTACACAAAAGAATAACGAACTCTTCTATCCCCCCCCAAAGCTTTATAGAAAATTAAAGACTCCAATTAAAAAAGACAGTAAGAGATAGTGACTGGAACCGAGTCTGGAGCTGCTACTGCTTCAGGCTGGGATGAGGCCCCCATAGCTTTTCCAGCCAACCAGGACACCAAACCAAGCCCAGAGCTGCATTCTGGGGTGGGGTGAGTTCCCAGTAACATGCCCTCTTGAGCATGTAACCCCTCACCCCCAACCTCTCAGCTGACCAGGCCACTGGAACCAAGTCAGGAAGTGCTTTGGGGGAGGCCTGGTATATACTATCCCAGATCCCACAGGCCCCAGGAGCTGTCCCCAACACCAAGTAAACACCGGGAACAGTGGATCCACACACCAAGTCCCAACTGCTGAGCAAACCAAAAGAAAACAGTGGGTAAAAAATTACAATTGACCAAGCAAGTTCTCAGGAGAACAATACACAGAGTACACAAATCTCCAATCACAAATACAGATGAACTTTAATTCCTATCAGATACAGAATTCAAAATTGCCATAATCAGGAAAATCGAAAAAACTGAATAATAAAAAAGAAAACTCAGAAAAGCAAGTGAATGTTATGAGAAACATGATCAGTGAAAAGAAGATCAAAACTGAAACTTCAAATGAGAACATTGCAGCATGTAGAAAAGCCAACGGACATAAAAATGTGCAGAGAAAGCCAAGGAAATAGAATAAACCAAAGGGATACTCAAACCAATGAAGCTCAAAGACACCAATGGTCAAAAAACAAAAACAGAGATACAGAGGGGGAAAAGAATGAAAGATAAAAAAAGACCAAGAATTATCTGACACCATGAAGAAAGGAAATACAAGAATCATAGGCAACCACGAAGAGAAAATGAACTGAAAAATTATTTACAGAAACGACAAAACTCTAACTTCAAGCACCTGAACGTAACAAATATAGGAAGCTAAAAGAATACCACGCTACCTAAATAAAAGGAAACTTACAGCAAGACATACAGTAGTAAAACTTCAAAGAGTTGAAGACAAAAATAATGAAGCTGATGAAGGGGGAAAAAACAGAGAACCTATAAAGGAACCCCAATTAGGCTAACATCAGACTTCTTTGAAGAAACACTATGGGGAAGAAGGGAGTGGAATGGCATATTCACAATAATCCAAAGTAAAAACTTCCAGCCACGTATACTCTATCCTGCAAAGCTCATATATGAAGGAGAAATAAAGGCCTTCTCAGGCACAGAATCATAGGAACTTTGCAATCACTAGCTTCCCACTGCCAAGATATATTAAACATTTAAACTAGAGATGAATAAACACAAAGAACTGAACCAGCAATTAAAAAGAACCACAAAAAAGGACAAAATGGCATAGCAGACTTTCCAATAATCACCCTAAATGTCAATGGACTGAACTCACCAATAAAAAAGACAAGAGCATTTAGTTGGAAACAGAACCCAATCTTCTGCTGCCTCCAGGAAACACACCTAAATTCTAAGGATGGAGACATATTGAAAGTAAAGGGATTGAAAACAATTCTGCAAGCAAATGGCTGTTAATGGAAGGCAGGAGCAGTCATACTTTTATCGGATAAAACAGACTCTTGTCAGCTTAAAAGGTGACAAGAGACAGGAATGAACATGACATAATGATTAAGGAAACAATAAAATAGGAAGACATAACACTCACCAATACTCACCAAATGGGGCACTAAAATACATCAGACAATTACTTCCAAATCTGAAAACACACACTGGAGAAATTACATATGTAGTTGGAAACTTCAACACTCCACTCTCATAAATGGACAGAACAGTGATACAAAAAATAAGTACACAATTATCCTAAAGAACCAGACCTTATACATTTAATAAACAGGGCACTGTACTCCCAAAACGCTAAACACACATTTTTCTTAAGTGCACATGTGTTATTCTCCAGGACTGACCACAAACTGGTTCACAAATTCATTTCATTTCATATCAGTAGTCATTTGGACCAAAATACAATAAGTATGTTCTCTGCCTAAAAAGGAATAAAACTAAGTCAACTACAAAAAGGAAACAAGGATATCTTCTAGTAAGTAGAGAATGAACCACTACTGATAGACCATTGGGTTAATTAGGAAATCAGAGCAGAAATAAAAAAATTCCTTGATTCAAATGATAATGAAGACATAACTATCAAAAACACATGACACACTGCAAAGCAGTACTAAGAGAACATTATATAGCAATGTAGGCCCACATCAAGAGCCAAAATAAACCACCTATCTCTAAACTAAAGGAACTAGAAAGTGAATGACAAAAGAATCAGAAACCACTAAAAGAAATAATAAAAAACAGAGCAGAGATAAATGAAGCTAAAAAGACAGTCCAAAAGATCAATGAAACCAAAGGCTGGTTATTTTTTTTTTTAAGACTTATTTATGCATACAGTGGTTGGGGTACAGGCCAGGTGTGTGTGTGTGGGGGGGGGACGGTGAGAGGGTTCACCAGAGACAGAGTGGGGAGCAGAACAGGCAAGACAGGAGAGGTCTTCTGTGCCATGTGGGTCACCTCCCTAGCTGGGGATTGAACTTGTGCTGCAGTGGCTGCTGACAGCTTCATGGTGTTGTGCCTTAACCCCTTGCACCACAAGGGAGGCCCCACTTTTTTTTTTAAATAGCATGGACAAATCTCTAGGCTTAGACTCACTAAGAGGGAGAAAATGCAAAGGAAGAGGATCAAAAGTGAAAGAGGGGCCTCCCTGGTGGCGCAGTGGGTTAAGCAACACACTATGAAGCAAACCGCAGCCACTGCAGCATAAGTTTGATCCCTGCTGCCGGCCAGGCGTGGGACCCACATGGTGCGGCAGACCTCTCCTGCTGCGCCCGCTGCTCCCCTCAGCAGTGTACTTCCGTCGATCTGCCTGTTCTGCTTCCTGCTCTCTGTG
>JAGFMF010012266.1:13183261-13273006 GCA_019455555.1 Galemys pyrenaicus
CACCCCCCCCCCCACACCTCTGGCCTGTACCCCAGTGCTTGTATGCATAAAAAAAAAAAAAAAGTGAAAGAGAAGAAATTACAACAGACACTGCAGAAATTCAGATGATTAAAAAGAGATTACTATGATGCAAATAAGTTCAACAAACTAGATGAGATGGACAGTCTTAGTATTAATATACAATCATTCAAGACTGTATAAAAAAGAAATAAAAAACCTGAACAACCCAATCACAAGCAAGGAAATTGAAAGAGAAATCAAAACCCTCCCCTCCAAAAAAAGTCCAGGACTGGATGGTTTCACAAATTCTACCAAATTTTCAAATACCGATGCTGCTCAAACTCTTTCGAAAAAATTAAGAAAGGAATTCTTCCAAACACATTTTATGAGGCCAATATTACACTAACACCAAACCCAAACAAAGAAAACTACAGATCAATCTTCGTAATGAAGACAGATGCAAAAATCCTCAATAAAATATAGCAAACCAAATCCAACAATTCTTTAAAAGACTTATAGGTAATGACTAAGTGGGACTTAAACCAGGGACACAAGGAGGATGGTTCAGCATACAAAAATCAATGCAATTCACACAGCAACAGTAAGGAAAATAGAAACCATAAGATCATATCAATAGATGCCGAGAAAGCATATAAGATTCAGCATCCATTTCATGAAAAGCACGGAAACACGGGGTACGTGAACATATCTCAACATAATAAAAGCCTTACACAACAAACCCACAACTAGCATTATTCTCAATGGCGAAAAACTGAAAACCTTCCCATTAAAATTTGGTACAAGACAAGATGTCCATTCTCACCATTACTTTCATAATATTATTATTAGATGTCCTAGCTAGAGCAATTAGGCAAGTACTAGACATCCTAGCTAGACTAACTAGATAAGAGAAAGCTATAATCGTTGTCAAAAGTGGGAAAGAAGGGAAGCTATAATTATGTGCAGATGATAAAATATACAGAGATGACCTTAATGACTCCACAGTAAAACAATAAACTAATTTACCAAAGTGGCAGTATACAAAATCAAAAGACAAAAATCAGTTGCTTCTTATATGCAAACAATAAGCTAGAAGAAGAAATCAAGAAAGATAATTTATAATCTCACCAGAAAAAAAAAAAGATAAATACATGGGAATAAACCTAATAAAGGAGGTGGAGATCTTATATCAACTATAAAACACTGTTGGGGAAAAAAAACCACAAAAGACAACACAAAGAAGTGAAAGAATTTTTGCTCAGGGACAGGATCAAACATTGTCAAAATGGCCATCTTACCCAAAGCAAATTACATATTCAATGCTATCCCAATAAAAAATCTCAATGGAATATGTGAAAGAAATGGAACAAATCTCCTTTTCTTTAATAAATGGTACTGGGAAAGTTGGAAAATCATACACGCAAGAATGAAGTTGGGACACTTGCTAACCCTACATGCATACCCATATGGATAAAAGATAAACTCCATATGGATAAAAGATTTACATAAAATACCTGCAACAGTACAATACACAGAAGAGGGGCCTTCCTGGTGGCACAAGGATTAAGCACCGTACTGTAAGGCATCAATAGCCACTGCAGCATGAGTTCCATCCCAGGCCAGGGAGGGAACCCACATGGTGTGGCGGACCTCTTCTGCCTCACCTGCTGCTCCCTTCTGCAGTATATTTCAGATCTGCCTGTTCTGCTCTCTGCTCTATCTCTGGTGAATCCTCTCACCCCCACACCTCTGGCCTGTACCCCAGTTGTTATATGCATAAATGAAACAGTTTAAAAAATAAAATACACAGAAGAAAACACTGATACATTCCATATCAGATAAAGAAGTATTTGGTAATGTCTCTTCTCTAGGTGAGGTATTAAAAACAAAACAACTAGGATTATCTCAAGTTAAAAAGCTTTCACACAGTGAAAGAAAATACAAGATGATTTAAAGGTACCTTATTTAATGAGAAAATATTCAATATATAGTTGATAATGGGTTAATAACCAAGATATAGAAAAAACTCACAAAATGAAACAATAAAAACCAACAACCCAATAAATAGGTAGCAGATATGAACAGACAATTCATCAGAAAGGATATCTAAAAGGCCAAAAGACACATGAAAAAATGTCCATTATTGCTTCCAATAAGAGGGATGCAGGTAAAACCACAAGAAGATATAACCTCACACCGGTGAGAACAGTACATATTAAAAAAAACACATTCAATTACAAATATTGGAAAAGATGCAGAGAAAAAAAGCACTCATTACATGATTAGTGGGAATGTATCCATTATGGAAAGCTATCTAGATTTGCCTTAAAATTCTAAAAATGGAAATACTATACAATCTAGAGATCCCATATATCTTACAAAAATATCAAATACTGAACATTTACAGAGCAATGTGCTGACTTGTAACAGTTTCAAAAGCCAGTGAATAATCAATGTGAGGGCTCTGAGATTCAGAGGGAAGGAGGATGACAAGGGGATGAGATTTGGTGGTGGTGGGGGGAGAGCACAAGATCACATTGCAGACACAGTATTTAACACCCATTTATGATAAAAACTCTCAACAAATTAGGAATAGAAGGAACATACCTCAATATAATATACCCCATTTATGACAAACCCACAGCTAATAACATCATACTCAAACTAAAATGGTGACAAACTAAAAGCTTTCCCCCTAAGAGGAGGGATAAGATAGGGATGTCCACTATTACCACTATGTTCATCATAGTTTTGGGGAACAATCAGGGAAGAAAGAGATATAAAAGGAATCCAAATTGAAAAACAAGAAAACTTTCACTATTTACAAGTGACATAATTAGTACACATAGAAAACACTAATGACTCCACTATGAGTACTACTAGAAATAACGATAAAGTGGTGGGGTTCAAAATCTATACATCTAAACTATACATCTAATCTATAAATCTGGCAATGGGCAAAAAGACACCTGATTGGTGGTGTTATTCTTTTATCACTCAGGGACAAAACATATTCACAGTCCTTTGCTGGTCTTAGCTTGATCGATGGATTGGTGGCAAGAGCTATTTCATACCTAAGGCACATGAAAAAGTGAAAAGCTTCTTTAATCACAAAAATTTACAAAGAATTCAAACAACTCAACAAAAATAAACAACCCAATCAAGAAATAAGATGTGCGCACACTTCTCCAAAGAAAACATACAGATGACAAACAGGCACATGAAAAATGCTCAAAATCACTTATTACTACGGAAACGCAAAATAAAACCACAATGAGGTATCGCCCGACACCTATGAGAATGTCCTACCTCAAAAAGACTGGACACAAAAAGCGTTGTGAGGGTTTGGAAAAACAGGAACTCTTGTAAACGGTTGGAGGGAATGTAAATTAGTACTGCCTCTATGGAAAAACTGAATAGAGATTCCTCAAAAAATTAAAAATAGAAATTCCACATGACCCAGTTATTCTACTTGTAGGTATCTATTTGTATTTGGTGACTATGAAAAAGTACAAACTTGAAAATGCTAATCTGAAAAGATTTATGCACCCCATGTTCATTGCAGCACTAATTCACAATAGTCAAGACAAAGAAACAATCTAAATGCCTATCAACAGATAACTGGATAAAGAGGTTGTGGAATACCATTCAGTCAGTAAAAAGATGAAATCTTGCATTTTCAACATGGATAAAACTTGAGCTGATAATGCTAAGTGAAATAAGAAAGTTAAAGACAAATACTGTATAGTTTCACTCTCTGGGATATAAAGCAAATGAACACAAAACACAACAATAACTGAGACTCAGAAAACAAAATGGTGTTACTAGAGGGGAAGGGAGGTGGGAGGAAAGGGTAGTGGGGATCAGTAAGATACTGGTGAATAGTACCAGAACTCTGATAGTGGGTACAGAGTAGTATATATGTGTATCAAGGTGTGAAGCTGTACTACTGAAACACACATAGTACTGTAAATCACTGGTAAAGAAACAACAAAAAAGAATGGGTGTAAAAGTATATCTTTAGCATTTTTTTCAAAGCTTGCTGTTTGTTTGACCTATCATAGAATTTGCTATCTGTTAGTTTTCTACTAAATGTTAAGTCAGTTCACAGTTGCTTATTCCTTCATTTTCCTGTTCTTAAACTGGTATTTATATACGTATCTAAAAGATAGCACTATGACAGGTAGCAGGTAGAGGAAGATGACTAAAAATATAATCCTGACACTAAAAAGTTTATGTTACAGAGGGCAACAGCCATAAGAATAAGTTAATTCAACCGAGAACAAGAACTGTGATACAGATATACAGTTTATATGAGGGCTGCCTGTGGACTACATGAGTTGGCTGACAAAGGATTCTTGATTCTTCAAGCTAGACTTCAGTCAAGCAAAGGAGGGAAATGATCCTAGACTGAAAGAATAGAATGAGTAAAGTCACGGAAGGATGAAATAAAATGGTCTGTGCAAAGAACTTTACATTGTTCTGTATTATAAGGGTAAGTATGAATTGGAAGTGTAGGAATAAGGCTGAAAATATGAAATGCATGGCTTGTCTGGTTCCATCAGGAGAGGTGTCAAGGGTTTATAGTACAAATGGAGAGCACCTGAAACATTCTAGACCAGGAAAGGTCAGGCAAATGGACAGCATATCAAGAATGTACTTAAAAGCATTACTAGAAAGAGAAGGATGAGGGCTCAAAGAGGGTGGCAGTAGCAGATGTGACAAATACTCAAAAGCTTCTACTACATGTCAGGTATAAATTCCGACCTCAGGGCACTTTAAGTTTAGAGATGGACAGAGGACACACATTCAAAGAGTAATCCTAAGGTAAAATTCAGCAAAAATAATGGTCAATATTCAGTCTTAATATTACACACCTTTTGCATTCCTAAAAATCGTAGGCTTTTGGGACCCTACCCTCAGCGTTTCGTCCACATCACTGGGTACTACTGTATTTCTGGTTTTCCTGTTAGTTTCCTCCTCAACAACTTGACTTCTAACTACTTG
The DNA here is from genome assembly GCA_019455555.1 of Galemys pyrenaicus. Lineage (NCBI taxonomy): Eukaryota > Metazoa > Chordata > Mammalia > Eulipotyphla > Talpidae > Galemys > Galemys pyrenaicus. Next base: position 13,188,269 of record JAGFMF010012266.1, read on the forward strand.
AGTACCCTAACGCTTCTCGTCTTCCCTTTATATGTTTTAGTCTATTGTTTATTTCATGCAGGCTTATGGCTTTTTAAAGATTTCTTTATGCATACCAGAGCTGGGGTACAGACCAGAGGCGCGGGAGGTGAGAGGATTCACTAGAGACAGAATAGGGAGCAGAACAGGCAGATCAACCACAATACACTGCTGAGGGGAGCAGTGGGCGTGGCAGGAGAGGTCTGCTGCATCACGTGGGTCCCTTCCCCTGCCGGGGATCGAAGGCACTTGACGTGCTGCAAACGCCTCACAGCGCAGAGCTCAATCTGCTGCGCCACTAGGGAAGTTTAAGGTTTTAGATACATTATGCTGAAGCTTACCAAATTTTATGTTCAGTTCTGACTTCTTTCCTTGTAGATATGATACTACCCTTTCAAACCTGTTCTGCCCTCAATTTGCCCACCTCATTAAACAGTTAAATCTCATCTTCCAATAAGATTGCTTAAAAACCTTATACTAAATATTAACTTTCTTAACTCTGTATTTAAGCTGTCAGTCAATCCTATCAGCTCTTCCTTCTCTACTCGAAATCCTACAACTTTTACCATCTCCACTGCTAACACTAAAAGGTACCATTATCTGTCACTAAGATTACTGTGACAACCCAGTAAGTAGTCTCCCTATTTCTACCCTTGCCTATTCCCAGAACAGACACACTGCTTTTCAAAACTTAAGTCAAACCATCTCTCATTTATTCAAAACCTTCAAATGGCAGAATCCTATCTCCAAAGAGTACTGTTACCAACCTATAAAAAAGAAATCCCTTCCCCTCATACCTTATTTCATTCATACGATTAATTGAAGCTGACACATATTTGCTTATTTTGTTTCCACCCACTGCCTTATTATGTATTTACCATCTAGAAAAATGTTTAGCATGTTGTACTTTTCAAAATGTACTTGTTACTTAGTGGTATGTTAAAATAATTGTTACATGTCTTATTTTATATATCAAATACAACTATTTCAGTGTGATACAAAGTTTCCTATTTAATCAAGGAAAGTAAAACAATGACAACTTCCTGATTCTAAATTTCAACACTTCCAATCACCTACCAATATCTATCCCATATACTCAGTCTCCCTGCATGTCATTAGTCAAACTTTCCATGCTCTTATCTAACTACCTTTCTATCTGTATTAACTCCTCTAACTGAAAGATACTGTTCCAATAATTATTCCTTCTCTCCTCACCTTCAAATTTCCCATCTCTGTGCATCATTTCTACTTCTCCCACCTTTAAGAAAAGTCACAACCCATTTTCCTTGCCAGCTGCATCTGTTCTTTGCTGCAGTCAAACTCCTAAGAGTTGTTTGTACTTATGGTCTCGTCCCTTTTCTCCCCTTTTCCCTTAAAAATTCACTCTTCAGGGCAGGGAAGAACACAAGAGGCTATGGTGATGGTTCATGGGTAATTTGGTGGTGGGAATTCTATGGGGATTACACCTGAGACTTTTATATATATATAAATTTTAAAAAGTTCACTCTTCACAAGTTTTTGCCTCTAGCACTAAAATAAAATTAGACGGCACTGCTGAATCTAATCCTCAATTTTCAGTCCTCGTGAGACTTAACCCATTTGTACAGGTGATTACTCCCTCCTATTTGATGAAGGATCTTGAATTAGCTTCTGGGATATCACACTTTTTGGGTTTTTCTCTTAAACTCCCTAGTTCAGTCTACTCAATATCATTTGTTGGTTGAGCCTTTTCTCTCAAAACAATATCATAAATCACCATCTTTGATCCTCTGCTGTTTTCCATCTACGCTACTCCTTAGTGGTTAACATTCAATCTCATAGCTTCAAATGCCACTGTTGATGATTTCCAAATCAACAAATAACTGAATTATATGCGATTACATAAATTATAATTGCATACTTCTTTCCTGAAAACTTCTGAATCCAACTACCCATGTAACATAATTGTTATCTTTCCCATCTTAGTTGAAATAACTTCTATGGATTAGGCATACACCTTTGAGTTATCTTCCCTCTCATCTCACCTCCATTCCAATCCCAAGCAAATCCTGTAAACTCTTTTCAGGTGCATTTGGAATCCAATTCTCACAATTTCCACTGCTATCATTATGGTCTGTGCCACTATCTGCTGTCACCTGGATTACTGAAATAGTTTCAGAACTAATTTCCCTGCTTCTCCAATGCCACCTACACTCTGACCCAAATGGGCAGTCAAGTGAGCATTTAAAACAGATTAGAACACATCCCCTTTCTGCTCAAAACCACAAAGGCTTGAATTCTACTGAGTCCTTCCAATAATCTGGTCACCTGCTAAATCTCCAACCTTACCACCATTCATTGCCCCCTTGCGCACCCCCTTCTCATCCCAACACCAATCACACTGGCATTCCTGTTACTCTTTGCATTTAACAGACATATACCTGCCTATTTTTGCGTAGGCTGCTCTTTCAACCAAAAATGCTGTCCCCAGACACCTACTTAGTCCTTTTAATTCCTTTAAGTATAGCACTTTGCATGCTTAAAGCAGCCTCATACGTAAAGTACCTCCACTCAGGAAATCTCAATTACCCTCATCTTGCTGTTTGATATCTCCAGCACTTTCTAACACGTTACATAATTTACTTATTTTCTTTTCTGCATCCTTGAAAAGAATGTAGGTTCCGTGAAGGCAGGAACTTTTGTAAACCAGACATGTAGAACAAAAAGTACCCAACACATAATAGGAGCCAAACAAACTGATCAATAACGAAGGCAAATCATCAGCAAATAAGCAAAATATGTGTGAACCAAGCAGGAGTTTAAAACGCGCAAGAAAAAATGCCATTAGGAGTAAAGAATCTCATCGCTTCTCGGCCTTTTGGCTAAGATCAAGTATAGGAGTAAAGAATCTTGTGTCATGCCCATTTGACAAGTCTGAGTTATCAAGAAAATAGCTATGCTATATATTTAAACATCGTTAAGAACTACGTGTTTTTAATAATCTTAGATTCTTACAAATTCCGTGTGAAAAGTTCAAATCTTTGAAATGTATTACCAGCTACATAGTTTGTAGTTTCGAAAATTAAATCAAAAGGTTCCACATAGTCTTAGTTTGATCAAACCAATCGGCTTAAAGTCGCTCCTTTATTGGACCCAGCTCACAGTAACAAACTTAAGAGAGCAGACTTCACACAAACCAAGCAGCACAAGAGTGGGACACTAAAGGAAAGCGCTCTCCCGATATTCAGGAAAACCAATGCATCCACTCACCCGGTGGCTTTAAGGCATTAACCTGGCTGGGTTGAGACCTCCCATAAGTCCGTTCATCTGGCGCCCCACGAACACGCCACCCGCTGCCTCCCGTCTCCCCCCCTTCCCGGATACAGGCTGCCGGGCTATCCCGCCATACGAAGTGGGTAACGGGCCGACACTCCGGTTAAGGGCCCCCTCCACACCGCCCTCGAAAAAGACCCAACCGACTGCAGCCCCAGCTCTGAAGAAAGGCAGGGAGGACGAGCCCGGTTCACCCAGTACCTTTGAGGAAGATGCTTCCCGCCGCGAAGCGGACAGAAGCCGCCTGGAGCCCAGCAAGAGGAGCTTACTTCCCAGACCACCTCTTCGGCCGCCAGAAACCGCAAGGCTGCGCCGGCGACCCGGAAGTGTTGCGGTACCTGGAAGTGACACCACGCCGGCGCGCCGGAGGCCCCACCCACCAGGGCTCCCGTAGGCCAATCAAACCTTGCGAGGGGAGAGCGGGAGGCGCAGAGCCGGCGCGCATTCAAGCCGTAGATCCGACGATCAGCTTTTCCAGTTATTCCCCAGGTTTACTAAATCTTTCATAATGAGTAATTTTTAGAGACTACCTTCTCCAGTTAGATGTGCATAATTAAGAAATGTAGGGCAGTCGCATTTTACGCCAAGGCGTATTCAGTGCAGTACTGTTGAAACACCCGCCCCCAACACTTAAGACAAATTCTTTTAAGATTATAAGGAGGTATTTCTTTACCATTCAAAACGGGGCCGCAATTCATTTAACTCCACAAAGCTTCCAGTTTGTGATTCACAAATAACTTTTAATTTGGGAGAATTAGCATTTAACGTTTCTAATGCAAAACAAGTACTTAAACATATATTTTGGGTTTACATTATCCCAACGGTAAACTAACTGGATTAAAAGCAGCTGTAATGTATTCAGCTGTCTATTATTAAGTTGTTGAATAGTGATTAAGGAGTAAATGTGAACTCAGGCCTGTAAGTTTTAGACAAGTTCTCATTCATGCCATGTTTCAGCCACTTACTGATTTCATTCTTGGGGTCACCGCAAACTAGAATAATTCTGTAGTATGGAATACAAAATATCTGATTGTCTAAAATTAAATGGGGATGTACTCGTCAACTCCTTGGAGAATAGTAAGCAGAACCAGACAACAGAACAGAACCGAAACTATCTGAAAGATTTCCAAGATAACTCAGTGTAAAATAATAAGCTGCATGGAGAAAAATGTGATAAATCCTCCAGAGGATGCTGAATTACACAACGATGTTATCATACCAGGAAGCCAGGAGGGAAAAAAGAAAAATGTGATGAGTCAAAACCACACTTTACAATTAATTTATTTAAATTCATTAATGTTGCAAAAATACCAGTGCAACAAATCAGGACACAAGTTACTGTATTCCTACCAAGTCAAAGGAAAATATCTTTTTACTAAATCAAGATATACCCTATTCTTGATTTATACCACATCAACATCTTGCACAGCGTTATCAGAACTGAATTTCTCTCACACTATAAGTGAGTTAGGTTAGGCAATTTCACTTGAATAGATAAATGACCACAGTACATTAATTTCACCTAAATGGCAGCATGTGAAATTATGGTAAGGGATCTATTTTTGAAATCTGTATCAAAGTGCATTAGTGTCTAATAAACCCTGAACTGTGTTTATGTGAATGGTGCCCCAACAGCTATGCAAATTAGTGGCTCCAACACCACCAAGGTTACCTAGGTTTATGTCAATAAGCCACTTAACGGGCATAATTTTAGAATGTCCATATACAAAAAATGAAGTGAAATAGCTAATATTTTCCAAGTTCCTCCATAGCCACACTGAATGTGAACAGGCATAAAGTTTTAAATGCAAATAGTTTAACCTTTTGTAGAATATCTTATATTCAGATAGTTATCTGAAGCAAACCACTTAACTCTTTACTAATCTGAAAGCACTAAACCCTGAATTTTCATTTGGTGTTTGAGTTATTACAAGCTTTATGTGAACTTTTCATGTTATGTAGTTCTTAAAAATGTAAGAAATTAAGTAATCACATAGTTACAAGGTAATAGTTCTGTTCAAATTTTAGTTCATTTCTTAATGTTCAACTTAATCATCTGATTTTCATTTACAATTTAGAATTTTAAAGGAAAATTACATTACTGGGATTCATCACTGATCTGATTCTATTCCATACAGAACCTAGGGATGGAGAAATGGGGATTAAAAAGGTTCCTGAGGTAATTCTTTTGTAATGGTTAAAATAGTGAGATGCCAAACTCCCACTTCCCTTACCAGCTAATCTTTCCATGCAAGTCTAAGTTCTTGACTTTGACTCCCATCAACTCAAACAATTCCTATTCTCTAGGTCAGGATATACCCTAGTAGAATAGTTGCTGTAATTTACATTAATTCCTAAAACTATCTCATTTTTCTGAGACTTATGATCCATTTCTCAAGTATCTGCATAAGTTATGGTAAAACAGAAAAGGGTAGCAAGCTCCACTTTCGGCATATCTCCTCTATCTGATAGCAACGTTAGCAATTTTCCATATACAAAATGGAAAAAGGAAGATGAAGCACCTGTCACCTTCTATTCAGCCTTACAATTTAGTCACCGAACAGATCTATTTGATGTATACTAATGCTAATTTATCTGTCAATTGAGGAAACTTAAAAAAAGTCACTTCAGCATTAGGTCAAACACCCCCAAATTCCCTGAGCACTCACAAAAATAGTCAAATAGTAATGCTAAATGATCATTTATAAAAAGTTTCTACCAAAAAGCAGATCCCTTAATTACTGGAAACTGTAGCTGAAGCAGTTCTAGCTATCAACATAACTTGTCAATCAGCAAGTTTCAGCATTCACTGACATTACTAAATAGTGATGTCATTTTGGAAGTCTACATTAATGTTTACGAATAATGAAATGAGAAATAACTTAGTCCTAAACTTTAATCTGGGCATTATAATCGCTGACTCACTGATTCTTGCTTCTGTATAAAGAGACAAAGCAGAGGAAACTATGAACACTAATTATAGGTTATTATGAGTCTTTACCCTCCCTTCCTTTACTCCTCAGTCTATTTAGTTACACATTCTGTGGTAGCCTGCAGGTTTTCCTGCTGGAAACAAGAAATGGTACACCCAACTTCCCTGATGGGGAACACATTCAGTAGCATCTTAGATAACAGATAAGTCTGTATACCTTTGCTTTCTTTCTTTTCCTTGTTATCTTTCATTCCAGCTACTCTCTAGGTCTTACTCTGATTCATATTTATTAACCCTCTCTTCCATCCCAATTCACCCACTTAAAAACTATTAGGCTTAAACTGCAGGGTCACTGTAACATCTTTCCTTGGTGAGACTTAGAATATGACCAAGTAGAACACAATCAAATTATTTTATAAAAGAAACTTTTGACTGGTTTTTGTTACTAAATGTAACAAAATATATTGGCAGAAGTATCAAATTAAACTTAATAAATGCCTTTCTCCTAGTCTACTAGATAAATCTTACAATTATGAAACATGGGGTGTGTCCTTATACCAGAGTCCATGAAGCTATACGTATAGGTTAGCATGGGTGTCCTTTTAATCCAGTGCTTTACAGCAATTTCCTTTTACTATAACCCAACTGTTATCACTGTTCTCTCAGATTTTTAATGTTCTAATAGACAACAAACAGCTGCATCTACTTATTTAGTAAAAAGCACCACTTCTGCAAAAAGTTGTAGCTGTAGTGAAAACTAATGCAAAATAAAGTCAATAAACACAATAAAGCACTGAAATTATTCTTTGTATTTTTTAAACTGAAGAACTGGGTACTTAAGGAAAACCACTTTTAGTCAGATAACAACTATATATAAAAGACTAGTAAAGCATCTTGAAAATACAGAATCTGATCACACTAAATTCAATGATCCTCTATAATCTTCATTTGGTAAATTCAAAAAGAAGGCTTAAGTTGTTACTGTTAGTTTGTTTTTTAACATAGTGTTTCTAAGCTTTGAGCGAGCAATAATGGCTATAGTCTTATTCACTATAAATATTAGTTCAAGATCTGCATGTAGGTGCTGGATCCAAGTTAAGTCAGGAGGCTAGTGAAGAACACTATCCGGGGCATTCTCCAGTATTTCCCATAAATTGGACTTATGTTAGCATATAAACTCAAGTTTATAACTGGGGAAATTTTTCTCTTATAATAGAAACCTGACATAAAAATGGCACTGATAAGAGCTGCCATGTGTTTAGTCTGAAGTAGAATAATCTTAAAAGCTTACCTCACATCTATTTCAATTTTGTTACCCTATGCACTCTTTTGTAAATTTTCTTACAGGAAGGGCTGGAGTATGATATAACTCTTAAATCAGAAGGGTACTAAGATTATTAAATGTATGCCACAATAGTAAACCAGTCTCATTTCAGAATGATTTTCATAGGTAATTAGGTCCTGTTCAGAGCGTAAGTACAATTTATTTCAACATAGTCAAGGCACTGACTGAATTAAAAAAGGAGTTATGATATGCCTATTTGAAATGTGTCATCCAAAACATAAAGATGCTCTAAGACTTACAAAATTAGCTTAATTTACAATATGATCAAAATGCTTCAACAGGAACTGTGAAAACACACCAGATCTAAGTCAAATACTACCTATTTCAACTGACTGATATGGAATATTCTGGAAGTGCCACATCGAAAGTGGCTAAAAAAAGTAGCCACTGTTTTCCACATTAAAATTATGACAGTGAATAACTCATAACATTTTCCGAATACTATACTGTACTCACACAAATTCAGAACAGCAATACCCTGGACACATAGCTTACTTCACATTAGTGAACACACCTTAACCTTTTTATAAGTTCAGGCTTTTGGCCAGGAGATAAAATGTCCCCACATATACATATATACAAAACCCTAAATCTTGGCCTCTTAAGTTCTCTAGTTCTAAATGGCTTTTCCACTTGTCTTTAAATTTAAAGAGAAAAAAGTGTGCGATGCACTTTTATTTGCACTTCTGAATTAAGAAATACATAAAGTGAGAAAAAAAGCTTAGGATGAACTAATGTACTTAGATTATGTACATGACCTTTGGGCATTCATGAGAGGCAGTTTAACTGTCCCTCACTTTTTGGGCAACTTTATTTTCTGTTACCCAGGAAATGTATTTAACCATTCACAAAAACAAAAATTCTAACATGCACTGTACAAAATCATGATCTTATTTACCTGCATATTCTTCTACAAGACAGGTATACATTAAAAATATTGCTCAAAAACATAAAAATATATATTATCTCTTTCCTTTACCATTTAGGCATATAAATATTTTACTGAAGAAGATGCATCATTCAATACACAAATGCAAAAATGGCTTTATATAAAGTATGGTTCTCTGCTAATTAGCAATATAAAATATAAAATGATTATAACATAATTACCTAGTAAAGAGCTAAATTCAAGAGATTTGCAAGCCAATACAGCAGTGAACAGTTCCTTATACAACAGTCCATTAAGAAAAAGTCAAGTCAATATTTTTAACAGGTTACATAAAGTCAGGGTAAATAAATGCATTATAAATGCAAAAGAGAGCACTGCTTCATCAGCACATTCTTCAGTCTTGCTTGGACTAGATGCCAAACTTACTGTTCATTCTTCGGTTCATCTTGTTTTCCATTAAGCTCTTGATCAACTCTGTTTAATGAAAAACATGTAGGTAATAAGACATGAGGAAATGAATAATTTTCTATCTAAAAACAATGATTGTTTTCAGCATTGAACATTATTCTGTTAAAAACAAGCTTTGCAAAGAGAAGCAGACATAGTAAAAAGGTTACCAAACATTTCCCCAACCAGGAAAGATAATTTTTAAAGGCAAGAGGACACTGGCAAGAAATATGACTATTCTTTCTTTAAAGATTATAAAATACTTTACATACAAATGCATATAAACTTTATTGAAAATTCTAATCAAAACAGGCATATCAGTGTTGAATTGTAGTTTGCCTGAGGCAAGGATGTAACTGGCAAGACAGGAAAAATAACTCCCTCAAAAATGGTTTTGGTAACTTAAGTATTAAAATGCTACTATGCTACCTATTAATCAATATTTTTTAATTCAGTGATAAAAATGAATATTTAAAGAAATCATAACTGTTCATAAAAGTTTATTGGTATACTCAGAATGTGAATGCATTTCCTCACTTGACAGTGAGAAGTCATGAGAATTTAATAAAAAATATTTAGATGTATATTAAAAACCTGAATGAATTAGCAGTGGGTTACACAGAGATCATTAAAATCCAGGCAAATTGAGATTAGAGGTACCTAATTACCACACAATTATAAACAACCCTTTGGTATGATACATGAAGATACTTTTCATACTTATTTCCATTATTATGTCAATACACCAATAATTACGGTCACCTGGGCATTAGTGAGTCAGCCAAATGAACACCTTAAAATATTTTTTATATTGGTATAAAAAACTTGAAAGGTACATATTCTTGGTTAAGGCATGCAATGTACATCTGATCTTTCCAATGTCTGAAATATCTTCATGAACTAATATTTTAAACTATGTTGAATGGATATATTGCTGCTATACTTGCAATGAGTTATTGAAAAGAAACACCAAAAACATTTAAAACTTCTGTACTTCACTTAGTTTTGTATCCTCTTTATTAATAGTACTCAATAATCAGATATTTTACCTTAAGAAGCTCACCCACATATAGCTTCTGGTAAGTTTGGTCTTAAAAACATTCCCCTCTATTTAAAAAACTTCAATGGTTTAATTTTCAAGCTGACAGAGAGTTCTTTTTTTAGGGATAAATAAACTTTGTACAAAACCAAGTACCTAAGAGATATATGTAATGATTCTAATTAATAAGATTCTATTTTATTTTAACAAAAGTTGAAAAAAAAGTAGTTCGTTCAAGTAATAAAATTAGAAGTACAGTACCACATTTTTTCTGATGCCTACATTACTTTCTGACAATTAAATATTTTGAATTTTTCTAAAGGTTCAAAACAACAAAATCCATCAACAAAGACAATTCAAAAAAAAACACAAAAAACCAAAGACAATTCATTCTGCAATCCATGAAGCAGCTAGCTTCAAAAAATTCTACAATTACAGAGTATATTTTCATTTTCAGTCACTTCTCTGACAAATGTACACCATTACCTAGAAAGGAATAAGACATTAGCAAGATCTAAAGTCACTGTCCATATGTCTATGTTAAAATGTTTGTTAAACTGTAAGATGTTATACAGAAATATAAAACTATCATGTAGTCGACTGAAATCTTGCTCATTAACAGTCAAAATGGGTATAAAATTAAGAATGTTCCAGTTCCATAAAATGGTCAAAATAATAACTACATATAATTTCTCCTTAAGTTAAATTTAACCTTAACTCTGAAGACTGAATTAAACTGTTTTGTGATTTAATCATCCATATTTTCAAAATCCATTAACAAGTGAGATCCAAATCGACATATATTTAACTTACTATTTTAAACGTTGCCTTTCATCTCCTATACAGATATTAATAGGTAAATAGTTTGTTATGCTCAAAGCAGAAGTATTTAAAATTAAATTTAAGATGGAAAGCAGAGTGTTTACTATTAAATGGTACACTGAACTTTTAGGTATTTTATCACATACAGGATTTGACTGGTTAGCAGGCCACTTAAGCATACAAGGAAAAATCAATGTTGGTTAGCCAAAGAATACATGCATTGCAAATATAATAATCAACCCCAGGGAAGTAAGTTGATTCCTCAAAAAAGTACATAAATATTTCAAAAGCACAAGAAAGAAATTTTAAAAATTATGAACCAGATAAAGTCTTAAAAGCAACTGGCTTTTTAATAGTTTACTTATTAATTTCTTCAGTTTTACCATCACTATACCAAAAGGAGGGGAGAAGCTGTGGCTTTTAATTTCTAATTGGCATTATATATGGTGTTAAAACAGTGTGATTTCAAGCTGTATTCATCACCAGGAACTTATAATCACTCTGGTGTTGTGTTCTGGGGTATATTAATATTTACAAATGCAATTATCTTTGTCCCTGAGCTAACCAACGAGTAAAGAAGAGTTAGTCTGTGCAATGCAAATGGACTAGTCTAGATGCAACCCAGTCAAGGTGTGCATATACCTTTTTTGTTTCTTTTTAAACTTTTCTTCTTCATACCTTGGTAGGGAAGAGTTATTTCAGTAAATACACATGTTTTGAAGATGCACAAAAAGTAAAAAAAGGCACTAAAAATAAAATTGTAGGCAAAATCAAAAATACTTAATACACTATAGAAAGTCAAAACTGATTTTAGAAAACTAGCTTTGACACATTAAGCAGACTAAAACCTCAGATTAACAGAACGAAGAATTTTCTTTCTATATTATATAGCATTGTGATGTTCAATTAATTATGTATATTAACAGTCATCTACCAAGTTCTTTTAAAAGTGAGATGGAAGTAAATAATTTGGTAAACAAATTCCTGCCACTGGAAAATATTATGGTTAGGCTAATAAATTTCTCTAGTAATACAACTATTCAATGCAATGAGAAGCTTACTGGGATGTGGAGAGCAGCATGTTCAAGTCTGGAGACTGTTCTTTGGGACGATCAATTAGGAAACATATCATAAACTAACCAGTCTTTAAAAATACAAAAGAAATAATTCCTCCTATCTCTTCAACTGCTATGGTGTTGACTTTTGGGGAAAGTGTCAGAAAATGGCTTTTCCCCTTTGTTCTTTGTTACAAAAAATAAGAACAGTTACAAAGTATTTGTAATACATGAAGTGAGAAGGAATGAGCATTGAAAAAATTTACCTTTTGCATAGAAAAATACAAAGACCCAAGAGAAAGAAATAAAACAAAACATACTGTTTTATGCATTCTGGTATGCCAACATACTCCATGGGGACAAGCTCCGCTAGTTCTGCCAAATTAAAGACGTATCTAATTTTTTGGCTGAATTTTGAGCTATGGAAGAAAATAAAAATAATTACCTCAATATTTCTGACCAACAGAACAAACAAGAAATTCATAGGAGTCTTTATTTTTGTTTTTAGTCTATGATGCTCAATAAATTACCTAATAAATGGTCTTGTGACAGCCAGGAGAGTTCTGATAAACCAAGAAGGATGTACAATGATTAGAGATTTTAGATTTTTCCGTAACCTGGGGTTAAAAAATAATAATAGACCTGGATTAGAAAAAGGTATAGCTGTCCATGTATACATTTGCTAACTTGATGTGTCATTTTCCCTTCCACATCTTTTGAGAGGCGGGCAATCATCACTACCAGGCTTATAGATTCACTGGCTTGTGTGATGTCTCTTCTTTCATGTTACTGTCCAAAGCAAGAACAAAGAGCTGACAGGTCTTATTCAGTCTTCTGCATGGGATCCTGCATTTCAAGCTGCTATAAGACTTATAGAACATAAATACAGATCGTACTAAATGGGCGGTAAGTCAGACAATGAAAGTAAAGGGGCTACAGGAAACAATAGGATGAGAACGTAACCACATGGCACAGCAGACCTCTCCTATCTTGCCTGCTGTTCCCCTCAGCAGTGTATTTCAATCAATCCGCCTGTACAGTTCCCCACTTGGTCTCTGGTGAATCCTCTCACCCCCACCTCCCCACCACCTCTCATCTGTATCCCAGTTCTTGTATGCATAAATTAATCTTAAAAAAAAAAAAACGTAACATTTTTATAAAATAAAAAAAGACAAAATACAAAAGTTCTTCATCCCTTACCGAAATGTACATTATAGGATAATATTCACTGTGATATAAATAAGGAGAAATAAAAAGCTATTTTATGTTTATTTTGAGGAATTTAAGCTATTCTTTATGAAAGCAACTGATTTCCTTGAAGACATTTAAAAAATTTTTGGAAAAAAGAAACTACAAACTTAATAAATGTAATAGGAAATAGATATATGGTATCTTTAAATGTCAACAGTAAAAAATTCAAAACAGCCATTATACAAATTATTCAGACTCCTTTCCAAGTTGTACTTATACCTTCTATCAATTTGCTGATAGCATTTCCTGAGCCATCCCAGACTGGGCATTTTTCTTCGAGTTGTTGCACCATTTAAATAAACTATCATATAGTTTTCTGCTACTAACAGCTCCAAAGTGCCAATAACATACCTGTAAAAATAAGATTTAAGTCTTCAACACTGCTTTGCAGAACCAAATGAGGTAATTCAAATTATACAAATTCCCTTCCTTCAAAACACTTTAGCATTAAAAAAGAAAAAAATTATATATATAAAAAAATAAATAAAATAACATCCTAAAAAAAACCACTTTAGAAAAACAAAAACAATTAAATGTTTGCTAGTATTATTTAAAAAAGAAAAAGACTTATCTTTTAGAATTACATATTGAAATAGCTATAGATAAAATGACAGAGTAGGATTTGCTTCAAATTAAGCAGTGAGGAGGAGTATAAATTTCAGGAATGAAGTATAAACTAGTAATTGTGGTAGTGAATGCTTGATTCAATATACACTCTTTGAGGCCTTTTCATGTTTGAAATATTCTATAATCAAGTTTTTATAAACTGCATTAACTTGAAAAAAACAGACTCTGTGGAAATGTAACAGAACTGAGTCAGCTTGGTTATATTTGGCTTTAGGGGTTCTTGGGGTGGTAAATGTAATGTCTGTGTGATCTTTACATTTTTTTGAGGTGTCCTTAGAATGTTAAAAAGAAGTTGGAACAGGGCCTCCCTGGTGGCGCAGTGGGTTAAGCAACACACTATGAAGCAACCCTCAGCCACTGCAGCATGAGTTCGATCCCTGCTGCCGGCCAGGGAGGAGACCCACATGGTGCAGCAGACCTCTCCTGCTGTGCCCGCTGCTCCCCTCAGCAGTGTACTTCTGTTGATCTGCCTGTTCTGCTCCCTGCTCTGTCTGTGGTGAATCCTCTCACCCCCCACACCTCTGGCCTTTACCCCAGTGCTTGTATGCATAAATAAATAAATCTTAAAAAAAAAAAAAAAAGAAGTTGGAACAGATATCTGAAACATACAAATTGAAATGTCTTCTAATTTTAAAATGAATAGTTTGAATTAAACAGTTTCATAATGCCATATATATTTATTAAGATAAACAAATACCAGAACTAAGGTATTTAAAATTTTCATCAACTAAAGTTTACTTCCTTAAACTGGAGATCTAATTACTCATATTTTTGCCTGAACATTTTTGTGACGATGTACATACTTAAAGAGATTGTCCATCAGGTATCTATAGTTAGGTTGACCACTTTCAGGCATAAAACAGACAGCAAACACAACAATGGCATTTAGTCCATCCCCATAATATCCTGAAAAAGAAACCAAAGATAAAATCAGTAGCAATATTTTACTTAAGATTTTCGAGAGGACATCTAAAAGGCTATTATACTGGTTTACCAAATTTCTGAATTAAAAAGCATGTTTTTTTTCCTTAACCTCACATAGTTTTGTAAAGATCCTTCTGAAGAAAGGGAATAATAAAATTTAAAAAAGGGCAGTTATAAAAACCAGAATCTCAGTTAAATCAGCATGATCAGAAAGCCAGTCTTATTTTAGCAAGTAGACAAAGTGATATAATTCAAGGAGACAACACATCTACAATAAAACAATTGTATGCAACTTAAGATTAAACATGGTGCTTCTTAAAATTCAATAATATCTAGCACCTTGTAGATTTAGGTCACTGAAAAACCTAAAAAAAGATTACATATCTGACATAATTCTAACTGAAGATAAAACAGTGCTAAAAAGTGTATTTCAATTAGAACCCCTAGATACTAAGCTGTTCCACAAGCAAGTATCTCTGCTTTAACTTCACTTCAATTGTTTATATAAATATACACCCAGTCTGAACATTTCAAGTACATTAGAATCCTCACTACCTTTTTTTTTTTTTTAAGATTTATTTACTAATGCAAACAAGAACTGGGGTACAGGCCAGAGGTGTGGAGGGACAGAGTGGGGGGAAAGAACAGGCAGACTGACTGAAATACACTGCTGAGGGGAGCAGCAGGTGAGACAGGAGAGTTCTGCTGCGCCAGGTGGGTCAGCTCCCTGATTGGGGATTGAAATCATGCTGAGGTGGCTGCTGTTAGCCTCACAGTGCTGCAATTTGACCCTTTGCATCACCAGGGAGGCCCTTCACTACCTTTCTTAATCCCTTAGTCATCAAACTTACTATGATAATTCAATAGGAATAAATAGCCTTATTATTTTCTCCTCAGAAAAATTAAGTGTTATTTCTGAAAGACAGTAGGTTCAAACCATGAGACAAGTTGCACAACTTGCTTTCCATGAACTAGCTAAATTAATGTGTCTGAGGACTTCCTGATCCAGATTATCCTATTTTCTTTATCTCAATAAGATTAAATTAGGCAGAATAATGTAACTGCAGATATTCAAGTGATTTGTTTTCAGATCAATGAAGACTATAGAAATATGGAGGGGGATGCATTTGACAGAAAGCAAATGAAGTGTAAACAACCCTACGTGAAAAAACAACTTATGTGGCTCCCTGTCTGCATTAGAATTTCAGGTAACATGATAGGCTCCACATAGTAAATTACATTTGACTCTTACTACATTGTGTTTGACGCTATTTATACAATGAGTAGGCACACTTGTATACAGGCAGTCAGATTGATAAATTATACTTCATACCATCCCTGTTTGAGTAAAAAATTTCTTAAGAGATGGGAAAAATTTTATATTTTCATATACACCACAAATATACCAAGTAGGTATGCCATGAAATGTGGAACGAACTAGTTCTCTGTATTGTAAAGTGAAATGATCTTTTTCAGGGCTTTAACGTTAAATTAAGAATTACAGTTTAAAAAAGTCAGGTTGTACTTATATCCACAAAAGACTTGTAGAAGAATTTTTGCATAGTAAACTGAACAGTTATTAGCCCGAACTGGAAAAAAAGCACAGGTCCATCAAAAGGAAGATGGGTAAGTAAACTGTGGATTATTCATGCAATGGAATATCACTCCGCAATCAAAAATGATTATAGCATTTCACTGTATATAAGTTATAAAAGGGTAAAAAGGGGAGAAAATAAACTACCAGTTTGGGGGGCTTTTAAAAGGGAGGGAAGGAGACAAATTTTCACTTCTATCTTCTGAAGTTACTCTATGCATGTATTTAAGTTATTAAATGTTTTATCTTTTTACTTTGAACATATATATTTAAAATTACATGATAAACGTTTATTGTGTTTTAAAAATTATGTAGTAAATTAGGGAGAATTTCTGCACTCATTTAGATTTCTGATACTGCTTTAATAAACTATTGAAACTCTTACCTCCATGGCTGATAACTTTTTTATAAGGTTCAATTGCTTTCATATCAACCCTGTGGTCCTGTTCTCCAATTCTAAACATACGCCAGCGCCTTCCATCATCTTTTTCTTCTGCTGCTGTGTATTCAGTAATTGAATCTTTCCTAATAACTTCAGTAGTTTTGGGTTTTGGAAGATCATCTGTCAAAATAAAAAGGGTTTTGAATCACAAATTGTTATTTTTATATATAAGTCAAATTACATGTTAACCACTTTACTATCTAATTAGACTGTTCAGAGAATTATTCATGAGACCTTTTGATAAATTTAAAATATTTTTTCCATAATAAAAGGTTTGCTCTTGATATATGACTAGTGTTTTTGGAAATCCTGGTTCTTTAACCTTTTTTGTATTGCCTAATTTAGAAAAGAACCAAATCATAGTACAAGATATAGACTTAAGTTCAGAAAGGATAATTCACACAGTCATCAAAACTTATAAGGTCTTTCAATTCAAGATTTTATGTATAACATGGCCCTTGAAAGTTACTACTATAGGTACTTAAAGTAACTATCTGGGAGCCATTGCTTTTGTTATTGAACACAAAAATTATTCCCCAAACACTATAATACCAGATAGAAAGTGGTTAACTAATTAATGATTATTTCTCATTTGATCAATTTCATAAAGCAGAAATTTATATATAATATTCTGAAGTACACATGCAAATGAGCCCATTGTAAATTAACATTAGCCAAAGCATAAGCATCAATGATTAGATATAATTTATATTTCAAGACCGCGTTTCAGCTTATTTTTAATGAAGTAATGATTTTTAAAATTTTAGTATCATAGTCCTTACCAAAAGATGGGGAAAGGGGAACCTACTGCATGTTAGTTGTTTGTTTCCAAGACAAAGCTGTTAACGGAAAATATCCTTCCACGAAATGACTACAGCAGCATTAAAGAAAGAAGAGACAAAACACACAGGCAGAAAACTATTTCAGTATCTTTATAAATAATACTTATTACTGGACTGCTTATTGAACCAGGAAAACAGGGAAGGAAGAAGTAACAAAAGATAGTGCCTAGCAGGATCCTTACTCTTTACTGAAGATCTGAAAACCTAGTACTAAATACTATTTTGAAGTAAAAGTTATTTTAAAGATAGAATACATTACTACAACTATATAAAAATAAAGTAGATACCAGTCATCTAATTAAAGGAAGCATATAAAGCAAAAGACATGCCAATTCCTTTGAATTCCAAGTAACTAATGATAAAGAATAAGGTTTGGCGGTAAAAAGAATTCATTAATTCAAGGTGGTCATTTACAAAGTGCAGCACTATCAAGCAAACCTACTGAAAAAAACAAAAAACCTCAAAAAAAACTCCCTCTCTGCAAATCCTTTTAGCATACTCCCAGTTACATGTCTCTTCAAAGTTTTTTTTTCCTTTGTGGATGGACTGAAAGAGCATGGCATAATTATCAAGCAATAAGTTGGAAGCAATCATAAAAAAAATAACTATAGCATTGTGAACTAGGGAAAAAAATTAAGCTATTTCCTATGATAAGTAGTTTTGAAAGCCATGAGAATATTCAGTGTTTGCAGAATTTCCTATTCTAATAACAAATATATGAACTTTAGAAATAACGTATCAATAAAGTTCCTTGAAGCACTGACTTTATTTGGTTTAATGATCAAGTTTTAAGTTTCTTCAATTATCCTAATTTTTCTAATATGAGAATGTCATTATAAAAACATGTATGTATGTATATATATGACAAACATTCATACGAAAAATCAGATAAAAACAATGAAATGTTTACCTTCCCACTCAAATTCATTACTGTTCTCTGATGGTGTGTCTAAGCCATCTAAGTCAATTTCCCCACTTTCATCCAACTCGTCTGACAACACAGAGCCATCACTAGGATCCAGGGTCAGGCTGATGTCTGGAGCCATAAGTTTCTTTCTTACTTTATTTCCATTAACTTCTAGTGAGGCTGGAACGGGTAAACAAAGTCAAAGAAATATTAGAATGGATACTTATATGCTGAAGTTGGAGACTAGAAAAAAGTTAATCATTTCATTTTTGAGAAAAACATTAAATAAACGTAATTCCAAAGTATCAATTTATAAACTTTGGATTTTGATTCCTATTGCTTCTACATAATGGCAAGATGACATAGCCCAGTGAGAGTATGTCTTTTTTTTTAATAACAGAGGCAGATCTTATAGTTACCTCTTACTACTAAAAATGATCTCTCACCCCTTTATTGCAGAAATGTCCAAAAACCAAGGGTATATTTTTGGAAAGTTAAATTTCCAAAACATTCCAAATGCTTTCCTCAACATTCAACTTATCTTTGTGTTACCTATGATAGAACAAAAAGGGAGTATATTTTTCTCTTTGGCAAAGAAAGGTGTTTAAAATAGCACCACTGAAGTCAATCAGTACACTGAAAGTGAAAGTGTCAAGTTCTTACCAGGCTCACTCTCTGGTCCAGTCACTGCCAATATGTCAGCTTCAATACTATCATCTTCTGGTAAAGGTCTAGAAGACACAGACATACTTTTAAATCCAAAACTTAAAAAAAAAAAAACTCCCCCAAATCTAAAGAGCTATTAAAACTACTTTATAGAAACAATTAGATGTAAGATGGAATAAAGAAGTGTTTCTTAAGCTTTATTAATTTATAAACCTTTTTTAAGGAAAAAATTTCAGACTATCAGGGTGATAATATAAAAAGAAGTATAAATTCCTTATGCAACTGCTCTTAAATACAACTGTAAATGAGAAACCTAGCAAATAAATATAATTCAAAGGCATGTATGATGAGCCTTATAATAGGAGTACAATAATGATGACTACATTTCTTCTGAGTTCAACATTTCTATATTACTTTTAGCATCGTATGCCATGACATCATATGACACGTAATGACTGAGATCTTCCTCATATTCCAACTACTAAGAGAACTTTACTGTGTGCAGTGGGATGTACTTCTGACCACAATGGCATGGAAGCATCATTTAAATACTTTTACTGTTAACCCAAGTGGTACCAATACAATTGTAAATACAAATACAAATATGTTAAGGCAGTTGGCCAGCAGATCTAGAAACCTTTGCTTGTTTTTCTCTTAAAAAAAAAAAAAATTCAAAAATTTTTACAAAGAATCCCTCTTCTCCCAGGAATCACCCAGACTCAAAATCTGCATCAAATATTGTTGCAGCAAAAAGAATATTTAAATGTTTAAAACAAAACAAAAGATCATAGAAGATCATATATTTTGGTTGGAAACTAAGATCCAAGAGAATTAATATAATTGTTGGAAAGTTACTTTCATTCCCTAGCAGCAAATGAACACCTTGCCATATGGGTTTCTTTAAGAAGCCAATATTCATTTTGTAAATGACAACTGAATAAAGAAATTTTGAAGTTTTGTTTTAAATTTGTTTTCATTTAAAGTATTGCTCACATTGGAAAATCTTCATCTTGCCATTCTTCTTTAAGTTCCACACCTTCCATCCTCAATTTGGACTCGATGTCAACTGCAAGCTCCTGGTAATCCAGAGAGCCAATGTTCTGTGGAGAGAAAAATCATATATGAAATTTATAATTTATAAATAAAAATTTATTTTCCACTTGTCATCTGTTAGTTCCTACTTCCACCCTGCCAACTGTATAGTTTCAACATAACTACTGAGCTACTCAAAGGCTGTTCAGTTAACTGTCCAGTTAATGAATCATACTACATTTTGATATGCTTCAGATCCATACCAGGCTTTTCTCACAAAGTTCAGCATGAGTTTTCAGGCACTGAAGTTGGTGAATTATTTTATTCTTACAACTATAGCTTAACTTAGGCCATAAATTTTAATTTTATTTTTTCCAAGGGAGGTTATGAGTACCAGTATCCTCATTTAGTAGGAGGAATCTAGAGACTGGTTTGGTTGATGGAGTAAGAAATAGATGTTCAAGTATACTATTTAAAAAGTCATGAAGACCAGGTCAACCATGCAACAAAAACTGTGACTAAGTGGCAACAGGTACAAATGAGTTTTCAGTTCACTTACATGAGAATAAAAAAAAGCAGTAAAACATATTTAAGGGACAGAAAGTATCATTAAATTCAGTAGTAGTAATAAAAACAAAAGTAAAAGTGGTGCACACCTGTGGAAGAAGAGGATGGCATTAGAATGATGTTTTTAATAGTCATTCTAAACTATTTGACTTTTAAAAATGTGTATGTGTAACTTAAAAAAAATACCTACCAAATAAAACAAATGGTGTCAGTCATCTACATTCCTCCCAAAAAATCCTCTAAATAAAGACATGGTCAATGTTTCATGGCAACCTTATTTGCTATAGCATTATATTGTTAACACTCAAGGGATGTGCAAAGTAGTTCAGAAAAAGCATTATGCTCCAGAACGAGAATAAAATTACACTGGAAATTATCTTGAGTGTTACATTTCATATAGTAAATAAACTGCTAAGAATGGGAGGGAGGCTCTCCTGCCAGTTTAAATTCTTACTTAACGTGCAAGCAAAAGTTCCAAACATTCTCAAAAGATTTACATTTTTGAGCACCGACTTGTTAGCATAGAAATACACGCTATCTTTTCTTTACTAACATATTTGCTAGGAAAAACTAATTAATTTATGTATTACAGCAAGTGATTTTTAATTCTCTAAGAAAACGAGCCAGGCAATTTTGAAAGATTAATGAAAAACACACTTAAAATACACCTGACTTATTAAGCAGTTTCTATTTCTAATAGATAGCCTACACTTCAATTAACGCACATCTTCAACGATTACTTTAGAAATTGTTCTCCTCTGACAAATTTTTCTCTCTAGAGAGGAATTAAAACAAGAAAGGGATATCTACCTTACCAGACAATCTCATCAATTTCGAACACAGAACTAGCAGAAAAGACCCTCAAATTACAGATAAGCTTAAATATTTTCATACTACTCTACAAGTTCTACATTACTAAAGGTTGAAAACTGACATTCTCTTCCAAATTTTTAATTCACTGGTACTTCCTAATTGTTTCTCAAGTCTTTGGTAACTCTAAGCAAATTAACAAATTTTCCTAAATTCAGCTATCAGGTAAGTTTTCCATGATTTCATCTCAACTTTTTACCGGGTGGTGGAAAAATACCAGGATGTTCTGTTTCTCAAATATTCCATATAGTTAGAAAAATATTTAATATTTCAAAAATACAAGCAGTGACTCAACAATGCCTGACATGTATTAAGTATCAACGTTAGTTAAATGAATATATAATTGTAAGGTATGACATTGTATAAAAGCCTTTGTTTTGTTCAACCTTTTAGCTTATTTTTCTTATTAAACTATGCAAATAGGCTTCTTGCTATGCTTTCTTCTTCAAAAGGTAACAAAAATATTTGGGGCAACTTACATGCAACATCAATTTTTGCTGGTGTGTATATTATATAAATGTAAATACACATATCCTGTGAAATGCTAGAAAACAAACCACATCTTTTAGATGCTTTACCATTTGAACAAGTTTATCACTCAAGAAAGTGCCCTTAAAACGAAAACACAATTCTTCAGCTGCCAGCCTATTCAATTTTTATCTTAATATGCTACATTATGTGATGTCAATAAACCACTGCACATGGACATGGGCACTAGTTTGGGGATAACTAAGGTAGTTAAGCAAACTTCAGAGGAGAGATATAAATTCAAGATTCATTTCATCAAGAATTTTCAGGGGAAAAGTACACAAGGAAGATAAAAACAGTATAAACTGAGAGAGTACTGTTCTTGGAAGCACTTATCATTAGCAGCTGTAAGAACAGAAACAAACAAGAAAGGAGCAACATAAGCACAACCACTTTGAAGGAAATCAGGATATTGCTGACTCACAGGTTAACTGGTTGATTCCCATTTTTTGTCCAGATTTTGTAAATCAGAATGGGGAAATAATACTTTAAGATGCTATTTGTTAACTTAAAGAAACAGTAATTATCTTGATTTCTCAACCAACTTACAGTAGAGGTAACACATCTTTACGTATGCCCATTATCGGTGTGGATGACAAAGTAGTTGCTGACCTCAGTGAAATTTTTAAAAATTAAGGCAAAGGATTTTTTCCTGACAACTTCTGAAGGGAGATGGGCTGGTAAATTCAATCAAGAGGAAGAAAGGTGTATTTCCCGATTCAGCTTAACAATATAAGAAAATATTAAATATATAAGTCAAATTTAAACTGTCTTAAACTTCTAATTTTACATGGCAACTTTACTATTATGTAGTTTAACAATGCTGTTGGAATAAAGTGTTAGTAATCGGGGCCTGCCTGGTGTCATAAGGAGTTGAGCGTTGCACTGCAGCCACTACAGCTTGAGTTCAATCCCCAGCCACATGGCAAAGGAGGGGAGCCACATGGCAAAGGAGACTTCTCCTGCCTAGCCGCAGTGTATTTCACTGCATTCACCTATTATGCCCCCCACTGTCGCTGGTGAATCCCCGACTCTGGCCTGTATCCCAACTCTTCTATGCATAAATAAATAAAATATTTTTTAAAAAAAGATGCTAGTAATCACCATCTATGCTGAGTTATAATACAGCTGGCAGAAGGAAATGTCCAGGCAAGCATTTTACTTCCCCATTTTAGAAAAAGGGCTTCAGTCTAAAGATTTATGCTCACTTTTTCCTGAGGTTAGCAACATTATTAACACTATAAGAAAATACTTTAGGCCAGCCTAGGTATTACCAAACACCCCTGGAGAAATCCTGTATAGCTGCTTGCAATTACTTCCTTGAAGGCAGTCATGTCAGTTATTAAAAATGAAATACTCTATCAGAAACAAACACAAAATTCAAAAAAACACTATAAAGGTTTGCTAACTTTTCTCAGATTTATGAAAATAAAGAATAAACTATGTCATCTATAAAAGGCACAGTATTAAATTAACACTAATACTGTAGATGCTGTCCTTTAAAAAGAGTAAAGTCTAATAAATGATATCTAATTATGATATCTTTTAAAATGTTAAAAAAGAAAAAAAAATTGGATCAGGCTATAGCAGCTTCCTTTCTAAAGTGCCAACCTCCCTCACAGGACCTACCCAGCATTAGTCCAGATAAAATGAGCAGAATCACTTTCCCCAAGGAGTGCTTTTCACATTTACTAACCACTTGTACATTCTCCATCTTTATGTTTCAACAAACAAGTTTGTGAGCTATAAAACACTGGTGTTATTATCCCCGCTTTATCTGAGTCAAATAACACTACATTCTGGTTCCCAGAATTAGACCTGTTTCTAAAACAGCACACTGTCTCCAGTTTATTAGCAACTGTATACAGAATAAATCCATAATTCTGTATTGGTTTACAGATTTGGTTACACAAAGGTACTGCAATGTCCACATTATTGTAAAGCCTTCAACAGCACTTATGGTGATCTTGTTCAAGTCCCATGTTTGCAGAAGTGGACCCTTCCTTCTTCCCTTCTAAACTCAACACGATGACGCTGCAACAGATTATGAACACCAGGACTAGTTTAGACAAAATGTAAAATGACAACTAAAGAGAAGATGTGTAAGATCATCAGGTAATTCCTCTAGCAGGGTAATTAAATGGCTAACTTCAACTATAGTTTTGAGGAAACACGCGTTTACAAATTGCAGAAGTTCTTAGAAAATATTAAAGAAAGAACACGTGTAATTTTTTTTTTAATTTAAGAAGTTAATCAATGGGATAGTGATCCAAAAAATGCGATGACTGAAAAAAAGCACCTCTAAAATGCAGTGTATTCAATTAATTGTACGGAAGGCGCTATCACTCACTCCTCGGGTGACCACAGTCAAAGCTGTACTTGCAAGTTCCCGAAACAGTGAAGGGAAAATTCAAAGCAACGTAACAGGCCCCTACATAACTCTGACAAGAGACACTGATCTACTGATAGATCTTCGGTGGCATCAAATGCACCCAGGAAACCCAAACCACTTTTGCCAGGTATCTCAGC
Source organism: Galemys pyrenaicus (assembly GCA_019455555.1). Classification (NCBI taxonomy): domain Eukaryota; kingdom Metazoa; phylum Chordata; class Mammalia; order Eulipotyphla; family Talpidae; genus Galemys; species Galemys pyrenaicus. Next base: position 13,212,907 of record JAGFMF010012266.1, read on the forward strand.
AAAAGTAGCGCGTGATCCCTCGCAGGAACTAGGCCTTTCGCGCAGGAAGGTCTGTTAAGTGCCGATTACAAAGGCGGCTTCCGCGTCAGTTCCCCGAGGGCAGAGGCACATCACAAGTCCAAGTTTCTTTGTTCTGCAGCAAGACGGACGCGGCTCATAAATACCGGATCGGTCGGGCACCGCACCCTGACCGGGTGTGTGACGAGGGCCGAGAAAGGCGCCGATCCCGGGCACGCACAAGCGCCTCAAGCGGAAAAGGGGTGGCGGGGCGGGGGGAAGCCAGGGATGGCAAAGAGGAGCCGAGCCAAGGGCGGGGGCCTAGTCTGGGCGGGGATCCGGGAAGTGCCTCCGGGCAGGTTCACTGGCGCCCGCGACACCGCGAACCCTTCGGGCTGCCCGCGCCCGCCGCGGGTGGGCCCGCGCCCCTCGCAGTCCGCCCCCAGGCCCGTCCCCAGCCCACACCCGCCGTGCCGTCTTTCCGGGCCCACACTCACCCCGGAGGAAGCCTCGGCTCCCTCGTCTCCTTCGCCCCTCCAGGCCGGCGATGTGGGGCTGACGGCCAGGTCGCAGAAGGCGGCGCCGAGCGGAGCCCGCTCCCCTCGGACGGCGGTGGAGACCAGAGCCCAGTTCCCCGGCCACAGCGGCGGTGGCGGCGGCGGCAAGACCTGACCCGGACGCAGAGGGCGACCGCGGCGGAAGTGACAACAGCTAGCCCTTTCCCTGGCGCGGCAACCGGGGAGGCGGAGGCTGGCCGCCTCCTTCCCAGCGACCTCAGCCGCCGCGCATGCGCCCCGCGACGGCCCTGCATCCGGGAGCCGCGCGTCGCGTGCTCGCCTACCCCGCGGCGCCTCGGCCGTGGCCGGCGCGTTCTAGCCCTTTTCTCTCGCTTGGGACGCGGCTTACGAATGTTTCTATACTTTATGTTGGCTTTGTTGATCCTTACAGTAGTTGTACATTATTATAAAATGTAAGATGTGACTGGCGTATATCCGAGACCTCATCTGGGGAGACTAGACCTTAAGAGTTTTCGAACCTTCTCTAATGTGAATTTACAGCAGCTTTACAACAATACTTGTCCAATTATATTTATATGTAGGGAACGATCAATTTATTCTTTTTTAAATTTACAATTAAAGCGACTACTTTAAAAGTCCAGTGGCAATCCCACTTGTGTACTTGTCTCACTATGGAGCTTAAGCAGCTCCACGAAGGTCTTGTGAGAAAGGCCCAGGTCTGCGGACTACTTCGAGTAGCAACACTGCTTCACAGCTTCAAGAAAAGGCACCATTTGGGGAATGCCAGAGTCCTCAGAAAACGCATCGGTTAAATCCCTACATGGAATTAGGGAAAGTGGAGCTTAAGGGGAACAGAAAAGCTCAGAAATTCAATCCATCATTCAAAAATCACCCGGGTTAACATGACTCTGGCAACATTAACTCGCTGTGGCAGGTGGTTTCGCTCTGTCTCTGGTTCGTCTGTAAAATAGGGAGAAAATGCCTATCAGATAAGGGTTCTGTGAGTTAAAGTCATTAAAACAGTGCTTGCCATATTACACTCATATATAATAGGTATTATTATTGTCCTCCCATTTTAACAGTTTTGTTTGATGCCTGGAAGAGAAAATAAGCAAAACTGATGAACGGAGCACTGGCTAAACACGTCTTGGGCCATGCTTCTGTAAAAAAAAATGTCATCTTCAGTTACGGATTATTTCTTAGTCCCACATTTTGCTTATTTCAGTCCTGCACTGAGTAGTATTCACCATAGGGTGGCAGAAAATCATGTGAAATTGTATTGTAATATTTAGTTTCTTCATTTTCGTAACTTTGTTTAAAAAGCTTGGACAGTGTTTTGGTTTTGAGTAAGCCATTCTATTTTTAATTTTTCTCTCTCATGAATAATTCATAATTTTAAAACTAAAAATTACAAGGCAAAAAAGATAATCACTACTGATACATTTATGCATAACTTTCAGATTTATATATATATAATCACTGTAGAAATAGCATGTGTATTTTTATAAAAATGAAATCACATACCTACTGGTTTATAATCTGTTTTTTTCCCTTTCATTAAATATCTATAATGAACTTTTCAGGTCACCAAGTATTTTTCTAGTCTATCATTTTTATTATTGATCATTATGTACTAACAAATTCTTATTGAACATTTGAGTTACTCCAATTTTTAGTTAAAAATACTTCATAGAGTGTCCAAAAAGGCAGAAACATAGGACTATTTTTATACATTGAACTACCTGCACTTTCAAATAATATGCTCAAAAAACCCTTCAACTTCTCGATAAAATAGCTCTAAAGCAATGGGTCAATTGTTAATCTGAAAAAATACAAAAAAGACATTGTTTTCTCTGTGTTTCTGAACTTTGAACAACCTGTAGTGTATTCCTATTATCACTTGTTTTTCTGTGTGCCTTCTTGGAAGGGCAGACATTTAGACTCTTAGGAATTGGAAAAGAATTTAGAGAGTAAAGAACATGACTTCCAGGCCATACCTCGAAGGTATCATTAACTCAGAGCCACCATTAAACTGTTTCCTTCATGATTTTGGCTTGGTGTAATATTTAACACCCCAAAATGATACAAGTACTTACAGTTGTCTATAGTTTTATCTTTAAAAAATATGGATATTAAACTGAACTGAAACTTTGTGTGGATGCCTATGCTATGAGGTAGAGGATGTGATCTTACTAAGGTCTAATACCTCATCGCATCATTTATTGAGTAATCCAGTAATTCTTGAATTTGAGTAGGACTCAATCAAATGAATGTTTACTTCCAACTTGTCATCTTAGGTTATCCATTTCATTTAAGTATCCATTCACAAAATTTTTATACAAGCCTTGCATCCATTTATAAACCATTGTTTGACCAACTTTTTATTGAACAATATTATAATACTGTTGGAACCTCAGGGTACAGCTAAAGGACATGGTTCCTATCCTCAAGAACCTCACAGACTAGTCAGGGAGAGGGGCAAGTAAAGACAAAAACAGTTTGGTGTGTTGAGGTGACCTTGATTCTTCCAAAGTACAGTTAAATAGAAAGATGTGAAACATATTGGTGGTTGGGAGGTGGGAATCATTAAATGAAAAACTTCTGAAGATTCAGCACATGAGAGTACAAGCAGTGGGAGGATGAAAGGGTAAGACAGCTGGTAAGAAAAGTAAATGTTACAAAATAGATCCTATGAAAAGGGGAGGATCACTGCAGTGCAGTGGCCCCAGGAAAGTATCATTTCTCTGCCCTCACTTACAGGTAGCCACTGTGGATTACAACTCCCATCATGCCATGGACCAGACTTTCTGAAGTCTGGTTCAGGATTTAGATTTGAAGAGGCACTGGGGTCAGCTGGGAAGCAGAAGGATAGTGGTGGGTATATAAACTGAGGTGGAATGAGAGAGAAGGGAGAGACAAAGAACCTGCTTCCATTCTTGGTCCTGGCTGTTTCAGTGTTTTGGTAAAAACAATGACAATCATTATCTTGACCTCCTGGTGGAAGGAAAAACATGGTCCATTTCTTGTGGTTCCTGCCAGTAGGACCTTTGGACTTCTTCTGGTGCTCCGGGCCTGGTTTATGTGATTGGGCCTTTGCAAGTAATGTTCAGAGTTTGAATGGAAGTCTGTTATTTGAAATCCTTTCTTCTTCTCCTCCTTCTTCTTTTAATCCTTCTCCTTTCATGTCCCCTCTTCCTCATCCTCCTCGTCTATGTAACCAGTAAAAGATATTTGAGCACATCAAGAGTCAGCTTTTTCTTTGTGTGTACATATGGCTGAACCCTTGAAACAGACAAAAGGGGTTTTTCTTAGTTTGGAGTTTCTGGCTTTATGCAGTTTCATAAGTAGTCAAAGTGTAGATTAAAAAGGGATATTTTAATGCTAAGGATTTATTCAGAGTCATATAATGAGCAATATGGAAAAAAATCAGTCATTACTTTATAACTCTGTTTCAAAAGAAGAAATTAAAACATGTCCTGCATGATGACAGCATCATTACTTTAAGTTCTAAGAGAAGGACTTTGAGGGACAACACTCATTTGAATGTGTTTTTGTATCTGTGTTAAAATCAACCAGGTTCGTTTATCATACTTCACACATGAAAATAAAAGCACTCAGCCAACGTAGATTTGAAGAGGCCTAAGTCTGTGCATACTCTGCACCCTCACCCCCAACCTTACACCAGAGATGAGAGATGATGAGGAATAAGACACTTGAGAATACACTAAGAAAATGCTTTTGTAAATCAAAAATTCACATACACTTAAATTTTCAGGCATAATGTACATTAAGCAAAACTCCTGAATGCAGCTGTATAATTTTATTGACAGATTATTATTCCTGCTTGTGAGCATATACATTCAGTGATGTCTGGCAGCTCACTTATAGTTTTCAAAAAAAGTGTGACGTATCCTTTTTACATGGGTTGAGATGTCTTTGCTGCTTGAGCTTCAGGGTAAAGCTCGATACAATTACATATTCATTTAATTATTCATAACTTGAGTCTGGAATGAATGTGTATATATTTTTTACTTATTCATTTTATAAAATCCCACACTAAACCCAGCAGCAGTTCTGTCTTTGGCATGGTGACAAGTTTCTTTTCTATAATTAACCAGTAAAGGAATTTGTTTCAGAGAGATTTTGTACTTCTTCATTTCAGAAGGTAAAATTGGTCTGCACACATGATATTCAACACTGCTGTTGTGTGATGTGTCTGCCATCCAGAGTATGTTAAAGGAAGCAGACATTTTTAAGAAATATGTCCACATGCAGAGTTAGATTGTGGCCATTCAAGAGGAAAACTAGTCTTATTTGCCAGAGAATTTTAGTGCACAGGAGATAAAGTATTCAACTTATTCAAGGAAATAAGTAGGTTATGGTTTGAAGTCATGTGAGAGCAAGAACAAGAGTGGTTATGTTTGTTGAAGACGAGAGGATATGCATTTCATCCAGTAGAAGTCAGGAAAGACTAATAATAGGTTTACATCAAAAGTAACAGTGCAAACAAAGCTTAGAGTCCATATTTAAGTCCTCTATGCAAATATTTTTGTAATGTCATAAATGACAACTATGAATTAAAACTATCTCAGGGTATACATTTGTTATTGCAATCGACTAAATGTTTTACAAATGTATCTCTAAAAAAAACTTTTTACTTCTTAAAAGTGACTACCTCAACTGAGACAATTTAGGTGAAAACACTGGAACTCTGTAAATACGTAAAACGTAGAAACAATACCTTTCAATGAATTTCAGTGCAACTAACGGAAAAATATTAATATTGTAGCATTATTTTTCATTTACATGGTTCTCTTATGATACTTAAGGATAAATGCTCTCTTCTAATATAACTGCAAAAATACTAAGTTATACTTACTAAGAGAAATAACATTGCCCAGTTTCAAGTATTAGGGAATTTCAAGTAAATAGGAGAGATGAAATGACAGAAATATAGCATGAATTGTCATCTTTAAAAGTTCCTTAATTTTGGGCCTCCCTGGTGGTGCAGCGGGTTAAGCAACACACTATGAAGCAAACCGCAGCCACTACAGCACGAGTTCGATCCCTGCTGCTGGCCAGGGAGGGGACCCACATGGCCAGGCAGACCTCTCCTGCCTTGCCCACTTCTCCCCTCAGCAGTGTGTTTCAGTCAGTCTGCCTGTTCTGCTCCCTACTCTGTCTGGTGAATCCTCTCACCTCCCATGACTCTGGCCTGTACCCCAGCATTTACATGCATAAATAAATAAATCTTTAAAAAAAAGTTCCTTTATTTCTAAATAGAACATTAGCTTTTCAGCAAGTCTCCCATTAATATGAAGGGATATATAGCCTTCAATTCATATATATGTGTACACATATATGCATATTTAGACATAAATATATACATGTTTATACAGATATACATAAAGAGAGAGTATTCCATCTGATAATGACCTTATGCATGCCCTATTTACAAAAATTGTACCTTTTGTGCCTCATGTGTAATTTGGTATATGAAAGAATATGGAAGCAAATTGGAATCAATAAGATGACTAATGCCTGAAATTACATTATTAGTCTTCTCTTACTGTATGACACTGATCCTTTTTAAAATGCAATTATTTTCATAGAAGATGTTAACAAAATACCCTTTAAAAATGGAAGTCTGAGGACTAGACAGGAGTGCACAGAGGCATTCTAATCCTCATTCAGCTACAGCTGCTGTGACCTTGGGCAAATTGCCTAACTTCTTCCCCAGGCCTTCAGTTTCCTTGTCAGTAATTTATGAGGAACCAAAGACTCCATTTACTTCATTTAATATTTTGCCTAAACTGGCTTTATCATTTCCTTTGTTTTTAGTATTTCCTTCATTTTAGGAATTCACTAAAATGTTACAGGTATGTTTAAAGTACAAATATCTGAAAATAAGAATTCTTACATGTTATCACTTATCTTTAAAAAATAGCATTCTGAAAAAAGACAGTCCAAATACATACATCAATCCCATGCCAGCAAAAGACACTAAAAAATCTGAATATTATCAGAGCTACTGCTATTTACAGTTTGCAGATTTACACACTATGGTAGATAGAACCCTGAACTCTGAGTCAGCAAATTTCCTTTAAAATTCCAGCTTGAGACCAATAAACTGTGCAGATCTCCACTCACACCCTGGAGGACCCAACATATGCATTCTGCAAGACTCTTTAAGAAACAGGCAACAGCAGATGAAGAAAGGGATGGAATCTCATCTCATAATCTCTTAGTGTCAGCCATTACCTTGAATTGATCACTTCTGTTGAAGAACCATTCTGAAAAAAAGGAGTTCTTTCAACATTTCACCCAAGTAACAGTCTTCTGGTGGGTATAGAGGATACATGGCTGAAATGAAAGTATTTGAGACTTGTCCCTCTTTTTTATTTTAATAATTCTTTTTGTGTTTTGACTATTAAGAAAGCCATTCTCTAACAAACCAATTTCTTGGCTTTCCCTAGATATTTTTAAAGTATTAATAAAAATGTATTATAATTTTACATTTTCATAGCTAGGCTATATTTTCTAAAGGTGTCTCAACCACCTCCAAAATAAGAGGTTTTCATATTAAATGAGTAAATCTATCAAAAAGTAAGCTGCTTATTTCAATCCATTTTAGCAAAAAAAAGGTCACAGTTGTGGGCTTCACAGCTTCTCTTCCCCCACATTCTCATAAACTGATTTGGTGTTTAATTTTTGATCTAGGAAAGAATAAGTCATTTTTAACTTCATTTAATTTTAATAGTCAAGGAGTAGTCTATAGATAATGAATAAATTTAACCCTTCTGCAATTAGCGTCAAATTAATTCATTCTGGATGTGGATAACTAAAGAAATACAGGCCCTCCCTCACACCAACAGAAACCTTTATCAGGTTTAATGTTTTATGAAAATGATCCTGCTTGAAAGGAAGCTTGTCCTCCCTTTCTGTCCTTGTTAATTGTTTGTTTTTAAATCTAAACTTTTCTCACCATCCTTTAAAAGCTGTAGTCTTTACTGGATCAATTCTGTGACCCAACAAAAGATAACATTCTACCGCTGAGCTGACTCTTTTGGGTGGAGAAATTTAATTTCTCCCTAAATAAAGTTCACAATCATTTACCTTCTATGGGGTGCTCAGGGAGGGGATATAAGCAGACCTCATGAAGATGATCTAGACATGTCTTGTGCGCAGCTAGTTGATAAGACTATTGTAAGTAACCACTGACCTCACACAACATGATCCATCTGAATCATCCCAGATTTGTGACCCAGAGATGAGTGTTGGCCCTCGGACACAAAAAGCTTTCAGGCAGGTTAGCATCCAAAGCTCCTTTCTTTCTGTTAAAACCAGCATTTGGGGCTGTTCGGTTGAAGTCCATCTAGGTTTAATGATTCACTATCTTAAAAGATGAGACTATAACAATCTAATAGAGTCTTAATTTCTAGTTCTGCTATAAATGCATGTTGGCTATTACTAAACATGACTCATCGGGATTTTTAAAAAAGGTAATTTAGTTATCTCTCGTCAAGTCACTATTTAATACTTTCTATATTTGCTGTGATAAGCATTACAATCTGTATATTGGTTGATAAATCATTGTTTAGGAGTGTCTAAAGGGTTCAGTAAATGGTATGAAATTGCCATAGTGTAATAAATGGTTATTTGATAATGAATGAAATTGTTTGAAAATACTGTTAAAATGTCAAGTTTAAACATATAGACCATTACTCAAAAGGAAGGCAAACATGGAAACCACAGTGACATCATAAATATACTGCAATAAACACATTTATTTATACTGAACAAGTTGTAGGTACTTTGTATAAATGCATACAAATTGATATATGAAGTTAATTTCAATCTGTAAAAGTAATTGCATTGGTTTAACTTATTTAACTCTCCTTACAATAATATTTATTGCAGAAAAAGAAGGTAAAGAAATAAATGATGATAAATAGATAAAACACATAGGAAATGGGAATTGTTTTACAATTTAATTACACTGTCACATAAAATTATCACACAAATACACCAACCCGACAGCAGAAATACATTAAAACTCTATTATCCAATTCAGAGAACATTTTTTGTTGTTGTTGGCCTTTATTTCATTTGCACATTTAAAAGAATTTTATTTTTTCTACTAGCATAAACTGTCATACAAAGTCAACAGCAAAAAGGGTACATCAGGAACAAAAACTACTTTCTCAAAGAAATACTATTCTTTGTGCAATCTTGTGAAGACTGACGTGTGATCTAAAAAAGGACAACAGAAAACCCCATCCCCCACCACTGGTACATTGAAAGAATGTAAACACAGAAATTCACAATAGAAAATGAAATTAACTGATTCGTAAGATTCATGCAGAACCAGTAAGATGTACAAATAATACAGTGTCTGTACATCTTAAATAACGTAACATTACATTTTGAGCTAAATATACATGGCAAAGAGTCACTGGTTTTAAAAATAAAACTTAAAAACTTATTTGGGAATATTTACTAGGCATTTATTAGATCCTGGGGGCTTTGCTTTAGCTCCGTCCTGCAAAGGTGGTCATTTAATGGGAGACATGAGTTCATAAGCAATAAGGTATTGCTGATAGGTATAGTGGGTCATTGTGTTCTATGTCTCTAAGTCATAAATTGGCACCACAGGGTAGTATCACAAAAAAAATTTCAGTTAAATTCTAAAATGAGTGGGAATTATAAATAATAATAGGAGAGAAAACTTGAAGGTTGAATGCAAGCAAGAATATAAAGTGATTCAAAAGTATAATATGAAATTTCTTTATGAGGGTAAATTTTTAACCTCAGACAAGAAACTAAATTGGCCCTCTCTGGTGGCCAAGGGGCTAAGTCTCAGTACTATGAAGCTATCCAGAGCTGACCCACATGGAACCACACACCTCTTCTGTCTAGCCTGCTGCTTCCCTCAGCAGTGTATTACTTCAATACATCTGCTTGTTTTGCTTCCCCACTCTGCCTCTGGTGAATTCTCTCACCACCAGCCCCTCTACCCCCATCCCTCTGGCCTGCACCCCAGCTCTTGTATGCATAATTTTTAAAAAAAAAAAAATCACTTGAAAGAAACTAACTTCTTAGATGACATTTAGTTTTTATGAAATAGTCATATTTTCTTTCTTTCATTTTTTTAAATATCCATGCAGATCAAAGTTTTGTTTGTTTTTTTTAAATGGGGAAAAAGCTGGATACAGGGACTCAATAAGACACTGCACACACACACACAATGCTTGGATCCTAACCAGTTGGATCCATGCTTCTGATTTTTCATGAAATGCCTAGTGTGGAAACCTTAAATGACAAATGAAAAGCTAGAAGATAGTTTTCATGGACTTAACTGAGTGGATAAGGGTTTATCGGAAATGAATTATGCTGTTCTCAAAAGAAATCAGTGATAATTTTCTAATTTCTTATATTTGAAATATCTTTTGTAGTATATGTTTTAGGGTTATTTTACAGTAGCGTTTACTGATACTTACATAGGTATATTCATTTTATACATACTTATTTATGTATAGGTTCTATCACGTGTATGTTTTTCAACAGGTAACATCTTTTTCTTAAGTAAAACCAGTCAAAGGAATCACAGAAATACAGTTACACCAGCATTCAAATTGTTTAAAATTTTTTAAATAATAAAATGAGAATGTAGTTAATTTTCAGTATGTTATTTTCACTTTACTGCTGTTAAAGATTATTTTAATAAATCTAATTTAATGAGATATATGTAAACATAATTCTTATCAGACAGAAAGCTATATCTGATTTGTCTTAGTGACATGATATATGGAAATTAAAGTGTATTAAATCTTAAGGGTTTCTAGGCTCATTTTGACTTGAACTGGTGAATTCATTTATAAAAGAAAAGAAGTAGACGTTGAAATAGGTAAAATACAATAATGAAAGTAATTCAGACATGACAATAGAAAATGGAGATGCTTAAAAAGAAAATTTAGAGTATCAGAAATTGATGAGTTAAATCATAAAATGTTATTCCTTGAATGGTTTTCATATTCCTATAAATTAAGTAAATTGACTCACTTCTGAATGTTAGGGTCTTCAAAATGATATGTACATACTGAAAATATGATCTTTTTTATTGGCTATTGCTATTGAAAGGGTCATAAGTAATGCCAGCCATTATTAGAATTCAGAAGACATCATTTAGTATATGTCAGAATGGTCTGTTATATACAATTGTTATTTAAGAAAATATTGAACATGGGATGTCGTTAACTTTTAACATATTGGAAGTATTATTAATTTGAAAGTCAAATTCCTTTCTTCTCAAAGGGAGGGTCATTTAATTATTTTTAAAATGGATACTCCTACCTTAAATTTGAACATAAAACTCAAGAAGGACCACCAAAGACAAAGATGCCTACATCTCTGAGCCTCGAAGGTGCTCCCCATTAAAATGGAACTCTCCTGCTTTTCATGTCTACTGTCTTCTCAGTATTAATGCTTTCAGCAGCACTAGTACTTCTGTTAATGTTCCTCCCTGCTCCACCGTGTGCCGACTTCTCACTTTAACCACTTTTTTAAACTATTTGCTAAGTGTGTTTGTATATGAAACTGCATGAAGACAACAGGGTAAGCCGTTCTCCTTTTCATTAAGAGTCAACAGATTTTACCATGGTCTACTCTCCTGTCGATACGGAACTTAGTGGGATCAAATAAAAATAGGAAATTGCCAGTTGCATCTGCAATTGATATCAGAAGCATGAATGTGGGAATGCTGCCACAGATCCTGCACCTGACTTGTCATGGTGCCTGTGTGTGCCTCAGTCAGAGACCTCACTAAGACATGGAAAGCAGGGGTACACTGCCCAGTCTTTGGAACAGTTCTAAACTCTTTCAGGATTTAAGGAACTGTTGCCACCTGGCGCCAAAGAGTGGAGGATGAAGGGACGCTACTAACTGGTTCTGAAGACAGATGGAAGCTCTGGTACACGTCTGCATAAACAGGGTATTGGGCTTGGCAGGCCCTCCGAGCTTTTAGATCTCTTCATCACCTTGAACATCACCTACTGAAATATTTTCTTCTCTTTTTTCTCCTTTTAATACAACTATTGTTTTGACAGGTTTTTCTGTGTAAAAATAAATTATTTAACTTAATTTAATATATATATATATATATATTTCTTACCAAGGTGGGGATTGTGAGGTGAGATAAAGGTCTATATTACATACTGTCTTGCTCTCAGCTTTGAAATGCTTTAATAATTTGGATGGGAACACAAGAATATCAACTCAAAACAGAAAAAAGTTTTGGCTGTATACTACCTAAACCCATGAAATAAATAGAAGAAAACACAGGTAAAACACTCCAAGACATAAGCCTCAGAGATATCTTTGAGATTCATCTCCAATAGTATGGAAAACCAAAGAGGATATAAACAATTGGGACTACATCAGACTAAAAAGCTGCAGCGAAAGAGACACCCTACTGAATGGGAGAAAATATTTGGCTAGGGACTGATATCAAAGAACTACTTACTAAGAGCTCATACACCTCAACAAAAACAATGAATCCAAGCAAAAATGGGCAAAAGAAATAAGTAGGTACTTCTCCAAACAATACACACAGCTGGCCAACAGGCATATGAAAAAATGGTTATCATTACTTATCAGGGACACGTAAGACCTTAAAACTACAATGAGATACCAGTTCACACTTGTGAGAATGGCCCATGTCAAAGACTAGAAACAACCAGTGCTGGTGAGGGTGTAGAGAAAATGGAACCCTCTTATACTGTTGGTGGGAATGTGAACTGGTCCAACCCCTGCGAAAGTTGTATGGGAGTTTCTCAAAAGACTAAAAATGGACCTGACATATAACCCAGCAATTCCACTCCTAGGATCAACCCAAAGAACACAAACTCCTAATTCGAAAGGAAACCTACTTCTGTGTTCACTGCAGCACTATTTACAATAGGCAAGATATGGAAACAACCTAAGTGCTCCAAAACAGAGAGTAGATCAAGAAGATATATACTCATTGGAATACTACTTGGCAATCAAAAGAGAGAAACTCATGCCATTTGTGGTAGCATGAATGGAATATGAATGGATTATACTAAGTTAATTAAGCCAGGAGGAAAAAGACAACTACTGGATGGTGTCACTAATATGTGGAATATAGACAAACCAGAGTGTCAAAGACAAACATTAAACTCAAGTCTTGAAAGCTGACCATAGATCTGACCATCTAGAGTGGGTAGGGAGATGGGTGAGAAGGGGAGAGAGAACACAATGGACTATGGGGAAGGAATACGAGTGATTTGGTGGTGGGTGTGCTATGGTAACTACACCTGAGGTGTGTAAAACAATGATACTAATTAAAAAAAAAAGATTTGGATAGGGGCCTATTTCATTAGACAGACAGTAAAGCTACCAGAGTGTATTATAATTTTCATGACTTTTCCTGGTATAACTTATATATATTAAAATTCACCCCATTTAAGATGTACAATTTCATGAATATTGACAAGTGTATATAGACTTATAACTACCACCACAAACAAGATACAGAATATTTCTATTATCTTGAAAAGTTCCTTTTATGAGCGCCCAGTATTAGATCCTGGCAGTCACTGATCTACTTTTTGTACCTATAGTTTTACCATCTTGAGAATATCAGTGGAATCACAGAGCATGGTCTTTTGAGTTAGACTTTTCTCACTCTGCATAATGCCTCCTGAAATTCATCCATGCTGTTGCATGTATCAGTATGTGGTTCATTATTATTATTATTTATTAAAGCTTTTATTTTTCATTTTAAAAAAAGATTTATTTATTTATGCACACAAGAACCGGCTAGAGGTGCAGGGGTGAGAGGATTCACCAGAGACAGAATGGGGAACAAAACAGGCAGATTGACTGAAATACACTGCCGAGGGGAGCAGTGGGTGAGGCAGGAGAGGTCTGCTGCGCCATGTGGGTCAGCTCCCTGGCCAACCTGGGATTGAACTCATGCTGCAGTGGCTGCTGATAGCTTCAAGTACTGTGACTTAACCCCTTACACCACCAGGGAGGCCCTCATTTTTATTACTGACTAATATTCTAGTGCATGGATGTATTATAATTTTCCCCTAAGTAGATGGATATTTGAATTGTCTCCACCTTTTGAAAATTACCAATAAAGCTGCTATCAAGCTTTAAATACAGGCTTTTGTGCATATATATATATTTTTTTTTTTTTTTGGGTAAATACTTAAGAGTAGAATTTCTGTGTTGTATGGTAGACATCTGCTTAACTTTTTTTTTAAGGATTTTTTTATTCATACAAGAACTGGGGTACAGGTCAGAGTCGTAGGAGGTGAGAGGATTCACCAGAGACAGAGCGGGGAGCAGAACAGGCAGCCTGACTGAAATACACTGCTGAGGGGAACAGTGGTCGAGGCAGGAGAGGTCTGCTGGCCAGCGGCAGGGATTGAACTCCCCGGCTGCAGTGGTTGTGATTTGCTTCATAGTGCAGTGCTTAACCCACTGCGCCACCAGGGCAGGCCCAACATCTGCTTAACTTTATAAGAAACTGCCAAACTATTTTCGAAGCTGACTTTTACACTTTGCATCCCCACTGCAATGCATGATAATTCCAGTGCTCTGCATTCTTGTCATCCCTGGATGACATCAGTGAATTTGCTCTGATTTGAGCCAGTCTAATAGGTATGTACTGGAGCACATTGTTATTTAATTAAATCATTCATATCTATAACATTTGATTCCATGGGGAATTCAGTGAAGTTTAAATAATTCTGCCTTCAAAAAGCTTATCTTCTAGTTGAGAGGCTAATGCAAACACACACAAAAATCAAATGGAATATATCAACAGTAGTCCAAGATGGTAACAGGACAGTTACCTGGAGAAAGCTGTGACTGATTTCCAGTGAGTTGTTCAACTAATCATTGCTACAGCAGTTTGCTAGAATGCATGTTTTTGGGGACACCTAGCCTAATGTGCCCTTTACAATCTGTTACTAGTTTCCAATTTTTTCTTTTTATTGTCAATACCTCAGTGCAGGTCTGTTTCATCTCATCTTAAGATATTACAGCAATTTTTAGATGGTTTTGTGTGCCTCTATATTCTTTCTACTACAATCAGTCCTAATGGTAGCCATTAAATTAATCTACCACTAAAACAGTTTGCTCTTGCTGCATAACAGATGGCCACAAACGTAGGGACTTAAAACAACATTCATTTATTTGTTCACAGTTCTGTAGGTCAGAAGTCTGGACAAAGTGTGACTGGATTTTCTGCTTAGGGTCTCATAACACTATACTCAAGGTGTTGGCTGGGTTGCATTCCCATCTGAGATCTTCTTCCAAGCTTATGTGGTTGTGGTAGAATTTAATTTCTTGTGCTTGTAGGTTCTGATTTCTTTGTCATTGTCACCTCAGAGATGCTCCCAGTTACTCAAGGTCACTCTCATTCCTTGAGGTAGGGGAGGGGTCCCCTATCTTCTCAGGCAGTGATGGAAAGTCCCTATCCAGCAAATCTTTCTCACTCTTCATGTCTTTCTAAAGAGAGTGCAGTCCCATTTAAGGACTCACTGATTAAGTCAGGTCTACCCAGGCTGATCTACTATTCATGGAGTCAACTATTCCACACAACATAACCTAGTAGTGGCTGTGATATCCCATCCACACTAGCACGCTGGTGATTGTATGGGGACCAAGGGGTACTGGTGGAGAGATCTTGGGGGCCATCTTATAATTTTGTCTACCATTATGTAGCAAATAGTTATCTAAATTTAGTTTATTTATTTACATAAATAAACCTAACTAATGAGCGCTGCATTTTACTTTTTTCCTTTGGGTTTGTTTTCCTCTTTGACCAGTTACTACATATGCTCCTAATAACTTTATCGAGTGTCAGTAAACACTTTAAGTATTAGAAAATGTCTATTTCATTCTCACTCTTAAAGTACAGTTCAGATGCATGCAATTCTAATTGACTTTTTGGGCTACTGCTCCATTGTCTTCTGGCACCTGAAGACTGAAGTTGGTTGGTAGTCTAATTGTACTTCCTTTCTAAGTAATGGTCTTTTTCTCCTTGATAGTATTTAAGAGGTTCTCTTTAACAGTGGTATTTTCCAGTTCCACCAGAACAAGTCTAGGTGTGGACTTGACTAATTTTCCTTTTATTTATTTATGCATACAAGAACTGGGTGGGGTGCAGGCCAGAGGTGCGGGAGGTGAGAAGATTCACCAGAGACAGAGTAGGGAACAGAACAGGCCAATCTACTGAAATACATTGTTGAGGGGAGCAGTGGGCAAGACAAGAGGTCTCGGCACCATGTGGGTCTCCTTCCTGGCTGTGATTGAACTCATGCTGCAGTAGCTGCAGACAGCTTCAAAGTGCTGAGACTTAACCCCTGCATCAGCAGCGTGGCCCTATTAATTTTCTATAGAGAGCATATTTTCATTTTATGGACTCCTCTCTTTTGTAAAATTTGCAAAATTCTTTTTCTTTTAATATTTCCTCACTTAATACCCCCCACCTCTTAGTTTACTCAAAACAAGTTATACTCCATTGTAGATGAGCTATTTTTTTAATATTTCATATCTTTATATTTGAATGTTATATGCTGAGAGAATGCCCCAGTTCTACCTTTCAATAATTTTTCTCTTAATCTCATTTATCCAGAGTTTGTCCTACTGATTTTTTTAAAATCCAATCAGTATAACATTTCATTTATACATTTTCTAATTGGTTTGCTTTACTAACCAGGCATTTTATTTAAATTTTACCTGTTTCATAACTTTCCTTTTATTTCAAGTGAATATTATCCTTGCCAACATTCATTTGTGGAAATGAAACATTTGCCAGGCTTTTAAAAAATTATTTTCTTTCATCTCCAGTAAATCTGTGTTTAACAATACTTCTATTTGGTTCTTTTTCTTAGAATTAGTTTTCTTCTCATGTTTTAGAAAGTAAGTTTTCAGATTCATCCAGAGTGGGAGGTTTTATTTTCCTCTTTTTCTGTGCTTACATCCTGTTTCCTAGTGGTTTTATGACAGCCTTATTTGCTCTCAAGAAGCCTCAGTCTATCACCCAGTCTTGTGCCCACGCTCTCAGCTGCCTTCCTAGGGGATGTTAATGATAGGCAAGACAATACTGACTGTGGTCCAGATCAAGAAGCTGTGTGTGTGTCCTTTTCCCTCCCTAGATGGTCATTTGTCTTATAAATCATAACCCTGGGCCAAAGCACCCTTGAACTTGAATAGAGGTGCTGCACTCATGTTTAAGGCTAATACCAGAGAGAGGCGCTAACTCCCACTTCTTGGGTTCCTGTTACTGCATGAAAATTGAACTCCTGATCCCCTCTCTATGCTTTCAAAATAGGAGAATAGATCACAGATTCAGTCCCAGCCATTGCAAAGTTTTGGGCAGGGGATTGCTATAATATGATGTATGTTTACTTGGGTGGTGGTAACATTGGTTTTCATTCAACACTGAATGTATCTTAGGAGTACAGGTTCACACACTTCTGCAAATGAACTAGAAACCCTCCACCACAGTCTAAGACCACTGAGCTCCTTCTTTTCTTTGCTCCCACCTGAAACCCCCTCCCCAAAGTCTCAGTTCTGTGGTTAGAAACCAAGGGCTTATTTTTGTTTTGTCTGTTTCTTTGCACTCCATATGAGTGAAGTAATTTGGTATTTGGGGTTTTCTACCCCCTCACTTATTTCACTTAAGCATAATCCCCTCAAGTTCCACCAATGTTATTGTAAGCGGCAAGATTTTATCATTTTTTTTATAGCTGAGTAGTATTCCATTGTGTATATATATGCCACTGCATCTTTATCCACTCATCTGTTGATGGGCTGCCAGGTTGTTCATCGCTTGCCTACTGCAAGTAGTGTAGCATTGAGCATATGGGTGCACATATCTTTTTGAATTAATGTTTTTATTTCTTTGGATATATAGACGTGGAACTACTGGATCATAGGGTAGATCTATTTTAATTTTTTTCTAGAAACGTCACACTGTTTTCCATAGTGGCTGTACCAATTATATTCCCATCAACAGTGAACAAGGTTTCCTATTTCTTTAGCCTCCTCAAAACCTGTTGTTTCTGGCCTTTTTGATACAGGCCATGCTCACATGTTTAAGGTAATATATGATACACGTTTTAAAGAAACATTCTGGCTGCTGCCCTGAGAAAAGGCTTTGTGGTTCAGTGGTAGGGCTGGGTGTGGGAGCAAAGAATGGCAGCAAAAAGACCAGAAGGAGGCTGTTGTAATGATCCAATCAGAGACGATGTGGCTCAGAGCAACATAAGGGAAAAGGCAGAATCAGGGATGATTTCTGGAGTTCCTCTTTGAACAGCTGGGCAGATGGGGGCACTATCCACTGTAAGAACCTAAATCTTTCTCCAAATGAGTGAGATGGTGGTCCAAACCCTGGTGACTATGGCTTTTTGCAGACCACCTTGATGTGAAACAAGCAGTTAGAGGGAATTTGATTTTTCACATCAAGGTCTGGGTACATCAGACCAAAGAATCAGCTCCTTAAAAGAATGGTGCCTCTGTGATTGGAGTGGGTAACCCTGGCTGGGGTGATAAAGGGTTCCCTTGGTAGTACCAGTCAATGCCTTACTCTAGCCTCGCTTCAGCTTGCTTCTGTATATTCAGTGCCACCTACCCTACCTGTCTGAATCAACCTGTGTCCAGTTTGAGTGACATGAGGCTATTTCATTTCCATGTGATACCTCGAGGTCAATCCTCTTCCTTTGGCTGTTAGCCCTGGAATCTGTATTGCCCATGAGAAATCAAAACATGACTGATTCATAACCCAAGTGTGATTTAGGGCATAGTGCAGTGTGTTGAAAGTGGAATCAAATGTTGAGGCAATTACGAGAATCATTCAGGCAAAGATATTCCTTTCTCCCTTATATGGATTATTTCATGAAATATTTGGGGGACTGTCATTAACTAGCTCATTACTTTAATTAACCACTTCATTATGTAAGTGTAGACACAGCCTTAAAGTTATTTGTACTGTTTCTTCTGTGTGTAAATAACTGTGAAATAAAAATATTAATTTATGAATGCAATTGTGTAGGTGATCACTCCAAATTTACTCAGAACTAGCAATTAGTGCATGCAAATCAGATAAGACAAAAGTCTCTGATCCTGTTCAGAATACAGGAAGAGTTAATTTGCAAGAATGCCTGCTTCTGCCCTATCTTATTTGCAAAAGTCACGTTCTTGCTTCTGAAAATCAGAAACTGACCAAATTTGTTGTGAGCTTTATGATCACTGTTAATGCCCTTGCAAACACAGGAAATAAAATGCTAACACATCATCATCCATTACCTAATTATATTTACCTAGACAGATAAGGGAGGGGCAGTGAATCATATATTTTCTTTTTTAAAAAGGCATTTCTCATTTGGCAAACAAAGACGAAATTTATAGCTTAATTATTCCTCATGGTGCAATACAGAGACTTTTCTGTTAATCACATCCAAGATTAAGCTTGAGATTAGTGTAAAATGTGTGTTGATTCCCAGTTACATCAGTTTTCCCTTCACTGGGCTAGTGCTAATAGGATTTCAATGTTCCTGAAGTTTCACTGAGGTCTACAGTGGGAAAGATTCTGATGTAGATGGTATATCCCTACTTTGGCAGCACAATATCAACTAACACAGACGAGCACATCTGCTTGGACATCTTGAACTGAGGGAAGCTACTAGAATGAATTGTTTTATTAAAAATCATGTGTGTAGCTAACAGCTGTTGAGTTGCCCTGGTCAGTGAGCAATATTTGGACATTTATTTCTTGGACATTTATTTCATCTATTACGAAATATAGTGTTTTCTAGTTTTATAAGATGCACACACATCCGCTGGCAACTGCGATCACCTATACTATTAATTCTCTGTATGCCTTGGAAAAGCACCCAGTGACTGTCTAAATTGGGGAGCACCTTGAAAAGTCATGAACTGGAAGGGAAGGTGAAGGTGGAAAAACAATCCACTTTCATTCAGGAGTTGCTCGTTTAAATTTTTATTCACTTAGTGCAACTCCTAGGAATTTCCACCAGAGGGAGCCAGGTTAATACCTGGAGAGAAAACCCAGGTAGCCTTACATGGACAGTACTGATGGATACATTATCAGAGGCTGATACCCAAGCACCAGCCTCAAGCTATGTGTCGTACAGTGATTTTTAAAAATTTCTAATCCCTTAAGGTTACTTAGTTTTGAAAAGAAAGATTTTAAAAATGTACAAGTGCAAAAGAGGATATAGTAAAAACTTCCTGTTAGCACTGTTCCAGCATCTCATCTGTTCTTCCCACAGGGAACATATGTTACCAGTTTGTGATATTTTGTTCCACAAGTATTTAATTTTATCAGTTTCTTTAGAGATAATTTATACAAACATCTAAATGAACATATTCCTTCACTACCTTTTAAAAGATAAATGGTAGTATACTATATAACTGGCTTTGTGCTTAATGGTGTATCTAAGAGATTGTTCCGTATCAATACAAAAAGATCTTTCATAGCCTTTATCTTGCTATTGCATGCATATATGGAAATTTATTCAACCAGTTGTCTATTGAAGGACAAATGACAAAAAGATTATTTAAAATCTTTTGCATCAATATAATGAAGGCCTCAACAATAAGAAAACAACCCAATAAATAAATGGGGCAGGAGAACTAAATAGACACTTCACTAAACAAGGCATACAGATGGCCAGCAGACACATGAAAAAATGCTCCTCATCACTTCTCATTATGAAAATGGCAGTCAACACCACACTTGTGAGAATGTCAATATTAAAAAGACTAAGAATAATAAGTGTTGGCAAGGGTGTGGAGAAAATGAAATGCTCTAACACTGTTGGTAGGGAAGCATACTGGTCCAGATCCTATGAAAAACAGTATGGAGGTATCCAAAAATATTAAAAATGAATCTACAAGACCCACCAATTCCACTCCTAGGCATCAATTCAAGGAACACAAAAGCACTAATTTGAAGGGGAACATGCACTCTTATGTTCATTGCAGCACTATTTACAATGGCCAAATGCTGGAAACAACCTAGTTACCCAAGTACAGATGAGAGAATCAGGAAGATACGGTGCGCGTGTGTATGCGCGTGAACATGCCTGTGCACACATACACACACACACAATATTACTCATTTCTCAAAAAAACAAATTTTTGTCATTTGTAACATGTGTGGAACTGAAGGGGATTATACGAAATGAAAAAAGGCAGAAGGAGAAAGACAAATAGTGGATGACATCACTTACTTATATGTGCAATATAGAGAAACCAAACAAAGGGTCAGATAAAGCCAGAATAGAAATCTCACTATAGAAATGAGGTTACCAAGGGAGGGGCAAGGAGGAAGGATGAGAGCAAAATAGGGAGGGAGCAAATGAATTATGGAGATGAACTCCGTGTATCCTGATGGTATGTGTGATGTAATTAACAACACCTGAAGGGAGAAAGCCCACATCTCTAAAACACAGACAATGATACAAACTATTGTTACGTCAATTAAAAAAAAAAAGGCAATAAAGGCCATAGATGCCAACCCTATAGCTAATATCAAGTTCAATGGTGAAAAACCAAAGCTTTTCTTCTAAGGTTAGGCACAAGACAGAGATGTCTATTCTCACCACTACTATTTAATATAGTATTTGAAGTCACACTAGAGCAATCAGAAAGAGAAAGACATAACATGAATTGAGACTGGAAAAGAGGTAAAATTATCACTATTTACAGATGATGTTATGATATACACAGAAAACCTTAAAGACTGTTACTTTAGTACAGTGAAGTAGCAGGCTACAAAATCAATATACAAAAATTGGTTATATTCCTATATGCAAACAACACAATAGAGAGAAAGAAATCAGGAAATCATGATCACATCAAAAAGAATTAAATACCTAGGAGGTAAAGGAGGTGAAAGACCTGTACAATGAAAACTATAAGACATTATCAAAGGACATAAAGAAATGGACAGAAATTCCTTACTCATTGGTTGGAAGAATTAATATTGTTAAAATAGCCATCTACCCAAAGCAATATACAGATTGAATGCAATGGTTTTCTTCAAAGAAATAGAGCAAAACTTACTGAAATTTACAAGGAACCACAAAAGACCCCAAATATCCAAAGCAATTCTGACAAAGTAAAAGAATGGAGGTATTATTCTCCCAGACTAAATTATATTACAAAGCTATAGTAATCAAAACAGCATAGTATTAGAATAAAAATAGGCACAAAGATCAAAGGAATAGAATTGAGAACACAGAAATAAACTCACACTTACATGGACAATTAATTTATAATAAGGGTGTCAAGAGTACATGATGGAAAAGGAAAATCTCTTTGCCATATGGTGCTGGGGAACTGAACAGCCACATGCAAAAGAATGAAACTAGACTACTATCTCACACCATATACAAAAATTAACTCAAGATGGACTAAAGACTTAGATGTAATACCTGAAACTATAAAGTAAACTAAGGAAAACATAGGCAAAATGAACAATGATGTTGGTTTCAATGATGTCTTTGGGGATTCAACTCCAATAGTAAGAGGAAAAAAAAGCAAAAATTAAATATTACTACACCAAACAAAATTTTCTGCACAGAAAAAGAAGCTATCATTAAAACAATAAAACAAGAGCCTCCCTGGTAACCTCCAAGGGGTTAAGCACCGCACTATGAAGCCGCATCCATAGCCACTGCAGCACGAGTTCATGCCAGGGGGCTGACCCACATGGCGCAACGGACCTCTCTACTGCCTCACCTGCTGCTTCCTTCAGCAATGTATTTCAGTCAACTTGCCTGTTCTGTTCCCCACTCTGTCTCTGGTGAACCCTCTCATCCCCATACCACTGGCCTGTACTCCAGTTATGTATAAATAAATAAATATTAAAAAAGAATAAAAGGTAAACTAGCAATCTTACCCAACAGATGATATGTGTGTGTGTGTGTGTGTATATATATATATATGAAACAAAAATGAAAAGACACGTTACTGAATTGCAGAAAATATTTATATATCACACATCTGACAAGAGACTAATATCCAAAGTATGTGAAAAACTTAGACAATTCAACTAGCAAATAACCCAATCAAAAAGTGAGCAGAACAGCTAAGTAGACACTTCTTCAAACAAGAGATACATGGCCAACAGGCACATGAAAAAATGCTTATTATCACTTAACACAGATGAAATGCAAATCAAAACCACAACGGAGTACCATCTCGAACCCCTGAGAATAGCCCCTATAAAAGAAAGACTAGCAATAACAAGTGTTGGCAAAGATGTGGCTCAGATAAAGGAGCCCTTGTACACTGATGGTGGGAATGTAGACCGGTTCAGTCACTTGGAAAACAGTATGGAGTTTTCTCAAAATATTAAAAATAGATCTGCCATATGATCTAGCAATTCCACTCCTAGATAGCTATCCAAAGAATACAAAAAAAGTTCATTCACAAGGGTATATGTACTGCTAAATGTTCATTGCAGCATTACTTATAAAAGTCAAGCTATGTAAACAACCTATGTGTCCACCAACAGATGAGTAAAGAAGATGTACTAAATATACACAACAGAACACTATTCAGCTGTTTAAAAAAAAGATGTAATATTGCCATTTGTGACAGCATGGGAAGGACTGGAGGGGATTATACTAAACAAAATGAAACAGAAGAAGAAAGAAAAGTATCAGATGGTTTCACTCACATGTGAAGTGACTTATATGACTTACATTTTATAAGCCAAGGTCAACTGATTCTCTTGCCATACAAGAGAATATTGATACTGTTTTTTAGGTCTGATTAGTAAGGTGGTGTGTGCTGTGGAGACCTGGGGGGTGGGGGTGAGGGGTAGAGAGGTGGAGATAATTAAAGCTGATATCAGAATTCTATGTCTCTAATTTCTGTAAAAATTTTTGGTCTTAGAATATTCTGACTTATGTAGTTAGAGATACCAAAATACAATGACATGACTAAGAAGTGGCCTCCTCACTCAAAGCATTTGTGTTTCAGTTCACCATAGATACATGTGCATTTCCACTAACAGTGCAAAGGTCCACTATTCATTTTCTCTTTCAGTTAAACTGACCCAAGGGATTTTTAAAAAAGTTTTTATGTGAAAAGCTCCACTTAGTGCATTATTTTCAATGCCACATTCTAGAAATTAAGTGCACAATGACCATAATTATAAATTTACTTGGAACTTGAATCATTTTTTAGGTGTGATTTGCAACTTCATTTTGAAGGTTCTTTTTCTGAGAGTGAGAACTAAGTGTTTTGTCTTTACAAATAAGAATTTTGAATACATTTAATTTCAATAAATACAATTCCATAAGGGTCCCATATTCTTCTAGTGAATGTTTGCAAGACAAGAGATGTATGTATGTACTGGCAACATACTTAATAATTTAGGTCTTGTTAGTATTTCTAATTATTCTTTAAAATGAAGTTTAAATCATAACATAATCTACAAGAATTAAAAGCAAAACAAAGATGTTGAAACTCAATAGCAAATACCATTATCTTAGCATTTTTATATCCAAATAAATAGTAATTAGAAGAGTTAAACTCTTTTAAGAAAACAAGTGATTCACAAAACAAGATTTATTCCTGATCAAATTATAGATTTTAGCATACTGACTCATAAATCAGTCATTGGAATCCCAAAGGCAATAAAAGGATTTATAAATCAAAACTTATTTAGGATTTATTAGCTAAATGTCTACCAGAAGAATGCAACGTTTAAAGTCTCTTTTCTGACTTATAAGACTAAACTGTATGAACACTTTATAGTCAGGGTCCATGTCCAAACGGATGCATAAGGCTTCTTAGCATATATGGCTATTAATAATGTTGGAAGGAAATATAATTTCATAAGGTACTGAACAGTATTTAAGTACAATTTAATGAATAACTCAATTAAAACAAAGCATCTATCTCTATATTTTTATATTATGTAAATAGGGGTCTAAATGTTTAGAAAATAAGATAAATTATAACTTGAGTCTAAAATGACATAAAAAAATTTTAACTACATGAACACCGACTCAGAATAGGCTAAATGTTTCAGAACATATTAAATGAAAATTTCTCTACAATATCTCTTCACTTGTATTTAGTTCCTAATTTGGCAATTAATTTTATATTAAAATTATATTTTTAAATGTTTTAAAAAAAGAAAACAAGTGATTCAACTATGGTGGATGATTTTTCAGAATATGATGGAACAACAGGTAATATAATAATCAGAAAAGGCAAATGGCATTTCCTAATATGACTATTTTTCACATTTTAGAAATGGAAGGCAATCTTGCAGTGATTTGAAAATACTTTATATATTGTAGAGGCTAATTGAATTATGTTAACAGATGAAACAATTACGCTGTATAATATAATCCTACCATTTTAAGATTGGAAATTACCAAACACATAAATAAGAAACAAAAATAATTTTTTGCTTTGCAAAGATAATGTACATTTATTTTTAACAATTAGAAAGTACAGATGGAAATGCAGACTGAAATGTAAATATAGTCCCATTAGCAATAACCACATTATGGTACATATTCTTTGACCTTTTTTATGTATCATGTATATTATGATATACAACTTCCATGAAATAAGACACTTTACATACAGTTTTATGTTCTGATTTTTAATTCTAAAATACAACATAAGGAATTCCCTAAAACCACCAAGTTTTGGTAATTGTACCTCCCTAAGTTTTGGTAATTGTACCAATAATGTTCTTTATTCAAAAGGATCCAGTCCTTTTGAATAGGAATAGATGCAGCTTGTAACTGTTATATCTTTTTAGTCGCCTTCATTCTGGGACAGTTCTTCAGGCCTAACATAACCTTAATGACCTTGAGGCACTGAAGATTACAGGCTAGTAGTTTGTAGACTCCCCCTCTACTTGGTTTTGGCTGATGTTGCCTCATATTTAAATTCACTTTATGCAGTTTTGGCAGAAATACTACAAAGGAATGGCGTCCTCTTCTACTACAGCCTATCAGCCTATTTGATTTATTCATTACTGGTAGTGGCAACTTTTTATCACTTGAGTAATGTGGTATCTGTTAAATTGTCCCACCATGTAGTTACTTGCTTTTCCTTTGTAATTAATAAATATTTGGGGTGGAGATACTATGAGACTATGCATATATGTGATCCTCCAACCAACACTCTTCCAGTAATTTTAGATCTCTGGATGCCTGTTTCTTAAAATTTATTACTACCATGATAGTTACCAAATGGTGATTTTCTAAATGCTTTACTTCTACATTTATTTTTTAAAAATTTATTTATTTATGCATACAAGCACTGGGGTACAGGCCAGAGGTGTGTGGCGGGGGGGTAAGAGAATCCACCACACAGAGTGGGGAACAGCACAGGTAGATCAACTGAAATACACTGCTGAGGGGAGCAGCGGGCACAGCAGGAGAGGTTTGCCTGCGCCATGTGGGTCCCCTCCCTAGCCGGCAGCAGGGATCGAACTCATGCTGCAGTGGCTGTGGTCTGCTTCATAGTGTGGTGCTTAACCCACTGAGCCACAAGGGAGGGCCCTACTTCTATATTTAAAGTAGATATTTCATTGTAAGGAAGAGCTTCTTCTATATTCATTCATTCATTATCAGTGTGCATTAATGGACTTGTATTGTTTTCAATGGGATATGATCTATCACGAGGATTAATTATTCTGATTAAATTGTCCCAGCCTTGGCGGTGGGGAGCCCGGCAGGCTACCTGCCATGTCTTTTGGTAAGTCCTGTTGTTCTTTCATCACTGCCTTGAGTATATTTTCCCTGCTGTAACCTCCAAATCTCCTATTTCTCCAAGGAACTCTGGTTCTTCCTGATAATGAATGATATACAGACAACAAGACCTGCTTATTGCTTCCAGAGTGTTGATGCTCCTGGGTCTCCAGGGTGGATAGAGTCAGCACATCACCCATGTGCACGACACATACATATTTACATTTATATTTGGTTTTGGTTTATGCATAGTTGAAATCATGGGTTCACAACAACATCTCCAAATCCAATCCAACACTGTGGGGTTAATTCTAACTTTCTCCCTTTTCATATTTGTAACTCTCTTGTAGTAAGAAGCCTACCTTTCTGAATCCATTATTCAATTCATTGCCTCCATTTTGTCAATCTCCCAACCCCTGCTGGCTCATCTTTAACCTGTTTTTTTTTTTTAAATATTTATTTATTTATGCACACAAGAGCTGGGGTACAGGCCAGAGTCCAGGGAGGTGAGAGGATTTACCAGACAGAGCAGGGAACAGAACAGGCAGACCGACTGAAACACACTGCTGAGGGGAGCAGCGGGTGAGGCAGGAGAGGTCTGCTGCGCCATGTGGGTCACTTCCTTGGCCGGCGGCAGGGATCGAACTCATGCTGCAGTGGCTGTGGTTTGCCTCATAGTGAGTTGCTTAACCCACTGCGCCACCAGGGAGGCCCTTTAACCTGGTTTTTAAACAACAGCTTAACAATACATTATTATTATCTACAACACCATTTTTAAAAGCTGAATATTATTCTACTGAAGTATCCATGGATATTTAAGCTGTTCCAAATAATAAACCTTATTTTATCTGAATCTTTACATGCTCTGTTATTATTTACTGTTCCCTAAACGTGAAACTGCTATGTGAAAGTCATGCACAGTTTTTTCTCAATTTATAAGACCACATTTTAAAGTCTTAAGTGAAACTATATGAATTTGGACTCACTTTATGGAATCTGTAATTACTCTCATGGTTTAGGTTAAAACTGAACATCCGACTAGCTGAAAAGATGGCAATTACACCATAAAGTGAAAAATACACAAGAAATATTTATTTAAGAGAGCAAATATATTTTAAACCACTTACAAACACATTCTTCTACTCATTCGCTAGTCCCTGTATGTCAGTCTTATTCAGAATGCTAGCTGAGCACCATAGGGTGACATAGTTTGTGTTAGATACCAATGCTTTTGTCAAAAACTAGCAGGAATCCAAAAACTAGTGAATTACAAAACTTTATTCATCAAAGGAAGGGCCTCTAAGACCTCTTTTGGCAGCTCTTCATTAGGGGTAATTTTCATTATTTTTTTAAAAAAAGATTTATTTATGCATACAGAACTGGGGTTTACAGGTCAGAAGTGCAGAGGGCAAGAGGATTCACCAGAGACAGAGTGGGGAGCAGAACAGGTGGATAGACTGAAATACACTGCTGAGGGGAGCACAGGCAAGACAGGAGAGGTCTGCTGCGCCATGTGAGTTAGCTCCCTGGCTGGGGATTGAACTCGTGCTGCAGGGGCTGTGGATTGCCCCACAGTGCTGTGACCTAACCCCTTGTACCACCAGGGAGGCCCTTCATTATTTTAATAAAAATGTAAAGAGCATTTTAAAATAAGTCTAAAGTTGGGGCTAGGTCGGACCAGCCTTTTCCTTATATCCTACATTTCATTCTTATGCAAACCATATAAGTTCATGTTTATTATTAGGAATGACTTGTGCTTACAGAATAATGGTGAGTCGAGATTTTGACAATTGAGTTTTTTAAATTCTAGGACAGTCTAATCACTTGGGTTTTTGTTTCCTTTTTTAGGGCACATTAACTTGGTATTAATATTTTGGCCTAAATGCAGAAATTGGCCTGCTTAGGGTACACTATGCTTAGAAAAATAATCAAGACAGCAGCCTAAATTAGAGCTTCCTCGGAGGAGCTGAGCGCTGTCTGCACTGGTTTGCTGTGACTGGGCGCCCACTGCCCCTGAGATGTTGAGTGGTGTGAGCCTCCCACTGCACAACAGGGTGAAAACAAGGGGAATAAGTTAATAAAACAAAAGACCTACTCTCACTAAGACACAAACCCTTCTGTTTTTTTTTTAGCTCTTTGTTTTTATTTTCAATTCATTTTTACTGAGGTAACATCATTCACATCGTTGTTTGGGGGCGAGAAGTATAGGATCTCTTCCCTCAGGTGTAGTTACCACATGACCCCTGCAGTCCAACACCTGACTTCTAGAGTCAGTTTTCTAGGCTTAGAAAACTTAAATGTTTTTCATTTTTAAGCAAGCTCTAAGTCATAATGTCTGAGGATTTAGTACAGTGTCCCCTAGTCAGATAAATGGAGCAACAGGCGGCGGGGTAAGTCATGTCTTAGTTCCACACCAGACCTGCCATGTCACTGGTGATGGGGTTGGTTGCTGTAAGCATCTGCAGCATGAATGTCAGAATGACAGAAGCATTAAGTCACCTTGAGATTAGCATTCCTCTAACACTTCTTTCCCTTTCACCCCTTCAAATTTTCTAACCGAGACCAGCTCTACGGGGCTCTCGTGGACACACTGTGCCTCACTGACTCTTAGCCGGGAGAAGAAGATCCTGTTCCTTTGAAAAAGCCTTCTCATTACTCCAGTGACTAACACGGTGTCCTGTGTCTGCTGGGCTTCATTTATCATTCCCAAGAAAAATCTCTCATTTTTCTCATACTGTCTTTGAGGGACTCTGTACTATTCTCTGTTTTTCACAATAGGTTCTGAGACTGAAGCTACCTTCAATTTGCCCTTCAGGAAGTGTTTGGAGGGCTCACTATATTTCCTTGAATGGTTGAAGTCATATTTCTAGATTTTAAAGACTTAGTGGGATGGTGTCAAACTCCTCTGGATATGAGAACCTGATATGCTGGATGGAGACTCTGAGCTTCATCTGGATTCAGTGGGGAAAGGGAGCCATGGCTGACTACCGTATGTGGCAGGGACTTGACGGAGGAAGCCACCCTTGTGCCACATTTCTCCCATCTGTGGTTTAGCAACCCCTTCATACCACTTTCAGCCCATGTCTGGACTAAGGACAGGTAAATCTACTAGTTCTTCAATTCTGTCTGATTCCTGCATCACCCTGGCCATAGCAGGTGTGTGGTCTGTTCAGTTCCGTGGGAGCTCCTCCAGCCAAACTGGGCTTCAAAGTTCAGTGTCAGCCAGTCTCCCAGATTGTATCTAAGGCCCCTTTCCTGCACATGAACTTTCACACTGTGGGGGCTGGGGAGTGGAGAGGAGCGGACACCTACTTTCATATGATCTGTACCAGACATTACCAGAGGAAGAATGTCCCATCACTGTCAATGGAGTGAATATTCTATCAAAGTGGGTCTCTCATTCTTCAGTATTGAGATTAACTTTACCTGCTGAACATGATAAAATTTATTTCAGTGGCCTATGACCACCATCTATCAGCATCCGACCCCTATCTATATAAAACAATAAGCATGATCTTAAGGCACTCTTAGGGGCTGTCTAAGAGATGTATATTTGCTGACATACAACCTGACTGAAGCCAAACACCATTACCCCTGTGACTGATTGGAGGGCGGCCGTAACTGAACAGTTTTATTTCCCTCCAGCAGCTGAGCTCCCTGACCATGCGAGCTGAGCTGACACGGCATTTCAAGTCCTGTTACCAGCTCAATGGTTCTCTTGTTTAAAAAAAAAAAAAAAAAAAAAAGCACCTCTTCATTTAGCCTCTCCATCTTGATCATTGCTGATGGGCTATCAATAATTTCAAGTTGGTTGAGCAGTTGGCTGAAGGTTAAATAAATTCTGCTGGCTGTTTGCATGATTGTACCCGAGTGGAAGGATTCCAATTTGAAGCAGTTTCCTTGCAAATGCCCCTTGGAGCCAGAAAAGTTAAGAAATACCATCATAGAAGCCCAAGTGCACTCGAAAGAGAAGCATAATAGTCAAAAGCCACGAGGAACCTGACGTGAACAAAAACAGGTTCTTCTGTAGTTCAGATTTTCCTCAGAGTAATTTAGATGCCAAAGAAGTCATGGAATTAATTACTAGCAGGGAAAATTCTCAATACCCACTGGCCTATTGGCGTTCGTTTTTAAAAAATAAGCACTTTTTTTTTTTTCAGAAATTTAGCCAATGGGCAATAAGTGTAGGAAGGTGTATCCTGAGCAATAGCCATTTTATAAAAAGTTTTTGTCGTTAACTAGTAAACTTTAAAAGTGTTTTATTCAAATTTAGGAGAGGATTCTCTTTTTTTAAAGAATCATCATCTTGGTTTTGTTTTTTCCCATATTACAAAGAGTACACACTGATTACGAAATAGGGACAAAATAAATGAAGCAAAAAGAAAAATCACCCATGAAAAAGTTAACTGTTCTCAACATTTTGATATACATATTTTTAGCTTTTTCCGTACATATTTTTTTCTTTTACTAAGAGGTGAGTTTACTGGCTCTACTAAATGTAGAAAGATCATGTTTATTGTTCTATATAGATAGGGGTTGGATGCTGATACATGGTGGTCATAGGCCATGGAAATGAATTTTACCGTGTTCAGCAGGTAAAGTTAATCTCAATACTGAAGTAGTACAACATTACTAAAATGTTGTAGTGTTCCCTATATGTAGTAAAAACAAAAGCACGTAGATACCATTAAGACTGTTTCTAGAAATTTTTGCCTGGTTTGAGTCGATGCGTCAGAGCCTCCCCGTGGCTCTCCCACAAGTGCTATTTCTTAGATCTTTACTAGAAGACCATATTTCCTGATCTGCAATTTTCTTATTTCTGACTCTCCCTACAGATTTGCCTACAGCTGGGTTGCCTGGGTCATAATTGATCTTAGATAAACTTCAACAAATTTCTAAAGAACTTTTAAAGTATTTTCAGTACTGCTTTCCAAATGACAAGATCCTAACTTCCTTTTGAGGAGTTCAGAAAGCACTTTCCCGTGCACCTTGTAAGACAGCCCCGCACCCTGTGAGGTCCCCAGGATACTGGCACCCTTTGCATTGCCCTGGCTTTTCACGTGAGACACTTCTCTAGAAATGTGAGCTACGATACTATTTCTACTTCTCTGGAAATTCTGGCCCGGCAGAACTCAATGCCTGAGGAAACCTAGCTCGTGCACAGCCCCAGCTGTGTGTAGGCACTTACTTATCCTTCCCTTGCGTTCATAGTCAATGTCATCATGGAAGGTGAAGGTGAAGCTGGCGTGAAAAAATGAAGACTACACAGACTAATACCTTGCTCCTATGGCTTTTCTCTGGATTGTAATTAACTTCGCATGTTCTGCTGAGTGACAGGGGAAGATAATAATAAAGCGGAAATGGAAATGAATTTCAGTGATTTAGAGCGTTGTTACTCCACGTGTGCTCTGCAGGATGACAGCTCAGGCGCACTTGGTAGCTGGTGAGAAATGCACACATTTCAGGGACCACCCAGACTACTGCCTCAGAATCTGCATTTGAACGAGAGTCCCTGGTTATTGGTATGTACATTAAAGTTTGAGAGGCACTTGTCTTAATAGTTAAAATGTTGAAGCTCAGCCCTTTGTGATCATGCATTTCATTGATATAATGTGACACAGAGACATTTAAGTTACTTCTATTCTTTTTAAAACAATCATCTCATAATATGGTATTGGTTTTTCAATTACAAAAAGTACCTGTGGTCTAGTCCCTTGGCTTGGTCATTGATGATCTCCTATGAATTGGTTTAAGCTATAGGCTGCATCCTGATTGAAAAACTTCAAGATACCCTAGGCTACAGTAAGCAGTGTTTTATATATGATGACTCACTTAATCCTTACAACACATTCAAATAGGTTGCAGTACTATCCCCATTTTACAGATGAGAAAATTGAAACTTGGAAGTGGTTAGTAAATTTACACAAGATGAGACAAGTAAGTAGCAGAGCCGGGACTTGAATTCAGGCTGACTGCTCCAACATGCATTCTCATAATTACTCGATAAAGCTGTATAAAAGCCACATTCACATTTGAATTTGAAATACACTACATTTAAAAATTATACAGTACAAAAATAAAAGTTGAGCCTCTTCTTATGTAAAAAAAAAAATAATAGTAATGCAAATATTTCCTTCCTCCCCACAAAAATGTCAAAGTGAATTATTTTGGGGGCCTCCCTGGTGGCGCAGCAGATTAAGCAACACACTATGAAGCAAACCGCAACCACTACAGCACGAATTCGATCCCTGCCACTGGCCAGGGAGGGTACACACATGGCGTAGCAGACCTCTCCTGCCTCAACCGCTGCTGCCCTTGGCAGTGTGTTTCAGTCAGTCTGCCTGTTCTGCTCCCCGCTCTGTCTGGTGAATCCTCTTACTTCCCTGGACTCTGGCCTGTACCCCAAGGTCTTGTATGCATAAACAAATCTTTAAAACACACACACACACACACACACACACACACACACACACAAAGTGAATTATTTTGAAACCGACTTGGTTGAGCGACTTGTAAACTGTGTTTATGACAGTGCCACATGGTGGCGCCACTCTAATTAGGAAACACTCACTGACCATCAGCTCTATGGGAATACTAGCCCTGAATTGTGGCAAATGTTTGGGAATACCCCTCAAATACATGCACACCCACTCTACATTTGGTACTGACTGTCTGGCTTAATTTCAAATGAAAAAAAAAGCCAGTTCTGTGTATTATGTTCACTGTCACTTTGAATTGCCACATTAATTTCAAAGTTTACCTTTCAAAAAGGCTTTGAATTTGAAAAGATTGGGAAATATGGTAATTCGGTAGTAACTCAGTACTTTCTGCCTCTACAATACTTCTTTTTCTTTAAAGATTTATTTATTTATGAATACAAGAGCTGGGGTACAGGCCAGAGTCATGGGAGATGAGAAAATTCACCAGAGACAGAGTGGGGAGCAGAACAGGCCGACTGACTGAAACACACTGCTGAGGGGAGCAGTGGGAGAGGCAGGAGAGGTCTGCTGTGCCACATGGGTTCCCTCCCTGGCCGGGGTTAGAACTCGAGCTACTGTGCCGCAGATACTTCACAGTGTGGCGCTCAAGCCGCTGCACAACCAGGCTTTCTGTTAAATCCACAAATAAAAACCATGGTGTATCTGGTTACCCCTTTTGTGCTTTTGTGGGAATAATGCAAATAGTTTTAAATTTGACAGTAGCCTATCTAACTACCTTCTGTTACTGTTGTTGATTTATTGTTGTTATATTATTACTTTATTAATAGCTGTTCTCAGCTGAAAATGTTCCATATGCATTGTTTTGAAAGTTAAAAAGAATTCAAATTAATTTTGCTTTGATATATCACCCCTCCCACACACACCCTTTGATAT
The DNA here is from genome assembly GCA_019455555.1 of Galemys pyrenaicus. Classification (NCBI taxonomy): domain Eukaryota; kingdom Metazoa; phylum Chordata; class Mammalia; order Eulipotyphla; family Talpidae; genus Galemys; species Galemys pyrenaicus. The sequence goes on from JAGFMF010012266.1 coordinate 13,246,594, forward strand.
ACTGGAATACTGTGGAGAACTGTTAAACCCGGTGGATATTACTATCATAGGGAACCAGCAGATCCTTTCTGAATGTTTTCCTGCTTAGAAAGTTTGTGGTGATAAAGTCAGTGGTGCTACTTGTTAGGCATGAGGTCAACCAAAGACAGCCAACCTTCCACAGTGGAGTTCCATCAAGAAATGAAATCCAGACAGACAGGCTTTCTGTTTTTAAGTTGATCAGAAGAACACTGGAGTCATAATTTACTCAACTAATAATCCTTTACTCTAAGTTCAAGGCAAAAGTGAATTCCCCTAAGAAAACACATTATCTCGTATCATTTTAAACTCTCAGTTTCTTCATGGGTCAGTCATTAACACATGTGCCAATATACTAGAAATAGAAACCTAATAAAACTGGAGGTTACTGTAAGTCATTAATTAAGATTGGTGGCTTTGGCAAACTGTCTGAATCAATTTTACTGACTCAGGTCAAAAGTGTTCTAGAGTAGTTGAAGAGGTTTCTTTCAAAGGGTAGCTCACAACACTTAACAAAATTCATTGGCCAAAAACTACATATAAATATACATGTGTGTATTAAAGCATCTTCCCAGATACCCCAAAATCTGCCTTGTTGACCATGCCAGACACTGAGAGGAGAATAATGAACGACAGAGAATAAATGAAAAGTGGATGCTACTGGCTCTCCTCCCCAACCTGCAGCAGATGACTTCAAGATAGAGAGATGATAGCGTGAGAATGAAGAAGCAGCCGAGTTACTGAGAGTAAGGGAGCGGTGGGAAGTTCGGTTAGCACTGTATTTTACTGAGGACCCACCATCAGCTGCTTCCTGCACAGCACCAAGAAACAGAAGAACAGCTTTGAGGATAAACACTGGCGCCTGGTTGCTTATGTGGTATCATACTGTCACTTATTTGTTGTGTGCGCTGGGACAGGTGACTTAACTCTCTGTGTCTCAGTTCCTTCGTCTGTAAAAGAGCGAGAATATTGGTCTACCTCAGAGAGTTGTTGTGGGGATTAAATGAGTTAAACAGTTAAACAGTAAAAACAGTTAGGATGGTATTTGACACAGTTTATTTATAAAGGATTAACACAGCATAGAGCTAACCCAATCTTCTCCAATTCCCTTTAAGCCTGCAATGAAGTCCAACTCCTGTCTCTACATTAGTAAAGTCATCTTTTTTTTAAGATTTATTTATTTATACATACAAGCACTGGGATATGGGCCAAAGGTGTGGGCAGTGAGAGGATCCACTAGAGAAAGAGTAGGAACAGAACAGGCATATCTACTGAAATACACTGTTAAGGGGAGCAGTGGGCAAGGCAAGAGAGGTCTGCTACACTAGATGGGTCCCCTCCCCTGGCCAGCGGCAAGGATCGAACTTGTGCTGCAGTGGCTGTGGTTTGCTTCATAGTGAGTTCCTTAACCCATTGCACCACCAGGGAGGCCCCCATGATGTAATCTTTTAAAATGACGGGTGAGTTTTAGTCAACCCTCTCTGTGTCCTGAATTGTATTCGGTCTCCTTCTACAACTCCTTCTCTCTACTCTGCCAGTTCCTGAACCTTACAGTCAGGCTCTACATTTAAGGTACACAAAACAATTTGTTCTTTCCCAAATTTGGCAAGTTCCATGCCTCCAAACTTTGCAAATACTGGTTCTACAACCTGAAATGTACTTTCCTCTTCATCTTTCTGGTAAACCCTGTCAATTCCTAGTTCAAAAGTTTCCTCCTCTAACAACCCTTCTCTTGCCACTCCCTCTTTGCTGCCCGTCCCCTCCCACCCTCCCCAGTGATGAATTATCCATTGCCACAGTCATCCACTCACTGAAACTGTTACATATCATTATATTAGGTACAGCACAAGATTATATGTTTAGAGGTCACCTGCTTCTCCAAACATTCGGTAAATAAATATTTGTTGTATGAAAGTTGTTAATAATTCCTTATTACTTAATATTGCTTTTCAATGCAGCCCCAGCTGCCATCTTAAACTACTCCCATCCTGGGTTTTGATCTCCCAGAGAAGCTTAGGTTTGCTAGTTCAGTGTCTATCAGGATCATGTGAATTTGCCCAAGCTCCCACCCTGTTGGCAGTCAACAAATCTCCTTCCTGCTAGTTTGGAGGGGCCAGGGCCTGTACTTGTGCTGGAGCCCAAGCCCTTGCCCTATCTCTGACCCAGACATGCTAGTGCAATCTACTCCACGTTATGGTCCTATGAGCATTTCTTTGAAGAAGGCTTTCTGCCCGCTGCGGATTTACTTCCTTAGAAATGAAAAGGAGTAAGCACAATTGACTATATTTTAGATTTGAATGATATATTTAAGAAATATATTTAAGTACAGAACATGAGAGCGGTCCCTGACACCTATATTAATCACTACTTCTAATTCCTTTTCTTAGTCTTAGGGAAAGAGAAAGTTCTTAGGCAAATGCTACTGAGCTTCTCTTTCAGATTGCCTACGGGCCACCACTGTGTTATGTCACATGATTGTGTTTTGACATCAACAGTGACATTTTATCATGTTCTAAAGTTCTTTAGTGTGTTTTGTTTTTTTTTTAGGGGGAAATTGCTAATCATGACCATCTTGCTTGAATGGGATGTGATTTATAAGGAGATTTCTCTTCAGTTCCGTGTAGGTCCTTCCCTGGCATTCATGTAACATGACATGGGCACAGTGAGGGGCCATGAGAACACATAGTAGGGGGGCCGTGAGAGCTCCATGTAGGGGGGCACTTCTGAAACTCTGTAACATTTTAAATCTATTCAACATTACTGCATCATTAAAGGCCCTCAGTAGAAAAAAATGTCAGAACCAAAACCAAACAAAAAACACATTTGTTAGTTATAGAGACAAATGCCAGTGAAGCCCTGTAGGTAGCTGATTGCATTTTTTTTTTTAAAGATTTATTTATTTATGCATACAAGCACTGGGGTACAGGCCAGAGGTGTGGGGGGGGTGAGAGGATTCACCACAGAAAGCGGGGAGCAGAACAGTCAGATCAACGGAAGCACACTGCTGAGGGGAGCAGCGGGCACGGCAGGAGAGGTCTGCCGCACCATGTGGGTCCCCTCCCTGGCCGGCAGCAGGGATCGAACTCGTGCCGCAGTGGCTGCGGTTTGCTTCATAGTGCGTTGCTCAACCCTCTGCGCCACCAGGGAGGTCCCGCTGATTGCATTTTTAACTTATCAGTATTGATAACAACTACACCTTGGGAAGATAAGTAAATGAGGGGCTGGTCTATTTTGACCTTTTGTGAAATGCTTCTCCCATGATTAGAAATGGGATGTAGGACCAACAGACATCGTTATGAACATCAAGGAAAGAAAGAAGAAATTTAAGGTGTCTCAATGATCATTAACAGGAAAACACGATGATGCACTTACATCTCACATGTACACCACATGCCCCCTTTTCGTAGGGAGGATGTGTGCGGCAACCTACGTGGCCTCTTCCCAGTAACAGTGTCAGCGTGCTATTCAACACGTAAGTATTGGGGCCAGGGATTCATGCCTCCAGTTTCCAATGACTTCATCCTAGGGAGTATCCATGACTATTAGATATATTATGTTTGTTTTAAATTCGAGATAAAGTATGTGCTTTTAAAGCATCCTATAGGCACTGTTATGTCGGGAGCAATGAAGTGGAAATTAAAGGCCTTCCACCGGGTCATTTTGCCTCTTCACCTTATTTCATAGCCTGCCTTATAAATTCTACTTTTAGTTATAAAATGACTTTGTTGTGGATAAATGTTGGTATTAGCGTTAGCTTGCTTTTCCATCACATTTTATTTAACATTTTTTTTTCCAGTTGTGCTAGAAACAGAAAGCAGGAAACACCCACTTAGGGGACGATGAACTTTCTCATACAGGTCTTCAAGGGAGGTGGTGTTATGTTTTCCATTTTACATATCAGGAAACCAAGCGTCGCAGGGGCCCTCAGCTCTGTGCAGCGGGACAAGAAGCCACACCTGCATCTGTCTGTCCCCCACACCTGCATCTGTCTGTCCCCCAAATCCCAGGTGCGTTCTACCACACCAGGGCGAACTCTGACTCCTGTCTGTGTAGTTATATCGAACAGAGCCATGAGTATTCACTCACTCTCTCTGCGATGCTTCTTCCCTGGGCTGGCAGACACAAATGGTAAAATCAACAAGTGGTCTGCAGCCTGTAATAGTTACTATTTGACCTCCTTTCCAGAGAAAGTTTACAACTTTTTGATAGCCCACTATTTCTAAGAAGCTTTCATTTTTATATTTTCTGAATAATCTATGGGAATAAGAAACTAGAGAGATTTTCATTTTTCCTAACTTGGTCCTCCATGCCCCATTTCCATATTAGTATTTGCCTAATTTCATGACACTAGAAGGGGTAACAAAAATAACGATCAGTTAAAATCTTGCTACCTCGTGAAAACTGTGACTACCTTCAATTTTTTTTTTCTGTGTGTATATTTGATATTTTTTCAAAAATGAAATGATATATATGCTGCCTTGTTATTTGATTTTTCACTTAATCTCTTTTGGACATTTTTCTATACCAACACACACACATTCACATAATATTTTTAATAACCACATAGTGTTTAATTTTATGATTTTGCCATAGTTCATTGGACTGTGGGTTTTTGTTTGGTAGAAAGGAGGAGAAATAGCAAATTGCTAGCTGCTAAAATAAATTATGACTACAAGAACATTATCCAAAATGAAGATCTCATATTTACAACAAAATAAATTTGCAACTTAAATGAGTGTTGAGCTCATTTGAATGCAGATAAATCTGGAAGGATGTATGTTCCCCGTGCCCCGCCCCCTTGCTCATGAAACTGTAAGGGCTATTGGACTTCCTTCCAGTGACCCATGTTAAGCGAGCATTTTATATTTGAAACCAGCACTGTTGCTATATTGTTGGTTCCACGCCTGGATGTTTTTACTTTCCTTGTTATGTTAAAAGGGAGGCAAGCATGCTGTTGGATAATATGGCCTAATTAGATTGTTATACCAAATAATAGCCACGTCCATACTAGTGTTTTGGCCTGGAATATCAAACAGCACATGGAGTAGAGGAATGCTGGAAACAGTTCAATGCAACTCACTACTTTTTAAACCAGGAAATGCGGTTCAGAGCTGATTTCCAGAACTCTTTTCACTATTCAGCATTTTTGTAAAGTTTTAAAAACAGCTAAGTTCTCCTTTTTGAATGAACTGTTACTGAGGTCACCACTCTGTAACTGGATTGGAGGACAGTTGCAGGGGCTGAAGCAGGGTGGGGAGCTGCTGGGACCTTCTTGTAACTGATTCTCCATCTCCTGATACCTGCCTGGGGCTTGCACCTTAAGTCAGATTCATTTCCTGTGTCTCCTTTGTGCTTTCCTTCCCTCCCTTTTGCTATGTTAAGGAGAGTCTTCTGTCTGGAAGGCTTTGGGAATTATCTTCACCCTGCCTGTTTGTCATCTTTAGCTAGGAGGGGAGGAATATTTGGGGTTAAGTGCATAAAAGCATTTGTTTCATGCAGATTTAGTCCTAAAGGTCAGAAAAAGACACTTTCTCTTGACAGGATTCCAACTTCAGAGCAGTATTCTGGCAATGAACAGTATGTTATTAATGGTCAAATATATTCAACGAAACATTCATTTTTGCTATTCAGTGGCACTTTGCCATAGGGGTGATGACGGAGTGAGCAGATCAGAAAAAATTTACTATAATTTTAGGGACATTTTTATTCCAACATTTTATGAAAGGTGAACCATTCTATTATCTAATCCAGTGGCATAAATAAGAATTATTAAAACCCATCTAGATTATTACTTTATTGATGTTTCTCACCTGTATATCCTATAATACACAATGTTTATCTTGGAATGACAATACCTTGTAGCACAGAAAGAAAATTGAAAATCAGACCTTCCCAAAGAGAAAAGCAAGATCATTATGTAAACAGCAGCCAGGTCTCATCCAGAATATGTCACATAAATATCACACCATCAAACAAGAAATGTAAATTATTGTACATACGCTGTAATTGAAAATTGTATTATACATTAGTGGAGTCGCCCATTTATCTAATCACAATCAGTTCCCATAAAATCTCATTTAGGAAAGTTGAGTGCAATTCAGGGGAGGTGGCTCTGAGAATTTCAATCATGAAATCTAAGTTGGATTGGGCTCTCAGCAAGGTCTGCAAAGCAGTTTCTGCGGCAACTCAGATGAACCTTTCCACTCTGTGGAACCTCCACCTGGGGAGCAGACCTGGGAATCCGTGAACATCCATGAGTTTCTAAATTTTTGTTAGAGGACAGTGTTCAACCCACAGTGCTATTGACATGTTTTCAGGGAGTTTTCTTCCCTCCAGACATGAATGTTGTCATGTACTCACTCATTTGTTCATTTGCCTCTCAATCAGAGAGGTCTACACTTAGTCTCTTAAAGCCTAGGCTTTGTGCTATGAGCTGAGGATGCAAAGGGGCTGAAACACTCTTCCTGCCTTCAAGGCAATGCCACTCTGGTGGGAATAACAGAAGCCATCAAACCCTCATGCCAACATGTAAATTCCAACTGTGACAGATGCAAAAAGGGGAAAGACAGAAGGTGCTATGAGAGTGTAGAACAGATCACGTTTAAGGGGAGTGTTAACAAAGGGATAGGTGGGGGCACAGAACAGATGCTAGGCAGTGGGGACAGCCACGTAAGAGCCTGGGCTTGGAGTGTAAACACTAGAGGAGACTGGTGTAGCTGGAGCCAAGTGAACAGGGAGAGGGTGTACCAGGAGAGACTGGGAAGCTGGTGAGGTGGACAGGGACTCCAACTTGCAAAGCTATAATACAGGCCTTAAGGATTTTGGATTGTGCTGTAAATGCAATGGGAAATCACTGAGGGAAAATGTAGGCTGGGGGGATGGGATGTGGAGTAGGAGGGAGGGTGGGCGATGAGAGGTGAAGAATATTTCTGATTTGCAAGAAAAAGAGCCTTTACGGTAGGATGAGGAGCAGAGCAGGGAGGTCAGTTGGAAAGCCACTGCAGTGCAGGTGAGATACAACTCAACTCTGGCAAGGACTGCAATTGAAGGAGAAGGAGAGAAGTGAATGGATTCAAGATGTTCAAGAGTTAAAATCCACAGGGTGCTTTGGGCAGTGAGGGAGAAGAAAATATGAGGGATGCTTCCTGGGTTTATGGCTGGTGTAATGTGGTGCCAAATTCCTGAACAGGGAAGGTGGAAGAGCAGCAGCAGCCTTACTGGGCCACCCCATACGCCGTCCTTGCTGTACTTACTGCCATAAACAAATGATACGTTGTGGACCATAGCTCTTCCCCATAATGATGACAAATGAAGGGGTTGAAGCTACTTCCCAGCAGTCTCCAAGAAAGCACCGTGAATTCCCCTTCTGAATTTATCAATATAAATTGCGTTAATGGATATTAATATCAGGTCATGGTAAATATGAATTCAGTTGTATTTGAATCTATCACCAACTGCCAGGAGAGCTGCACTATCATCCTCTTAGATATTTAATGAATTAAATGTAAAGTTTTTATAAAATTTTCTCTCTATGCAATGTCTTCATTATGCATTATGATAAGAGAGAATATATTTTTGAGCCATCATGAACAATAATAATCATAATACATTTTAATTTATGGACAATCCATGCCTGAAAGCCTCTGGGCATTTTATAAAAAAACATCTAAGAGAATGACTTGTAATCAAACGAGGCAACATGCTCAAATAAATAAATCCCAGTATCGGTCCATAAATAAATGCCTATACCCAGGACTCAACCTTAAAGAAATGCAATATGTGAAAATGGCAAAGGTTAAATGTCAAAATTCTTCCCAGGGAAATATGCTACATTCATATGACAGAGCCCGGGCCCTTGATTATTTAACATACATTACAGTTCTATGTAGCTGACACCACTGGACTGAACACTGCCTATCCTCTTTGATAGCCTCGGAGAGAAGCATCAATATGCCAGTTCCTGGCCTACCTTGCAGCAAGGATATAGACCAGAGAGTTAGGCTCCCCCAGTGCTTCAGTGGGAGAATTTGTTTCAGCAGAATCACCCCAGAAAACACCCGCATTTCCACTTTTGCTGGGATGATAGATGACACTACCTTTGGTACAGCAGAAGCAACGGGAGATTCACTCAGATGATCACAAGGGTAAATTCCTGGTGCTGAACAGGGACGGGAAGCAAGTAGAAGCAGCGCTCTCTGGTGGTGAGTGCGGCTGCAGTAGTCGGTGAATTCTGAGGTGATTTAGGCCTGAGTCTGGTAAGCCCAATCTGGAGCTCCTGCCCTTTCACCAACCCTGTAAATTAAGGGGTGTCCTCCTCTCCTCTCTGACGCTGAACACCTGTAATAAGTCACCTTGCTTGGACAATGGTCACCTTTTCTATATTGGTTTTAACCTCTCTCTGTGCCTGTATTTTTAAATTTTATTTCTTACTATACAACTTAAGAGTAGTCTAATTTAAAGTTGTCAATCTGCTAACATTTTACTCCTAAATGCTGTTTTTTTAGAAAAATTTTAAATTATTTTTTCTATTTGTAGTCTCCATAGTTCTCCCACTACCGTGTCACCTGTGAACCATCACCATATTCCCTTGTGTTCTTCCCTCCCCCCCTTTTTTTAAAAAAAGATTTATGCATACAAGAGCTGGGGTACAGGCCAGAGGTATTGGGGGTTGAGAGGATTCACCAGACACAGAGCGAGGAGCAGAACAGGTGTTATCTACTAAAATACATTGCTGAGCAGCAGGCGAGGCAGGAGAGCTATGCTATGCCCTCCCTGGTCGGGGATTGAATTCACACTGCAGTGGCTATGGAAGTCCAACAGTGTGGCTCTCAACCCATTGTGCCACCATCCCCTCCCCTCTTTAGACCCATTTCTTTGCTGTATGCCTCAGATCTATGGTCAGTTTGCTAGTTTTGACTCTTGTTGACCTTTTGTTTGATTTCTCTATTTCCATTTCTAAGTAGACCATCTGATATTTTATCTTTTTCCTACTGACTTATTTCGGATAACATAAACCCTTCCAGCTGGAAACAGCTTGAGGTTGTCCTTTTTGATCACTGAGTAATATTCCATTATGTAATATACCTATACTTTTTGGTTCATAATTGTTTTGGGGCATTTGGGTTGTTTCCCTATCTATCTTGGCTATTATAAATAGTGCTGCAGTGAACAGTAGTTCAGGTTTCCTGTTAAGTTAGTGTTTTTGGATCCTTTTCCTCCTAGCTACTTCTGAATGCATCTCCTAGACATACGTATAACATTAATGTTCCCAAGAACATTAATGTTAATTTCACAATACTACCTATCATAATTCCACTGAGAATTATGCAATCAGAGAATATCTTTAATTTATCCAATCAGAGAATATCTTTAACATCAATTTTTTTTGCAAAAACAGAATTCAATCTAGGTTCAATATTGTATTGATAATTGGGTGGTTATATCTCTTTAGTCTCTTTTAGTCTACAACATCTGACTTTTGAAAGTCTATTCATGACATTGACTTTTTGAACTTATTGACGACTATCTTATAGATTATGTTTCTGGTTAGTCTAATCATTTCCCCTTAGTGTTTTAAATTACTCCTCTCCTCACATTCCTTGTAACTCTAATGTTAGGGCTAGAGGCCTATGTGAATTTACATTTTGGGAAAATTTCTGTGTGTCACATACTGAGACTGTCTACTACTGGCGGCACTACCTTTGCTCATTTGGTGAGGACAATTACTGCCAAATTTCTCCATTACAAATATATGTGTTTTTTTTTAAATTCTTTTGAAAGTAACCGGGGCTTCACCCCTGTGAATATCTTGCCTTTAAAAACTTTGCACCTTATGATTTTAGTATTCACTGGTAATTTTTGCCTGGTATATACCTTTTTAATCAGCCCAAATTCATTTATATTTCTTCTATTTAAGAACTGAAACTTAGTAAGCCATCTCCTATTAGTAAGAAACAGTCCAAATCAAAGATCAAAGAGCTCATATTGGCTCATTAACAACTGTGTGACTTTTGAAGCGTGTGGTCCCATGTGTGGCTCTGGTCCAAGCAGGCCCCAGCACAGCCCTGAATTCAGCCCACCTTGTACTCCTCCCCACTCCATTCTATTCTGTGTCCCCATTTCTGTCTTTCTTTTCCTCAGCTCCATTTTCCTATTCAGGAAGTATGGGGAGAGTGGGAAAGGGGAAAGGAGAAAGGGAGTGAAATGAGATAAGGGCTCCATCACACCCTTACAAGAGGGTTCAGACAAGCCTATGCGACCTGACTGCTCTGGTGCTCGGGTGCCTGCTGCCTCAAGGGCAATGCCACGCCAGCCTTCTCTTTGGGACTCACAGCTTGATGAGCTATAATGGAGGTAGCTGTTGTTAGAAGCCTTAGATGTCTCACTTCTGGCTCAACCTGTCTTCCCTGCTGTGAGTTCCTTGAGGGAAATGAAGCACTGACCCATAGTGGGTCATCAGGTTGAGGATGAGTAAATACCAAATCATATAGTAATATAATCACCCATAGATTTATAGCTCTCTTGACTCCTTATATATCTATACTCTAAATCTATATCTCTATCGATCTAGATCCGCAAGGCAACACTTCTGCTACAGGCAGCAGAAGAGAGCGAGACGCCAAGTGGTCGGCTAGGTGTTCAAGTTTCTTGTTAGCCAATGGCAGGCGTAGAAGCAAGTTTCCAATTGGTAGATCTCTTCTCTCTAACATAACTCAGTTCTGTGAAAACTCATCACCCAGGCCTGGCTTGAAGAAGCATACACCAAGAGCAGCTGATTTAGACCACAGACTCTCTCTATTCCAACCACTGCCTGCCTGAACCATTCCTCACTGCGACCACCTGCTCATCTCCAAGTCCTCACCCCATAGTTGAACCAGTAAGTACCAGAACCTCATCAGGCTGGGTGGAGGTGACCCAGAAGGTCCTGTGCCTGATTGCCAATTCCCGTAGATGCCCTCAGTTTTTAGTGTAATTGATGTGTCATGAGCTTCATCGTGATTTGTTATGGCCTCGCTGATTAACGGGGGGCTGACAGAGTCCAGTGTTTTTCTGCTGTTCTCTTGGCAGGAATGTTTGTTCAGCAAACAAGGAGGAAGGGGGTAGGGATGAAAGCCCAGGGACTCCTCTTCTTGTGTGTCCCTGCTCCGGGCATCATGGAATCAGCCAGGGCTGATTAACCTGACAGGCATGGTGGTGTGGCTCCCATCACACTGGTTCCTATAGTTTCTTGGGACTGGTGTAGTGGCTTCCTTTAGTCTTACAAGTAACTGGAGGTTTACATGGATTTATGAAAAGTTACTGATATGGAAGACCTCATTAGCTCTCTTAGAAAAAAATAACATAATACAGACTGTCGGCAGGATAAATCAATGGTGATCAAAGACAGTAACTTTCTTTGGCGTGTGTACTGATAGGCAAGGGCCAGGAATAAATCTGCAGCTACAGGGAGGTTTTGCATCTTGATCTAGGTGGTGGTTAAACAAATGTGTATGTGCGTGCATTTTCATATACATAGATATAAAACATTGAACTGAATATGACAGTTCATTGAGATGAACCCTTTAGATTGATACACTTGACTCCCTGTATCTATAATATCTTAAAATTCATCCTCATGATGGAAAGGACCCTATCTCGGGGCTACCTTCTTCTCATTGCTCACTCTTGCCTATCTTCACTTCCTCACTGAGGCCTTTGACAACCATAAATAGAGCAGCCCAGCCTTCCTTCTACACTCTGTGTAAGTCCATGGCTAATTTTCTTCCTTTACTCATCATCATATGACTATAGCTTATTTATTAATGGACATATTGGCTAACGCTCAACAGCAGAATGCACATCCTAGGATGGCAGTGCTTTTGATTGTTTTGCTTTGAATCTCCAACAGGAAATAACACTAATCATCTGATGGCTGAGGCAGACATACATAGGTGTTAAGACTCTGTTGTAGGGCCTCCCTGGTGGCGCAGTGGGTTAAGCAACACACTATGAAGCAAACTGCAGCCACTGCAGCACGAGTTCAATCCCTGCTGCCGGCCAAGGAGGGGACCCACATGGCGTGGCAGACCTCTCCTGCTGCGCCCGCTGCTCCCTTCAGCAGTGTACTTCCGTTGATCTGCCTGCTGCCTGTTCTGCTCCCCGCTCTCTGTGGTGAATCCTCTCACGCCCCCACACCTCTGGCCTGTACTCCAGTGCTTGTATGCACAAATAAATAAATCTTTAAAAAAAAAAAAGACTCTGTTGTAAGACAAATATTACCAACATAAGGTCTGAGACCAAGTGCGGCTCATGGTAAAGACTCGGGACCATGCCCAAAGCAAAGTGTTCACCAGGCGGAAGACCAACACGCAAGCCAGAAAACAGAGTCATGGGCAAAGTCCAGCATGAGCACCACTGTCCAGCTCCCAGGGCGGAGGGGTGGGCTGGGCCGGCAGCTCGTGCTCAGGCCAGCGTGCAGCCACTTCACAGATCGGCGTGGGTGGGGGTGGAAGTTGCCTCCTGAGGAACTCGGACCAGCGGCACTGTTGCTTTCCCGGGTTTCTCTGGCAAGGTCTGGAGGCATTTTTAGCTGTCACAATGAAGGGAAGGCAGAAGACTGGCACTGAGTGGGCAGCAGTGAGACATGCTACTCAGCGCCGCACAGGACTATGGGCCCAGAGCATTAGCAGTGCCCAGACCGAGAAACACTGGCTGAAGTGGGAAGCTGTTGAGATCTCGGCTTTGAATACTGATGCTGCACACTCTTCCGCAGATTTTCCACAGGGGGTAAATTCTCTCCACAGAGTAAAGACTCAGGACTGGACTTCTCTACAAGTAATGGCTGACAGCCACTTCAGCCTGTTTCAGTGATATTTGGAAATTTGAAATCTAAAACTAGTTTGAGTCTCCCCTGCAGAATGAGCTCCTGGCAGCTCTGTCTGACAAGCAGTCATTCTTGGGCTCCAGGCCAATTTCTCTAATGAATCCCTCTAATTTAATTCATATTTTCCCACCTCTCTATTAAGTACCACCCAGGCTCATCGAGCCTAATATTTGAACCCAACACATTTAATGACTGTCCCTTCATTAAACATTACAAGCTCTTTAAGGCCTTGGCAGACGGGTGTCCCATTCGATAACCTGGCACTCCAGCAAAGTCAACAGCCAGTGCCAAGTTCATCCCTCCGCTTCCATCTCACAGTTGGATGGGAAGCCTCGTGGGGGTGGGGGGCTTTATCACTGGGGAAGCATAAGTTTTCCAGGCCAATGGATTCAGCGCGCTGGCTGTATCTCACGCCTTGACACTAGATGTCAGCGAAGGGTAATTGTTGTCTCAATTTAGAGGCCAGCTCAGGTAGCTGCTGGCACCCTTGGTTCATGTTTTATAGCAAAGGTGAAGTATGGCTCCCTTCCCACCACACACATATATTACAATAAAAGAGGATATTGGCGCCTGGTGTTTTTAAAGGCTAGTCATAAAAGATGAATAACGAGGCAGTTTAAAGCTAAAAGACAGCTGCCAAGCTCAATGGCCATGATGGATGCCCAACACTCCGTGTGGAGAAAACCCGCTCCTCCGAGACCACCGTCCAAAAAATTAATTACTACAATTCAGCATCTTTAAATGTGCCACTTAATATACTGCTACCATAATTAAATTTCCAGCCCTGTGACCTTGAGACCATTTCCTGAGATAATAAATGAGATCAAGGTTTAATCGATGCAGATGCAAGTAGAAACTGTCCAAGGATGCAAAGAGACTGGAGCTGGAGTCAAGGCTGGGGGTGGGGCCGGGTGGCAGGGGTGGGGCAGAGCCGTGTTGAGCCAGCCCTTCTGGGACAGGGGTGTCTTCTAAAGTTTCTGTCAGCCTGGACAGCACAGTGAGGGGGAAGCAGTAGCAAGTGGGGAGCCAGGGGCTAGTGTCTGCTCCGAGGGTTTGCCATGTGAGCCACCTCTTCCTGAGGTGACTCTGTAGAGTGCTGGCTCTAGAGCACACACCGGCTGCTGTCCACAGAATGACAAGAACACTGTCCACAGTTCTTCCTGGCCCTAGCATTCAGTCATTCTTTTTTTGTGGGCATGTGCACTATACATACATTTTAAATTGAGGTAATACTGGTTGACAGCTCTGAATATATGATAGAGAGGTATAGGATCATACCTTCAGGTGTACGTCTTCACATCACACCCCAACCAAGGCACCCACCATCCTCCCCCATTGTCCATCGGACCCCCTGCCCAGCCTGCTCCCCAGCCTCCCGCTGTTCCCACAATTCTACAGTCAGATTCCTAGGGTTGTTATTGGGTTTGGGTCTAGCCATCATTCTTTTTGTTAAGCTACATGAGAGACACATGTTAGCTGCCCCTCTTCCCCAGTAACAGCACACCTGACCCCTCCCTGCCAGTGTCCTCCTCGACCCCCCACCCCCAGCCATCCTTGAAAAACCGTCTGGTAAAGCAGTTAGGTTTCTCAGTCAAACACCAGGGATCCTGGGTGGGGCAGTGGGTAAATGGGGTTTGCTCTCTCTCTCTCTCAGTTATTTTACATTCTTGTTTTTTCACAAATAGACTGTCTCCCCTCAGGTGTGGTCACCAGAGCTTTGCCACCATTAAAGCCCCCACAGTCCTCCACCACAGCACATTGTGCTCCCCTGCCCGCATTTGCTCCCCTCCTGGGTGACTCAGCTCTATGGTCAGTTTTTAAGGGTTGGTTTTAAAGTTTGTCTTTGTCCGATCCTTTCTTTGATCTCTCTATTCCACATAAAAGTGACGCCATCTGTAGCCATCTCAACAGGCAGGTTCCTTGGTGGACTGTGGTTGTCCCCTTGTCCTTTAACATAAGACATATTTAGTTCCTTGCCAAGTGAAGCATTAGTTCTCAAGTGGAAGAGCTCAGGAAATGGAAGTTCTTTGCAAACAACAAAAACCGAAGGCAAGTTTAAAAAGCTGGGGCATATGCTATCCGAGAGTTGTGAATGGAAGGAAGAAGGGGTGAGATCAACGCTGTTCTCAGGACCTGGGGTAGAGTGGTACCCATGGCCAGTTTCAGTTAAAAGCTACTGAGCACCCAGCAGGCACCAAGAACCGTGCTAGGCTGGCCCCTAGCCTCCGCTGGCATCATCTCACAACCAGTGACGAGTGCAGTAACACAGATCTCGAAAGGCAGGGCCTGATCTGGGAGGGGCTTGTTATTTGTCCCCCATTTACAGCAGGCTTTTGGAATATGTGCTGGTTGACTGGAGTATGTAGCAGTGCCCCCTCCCATGAAAGTCTAAACACCTCAAGCCTTAATTTACGACAGTCCACGGAAGATTTAGGTTAGCCATGTCCTCCCTGAACTCATACTGAATGAATCCCTCACCCTACTCCCACATACCACATGTGTCTAAGGCAGTGGGACTCAGCATAGGGTAGTTTTCTTCCTGAAAGTGTTGTGAGGGAAAAGGACATCCTGAACAAACTCCACAAATAGGTTTTATGGACCCCACCCCCATCCCAGACCAAAGAGATCCAAGACACTAAGGACGACAAATCTCGTAATGTCATCACCACTGAAGGGAGGATTGCTGGGAACTGAGGGTGGAGTTAAGAAGCAGCCAGGCTCAGTATATAACCAGACGGGTGATGTTCCAGTCAGGCAACCCATTTCACTTCGGGCTTGCCCCACCACAAAGGGACAACTGACAGCGTTCAAAGACATTTGATTATCACAGTTGGACTGGGATAACAACTGGCATCTAGTGGGGGAAAAGTCAGGGATGTTGCTAAATGCCTCACAATGTACAGGACATCCCTTACTCGCACCACCTCCCCCAGTGTGGTCTAAGGTAGCCTAGATAACACTGACTCAAACAGTTGAAGACTAATAAAAATAATCCCTCAGTTGTTGTGACTCTGACTTTAGTGTACTTTCTTTTCTTTTTTTTAGAGATGTATTTATTTATGCATACAAGCTGGGTACAGGTCAGAGGCATGGAAGGTGAGAGGATTCACCAGAGACAGAGTGGGGAGCAGAACAGGCAGATCTACTGAAATACACTACTGAGGGGAGCAGCAGGCAAGGCAGAAGAGATCTGCTGTGCCGTGTGGGTCCCCTCCCTGGCCAGTGATCAAAATTGTGCTGCTGTGTAGCAGATGCTTCACGGTGCAGCACTCAATCTGCTGTGCCACCAGGGTACACTAGGGTGTACTTTCTTGGCAAGTTACTTTGATGTGAATTGGTGGACGCACAGTGTCAAGAGCTGTCAGTGGGTTAAAGCAGGCATCAAGTGCTTCCAGAATCTTTAGTCTCACAACAAGTAGTGGTCACAGACAATATAGAGTCAACTAGGTCTCAGGGTGGGTGGGGATAATAATGGCAGCTCTCTCAGGGAAGAAAATTGAGCAGAGACTGAGCCTCGGGATCTTGGACATGGAGGGGTCAGAAAGATAAATAAGAACAAGCAGAAAAACCTGGAAAGTGGTCAGAAGGAAGGAAGGAGAGCTAAAAG
Source organism: Galemys pyrenaicus (assembly GCA_019455555.1). Taxonomy (NCBI): domain Eukaryota; kingdom Metazoa; phylum Chordata; class Mammalia; order Eulipotyphla; family Talpidae; genus Galemys; species Galemys pyrenaicus. Next base: position 13,263,081 of record JAGFMF010012266.1, read on the forward strand.
AGAGGGCTGAGCAATGCTGCCGAGCGGTCAACCCAAATGCAAACATTGGGTTTTAGTGCTAGGGTCGCTGAAGACGCTGCCAAGAGCTTCTCAGTGGAGTGGAGGGGGACAAGTGAATTGAGGCGGCCTGCCGCACTGACGACATTGCACTGACAAACAGGAGTCGTGGAGCAAGTGGTACATTGCAGGATGCTGCTGAAAGAGCAAGAGTGTGGCTTTTTATTCTTAGACTAACCATACAGCATCAGTTGTGTGGGGAAGGAGGAAAAAGAGAAAAGGGAGGGGTGCTCTGTCATGATAGTTTCAGGGGTTATGAGTCTGCCCCCCAGGTACTTCTCAACCTCGATGACTCAGTATTGACACTGAAATCAAGCCCCAGCCCTGGTTTCAAACTTGTCAAGGCATTCTACCGATCAGCTTCTGGGGTCCCTCGTCATACATCAGTCAACGGCCTCCCGGGCGTTCCCGGTCATACCTTGCAATGCAGACCCTCCCCAGGGCGATCAAGCTTTCTGCTCTTGATTGATTTGAAAGGCGCCTTGGAGGGCTGGGCTCCTATAACAGACTGGGCCGTTCTGATACTTGTATAAGGAATACAGAGCCTTAGATAACAAAAATGGTGGCCAAACAGGCCACTCAGGATCAGCAGACCCATGGCGGCTCAGTAGAGGAAAAAAACAAAAAGGAGACAGAGCGTATAGACTCACTTTTGAAGAATTTTGCCATAAAGGGGAAGAGAGAAATTTTACTGTAACTAGAAGGGGTGTGAGACCAAGAAGTGTGTGTTTGTTTGCTCTTTACATGGGAGCTCTTGTAGCATGTCAGTGTGCAGATGGGAATGATCTACTAAAGGGGGTGGTGATGCAGTGTGGAAGGGAACACTTCGCTTGAATAATATGAGTTGCTGAGAACCAGAGTGTGCCAATTACCTACTATTGTTAGAAATGAGTCATTGCATTCCTGCCACAGGGAGGGAATTTAGATTCTACTTTTTAAAGATTCTTTGAATATCTCCACAAAGAATTTGTGGCTACATTTTGAAACCATCACAGGAAGGAGGTCAGCAAGTGTGGACACAGATATTGGTGGTTTGATGGATGTGGTGATAGGAATTGGTGGAGATTCTTCTGTGAGTACTAATAGGTTTTAACAGAAATAGAAAGCAAGGTCATCAGCCAAAAGTGGGGTGGGGAGATAATCTTAGAAGTTTGAGGAGAGAAAATGGAATCTAGGAAGCAGTGGATAGGAGATGGGGGAATGAGTGGGTTGTTAGGACTTCTAAGTAAATGAGGGCTTGAGGGCGGTGAACTCAGTGAGGCCAAGTCAACAATTTGGGTGTTTTTTTCCAACCAGGTTCAACTGAGAATACAGTGTGAGAAAAGAAACCCTGACCTCTATGAAGTGAAACCATCTTTTCCCCCTTTTTATTCCAGTATCAACGCAGACCTAATGTTTGTATTAACACAGGAATGGTGCTTCATAACCCTTTATAATTTATTTCACTCTGTCAAGTTTTCTAATATTAATTGCATGCAAGATTTCTCCTCCCTCTTCATTTAACATGTACAAATGTATGTGGTATGAATCAGCTCCACTGTGCCCAGACCCCACTGGTTAGGCCCCACATAGAGTTTCCAGGATGTTCTCTGTATTTTAAGAGTTTAAGTTTATAAGGTACCATCTCATGGTGGGGAATGATAAAGGAGTTGAAATATTTCCAAATACACTTGGTCACTGTTTCAAATATCTGAGAGGTCATACAGGATTGGCTGCTTCTGGCTGCAGTTCAGTTTCTCAAGGATGTACCACTCAGAGGGATGATGTGTGTACGTACCGCCTGGGTGGTCAGCCATGACGGGGTGCTCAGCATGACGGGCAGGTGTCAATTTCAACATATGTCAAAGTCGCTTTCTGAGGGTACAAGGCCACTCCACTCAGCTGGATATAAATCAGCTCCCTACCCTACAGGACAGACTAGTAAAGTGTGTCTGGAGTGGAGGGAGGTCTGGGGTTGGATTAAGCCCGATCTCAGGCTATGTTGACTAAATCAGACTTAAGTTGAAGGATAAAGCCTCTCAGTTTCCTGCTGAAAAGCTGCCTTTGCTCTCAACCTCATAACAGGTGCTACTTGGCAACAGATGTGACTGGGTTGCACTCTTGGGGGCTGAACTGGAATAGGGGGGTGAAGTCCCAGCAGGACAGATATCTGCTCCTATGAGGAACATGTCCTGGCAGGTAGAAGTACAAAAGAGAAGGCCTCCTACAAGCAGAGGGGGAGTTGCCCTTCTCTAGAATCTCTGAAGTATCTGCCAGTATCCTTCAGAAGGAAAACCTATACCAATTGGATGAGCAGACTTCCAAGGCCTCTTCCAACTCTCCAGTTCTGTGATCTGCTTACCTGGGGTCTTCACAGAACAAATATTTAGCAGGCGCTGACAGTGTGACACACGTTGTGTAGAGAACACCTCTCATACATCACTTCAGGTCTTCTCACATTCGCCTCTCATGCCAGTCACAGCTGTGGCACCTGGTTCTCCGCAGACCCCAACCAGCTGCTCGCCAGGGCAGCCTGGCCAGGTTTTCTACAGGCCTGCGTCATGGGCTCTTTGTTCCTGCTTTGGTTTCTCTGAAGTTGTGTCACTGAACACCCAGGAAAATTGATTTGTAACTCAGCCTGTGTGAGCAGGTGGTAGGATGTTAAAGTTCTGTGAGACAACCCTTAAAAATTGGAGAAGTGGCTGATGGATACACCTTCCTACCTTGCTCTGAGCGGAAGGACCTGGAATGCATTTCCAGGGTTACATTTGTACACAAGGTTTCTCAGAAGGCTGGGACACCCACTTGTTCCTTGCAGCAATTGTCCACTGATTAATGCAAACTTGTATTGATGAGCCTGCCTTCCTGCTGCTGCCACCACACCCCCACTCATCACTTGCACACACTTTTGTCAGCCTCTGCTTTGGGGGAAACTCACTCACTTGTGATCAGTAAGAGGAAATGGTACTGGTCAAAATATATGTGGCCTCTGCCTTCATGGGGTTTATAGTCTTATGATCTATATTATTATAAAAGTCTGCTTTTCTATTTCCTTAGTGTGGAGAATGAAAAATATTCTTACTTGACCACGGTATAATCATGGGACATTTGACATTTACAAAATCCTATGAGGCACCTTGATCAGATAACCTTGGCTGAAACCTCACATTATGAGCTAGCATTGCTCACCATCAAACACCATGAGCTCACCATCAAAGACCATGAGTCACAGGTAAGTGACATATTCATTTGGTACATAGTATGACTTAAAAAGTTGGAAAATATTTTCTAAAATATTTTTTGGGTTTGATGTTAGCTTGGTGAGTTGTTTTAAAATCTTTATATGCTTTTCTTGAGGTGTGTTTTATTTTTTGCTCTGATACAAAGTAGTTGGGTTGGCATGAAATGGAATATTAATTTTTTATAAAATATGATATTTTGATAATTTAATTTTTTGATATATAATATAATCTCATGGTTCAGACTTCCCTCATCTGCTTTGTGTTTCCCCAGTTCACATTCTCCTCATGAGTTTTAGTTTCTCATTTATTCTTCTAGAGAATTTCTATGCATAGTTAATACACATACACATTTTTCTTCCTGTTTTAACTATATTTGTTAAAAATAGTAGCTATATATTATGTCATATGTTTTATGTATCTTACTTTTTTCTTTATATCTTTGAGGTCTTTCTATTCCAACATAGTCATCATTCATTTTTATAGCTATATAGTATTCCACTGTATATGCTTCAATGAGTAATTTTGTACAAATGTAATATTCATGTGGGCAAGTATACCTGTTAAGTTAAATTTTTTAGAGGAGGAAATATTGCACGAAAGCACACATACTTAGAAGTTTTGCTATATACTGGCATATTGCCTGCCTTTGACAGATTGCACTACCACCACCAATGGATGCAAGTGCCTGCTTAGGTACAAAATTGATTTTTTCTTTTACATCTAAAAAATTAATAAATGACTGATATTTTTAATGAAGGTTGCAAGTGAACTTAGCCTTTACCAATTGTGAAACATATTTTCAATAAAGAAAAAAATGGACTCATTATTACACCAAAACAGAAGTCTATAGAGAATATTGTATGAGCCCATAGGTTAAACGTCTATCCTCATTACCTGCAGATTCAGAGGTTTCTCTGCCAGAGACTGAACTCTCAGGATACTGATGTTTCTTTTCTCTTCCTTTGTGGCTCAGTAAATTATGTTTCTCAGCGACCGTGACTGCTAGGAAGGGAGGCCCTCTCTGCAGTGTGTGTGGATGGGCTGCAATTGAGTGAGCGTTGCTGACAGCATGCGTCATGAGCTCTGCCTTCCTTTCTCTCTCCCAGAATTATTTCTTTTGGAACCTTGTCTCTGCCTGTTCATTTTCCTATCATGACTTGTCCCCTTTTCAATTCTTTCTCATTGGTTTCCCTCACATTGTCATTAGACCTTTGGAGTTGCTTTAACCTACCCTCCTTACTTTTCCAAAGAGCTCTAACCCTTGTTTAGTTCATTTGTCTCATGTTGATTTTTATAAGTTGGCCAAGTCATTCTTGCTTAATAGAGTCTAGTAAATATCAACAAACTGTATTTACACCTAATTATTCTTTCCCCAATCAGGACTATGTATGTGTTGTGAAGGGGTTCCCTTCAAGGCAGTACTGTGAGTGTTTATTGCCCTAGGAATGGAGTCTCTAGAGCTAACTGGGGTGCCTGGCCGTTTGGTGGGTGGCATTTGTTAGCAGTGGCTGATACTTTCATAGAGCAGCGGTCACCTCTCGGGCACTTTATATTCACTACCTCTCTATGGATCGGTACCTGCAGGAGATGCTGTTATTAATCCCGTTTTACAGACAACAAATTTGAGGCACAGTGTTTAACTTACTTACTCAAGATCATATAGTACAGACAACCCAAACTCAAAGTCCAGTCCCAACCTATTTCTGGGAATTTATGATTTGACCAAATATCAAGATAGCTACATCTGAAGTTCCGCACCCTCTCAGTTCTTGACATACTTTCTGCCTTCCACATTAAAGAAAAAAAAAGCTTATAATTTATGTGGGAGATTTATCTCTCTCTTCTTTTGTTTCAAAATAACTACCACATGGTTCTCTATAGTAGACAAGACAAAGGAACAAGCAATCAGTGCTTGCTTTGGAAACCAAGGCAAACATAAACGAATTGGACTGTACCAGACTAAAATTTCCTGCACTGTGAAAGAAACGTGCATCAAAATGAAAAGACATTCTACTAAGTGGGAGAAGATATTTGTACATCATCTTCCTATAAGGGGTTAATATCCAAAACATACACAGGACTCAAACCTCAACAACAAAAAACCCCTAACGGCCCTGTTAAAAAATGGGCAGAGGATCTGAACAGTCACTTCTGCAAAGAAAACATACAGATGGCCAGCAGACAAATGAAAATATATGTTATCTCTTATTATGAGAAAAATGCAAATCAAAACAACAATGAGAGATCGTCTAACACCTGTGAGAATGACTTACTACCCAAAAGGCAAGATATAAGATATAATAAGTATTGGAGAGGATTTGGGGAGAAGGGAACCCTTATACATTGTGGTGGGAATGTAAACTGGAGCAGCTATTACAGAAAGCAGTAAGGAGATGCCTTGAAAAATTAAAACTAGAAATGTCATATGATCCAGTTATCAATCCCATTTCTGGGTATTTTGCCAAAAAACACAACATTAATTCAAAGGGACATATGTACACCCCCCTCCCACATCTTTTACAACAATATTTGTAATAGCTAAGAACTGGTAACAGTTCTTAGGGAAAGAAGATGTGATTCTATATATAGGATATATAAATATATATGAAATACCATTTAACTACAAAAAGGTGAAATCTTGCCATTTGCAACAACATGGATGAATCTAGATGGTGTTATGCTTAGTAATATCAGCCAGACAGAAACAGACAAGAACCAATGATTTCACTTGTATGAGGTATATAGAGAAAACAAACAGATGTACTCAATAAAACCAAACCAAACCTTGATTACAAGAACAAAATAGTGTTAATTAATTAAAGGACAAAAGAGAAAATTGTGTGGTGAAAGAGAGTTGAATTTTCTGTTGGGAACTTAAGGTAGTGATAAACATATAATAATCTTTAATAATGTATACCTGAAACTTACATAATGTTATAATGAAATGTTACTTTAAAAAACACAACAAACAATGCTTCCCTTAATTTATGCTCTGTTTTCTCTTTTGCACCGTCACCGCCACGTCTCCCAGGTACAGTCACATAAACTACTTCAAAACTCTTGGGGGAAATAATAAGAGATTCTGAAAGTTGACGGAAAGGAAGAGCAAAGCACAATCCTACACTTCAAATATACAGTGATGAATGCAACAAACATTTACTGATCTCTAGCCCATACCAGGCTGATAATGGCTCAAGTTCTTATTTTTAAGGATGGATTCACCCCTCTGGGGCCTGGGGGGCCATCGTATGGTAGAGGTCACAGTGGAAACAAGTGTCTGCATCTTTTCACTCTCTCTTCATGACCCTGTACCATGTCTCTGTGCACAGAATCCCACAGGCAACCTTATTCAAAGATTTCTCTTTAAAACAGGAAGAACTTGTGAAGAGAGACAAACATACAAAATTGAGGTTCCAAACTACGGACTAGCAGAGTTTTGCAACTTTGCATTTACTATTCTTTAGGAAATAGAGTGAGAAGTGGAAAGATGAACGCAACATGCCAACTATAGTGTATTGCCTTTATAAAAGAAAACCACGAGGCAAAAGTCAAGTGTGTAAAAGATCATAAAGGTGTCCCATTCAGGAACAAAACTCAGCTCTTCTAAGTCATCTACTGTTTTATAGTTCCTCCATGCCGGTCAAAACAAACTAAATCTAAGCCAGAGCAATTCTGTTACCACCTTCTTGTCATCTGTCCCAAGATAAGCGGGGAATATGACTGAGGCGGAAAGTTGTTCAACGATGCTGCACACTCGGAGCGTCTTGTCCATTGGGTCAGGGACAGATAAGACTGCAGACAGTAGGCGAGAGCTGAGCGTGATCTAGCTGGAAGTTCAATACGTGGGAAGTCCCAAACCCAAAAGTTGTGAATGAGTCTGACCTTAAAAATTAAAATAGTTTAACTGTAGGATCCCTACAGTTAAATTTAGTTAATTGGGAAAAGCCCTTATGGATTGAAACACATCACTGCAGGGACACTGAACCACCTCCAGGAACAATGATTTCCCCATCTGCTGCTCAGGTAGCCTGTGCTGTCAGCAGAAGCACAATGCCCCAAGATGGCATTCTTGCCTTATTTTTCTTTGGTTCAAAAACAAAAATGAAGTGCTCTGTTCTGCAATCCACACTGAGTTGGGAGTTTTGATTGGGCGTGGAGGAGGGTGGTAGTAGAAGGAGAAAGTGACTTTTTTTAACCTAATAACCAGCGCTTTCTGAGTGGGTGGAAAGGTACTGTGTATGGCCCTGACTGCAGGTATGCTATGGAAAAAGGGCCTTGCCCACCAGGATCTCTGCCTGCCGGTCAGCCGGGCTGCACACAGTGGGGTTTTGAGCCTCTGTGTCCTCTTACCAAGACTATGGGAGCCTCCCCCTTGACTTTCAGAAGTAGCAGGAGTTCACTGGTATCAGCACAGAAAAGAACTGGATGTGTTACCCTACAGCGACCTGAAGGAAAAGGACTAAGAAAAAGTACTCTCTGTCTGCACTAGAGATTGAGGGGAAGTAATAATTGCAAACCTTTTCATTCCCTTTTATACTTTAGAGCCTCTGTTCACTTTTCTTATTTTAATGTTCCTGGCAAACCTGTGTGATGCCACAGTAGCACTATTCCTGTTTTGTACAAGATAAAATGCAGTTGGAGTTGCTCTGACTTGGCAACCACACAGAAACACCCAAGGCAGTCAGGCCACTAGGGTGACACTGGAGAGTCAGGGTGCCAGCAGTCTCATCTTTCTTGTGTATATATGGCCCTGCCCGCCCAGGCAGTTGTTTCTTATGGAAACTGAAACATACTCAAACTTCTGCCATCACTTTCTGTTGTTAAATCCAATGGGCCTTTTCAGTCTCAATTCTCTTGATCTCGCAAAAGAAATGAACCCCTCTGATCATTTCCTCCTTGAAACTATTCCCTTCACCCCCAACCCACACTCACACTGAGATACCACACTTTCCTGGTTTTCCTCAAGCTTCTGCTTATCCTATCTTGAGTCTCCCATACAACTTACTTAATCAACCTAATCATCACATGGAGAAGCTCCTCCTTGTCCTCTCAGCTCTTCTGCTCTTTTCCCCTCTCGTTCCATGGTGTCCACTGTTTTAAAAACCAGTGACTTGCAAATTCAAATCTCCAGAACTCTCCTCTGAGCTCCAGAACCACTTTGAGGAGGCAGACACCTACTCAACATCTCCAGTTGGTTCTCTCAAGGGACCTCAACGCTAGCATGGACAACAGCTTGACTCAGTGGTACACTTTCATGTTTTCTAACTTGGTGAATAGTGCCAGCATGCAGTTTCATTCAAGCCAGAGACCTTAGATTCGGCTTCAATGTTTTTCTCTTCCTCTCTAGAGCCAGTCATTGTCAAGTTGTCTCAATCTAAATATCTCTCAAAATTTTCCACTTTTCCATTGCTGCTACATTAAATCTAAGCCACCACCATCTCTTTTCCAGACTTCTAGATATTCTCCCTCTACTACTTGGGTTTTTTATTATCTCCATAGTGAGGAATTTTTTTCAGAATGTGAATCTGGTATGTTCATTGCTTGTCCTTCAGCTGTCCTTGAGATGAGGACTAAAATCTTTAGCATACCTTACACGGCTCCTTATGGTCTGGGTTCTGACAACTTTTCTAGCCTCGTCTTACATCAGTTCAGTCCCTGGGCCTCAGTCTCAACTCATTTGTATTCTCACTATTCATTCTTTTGCCCAGGCTCTTACCTATACCATTTCATTTGTCAGATCTCAAATCAAAGGTGATTTTTCTCCTGCTTCCTACCCTATGTCAAGTCCCTTCATTTTTGTCTGTTTTCAAAAGAATGCTTATCTCAGTTTGTCACTATGCATTTCTGACAAGATTATTTGGTTAATGTGTATCTCCTGTTTTACATTCTAGGCTTGGTTCTGCCCAACACCTTAATGCTAACTATAAACACAGGATCTAGTATACTGTAAGTGTTCAGTAAATATCTATTGAGAGACTGAATAAGAGGTAAGTAGTGACAAGATCAACAATGCATCTCACTACTTTACCTATGCCATAGATTTTCAGGAAGAGTTAAAATTATCTATTTCATACTTCATAGGTCTTAAGGAGTAATTTCCATTTTGATTTCAAGTACCATTTAAACAAGTCCTGTAGTTCATAAACATAAAACAAACAAGGTGATCTAATCCTAAAAATAAACATCTGTTTATTAGAAATCATTTTTCTCTTTAGACATTCAGGTATATTCTAGTGGTTAGCAAGTTTGTTTTCTGTCATAAGGAGGAAGTTCTATAGACAGAAGCCCTTTTTAGGGAAAACAGATTTCATTGACCCAACAGAGGAGGGCTGACTTGATGTCAGTTTGTTAAAAGGAGTCATGAAAATTTCCTATTAAAATATAACTACTGGAAAGTATATTGAGAAGCGGCAACTGAACTATAGTAGGAAGACAGCCAAATGAGATGAGGCTAAAAATATCTGAGATGGATCCACCTCAAAAAATTATCATGTTGATCAAAATGCAAATGTTATAATGACATAAAAATGTCATACAAACAAAATATTTTACAGGGCCTCCCTGGTGGCGCAGTGGGTTAAGCAATGCACTATGAAGCAAACCGCAGCCACTGCAACATGAGTTCGATCCCTGCTGCCGGCCAGGGTG
>JAGFMF010012266.1:13273083-13313449 GCA_019455555.1 Galemys pyrenaicus
CCCTGCTCTCTGTGGTGAATCCTCTCACCCCCCCACACCTCTGGCCTGTACCCCAGTGCTTGTATGCATAAATAAATAAATCTTTAAAAAAAAAAGTTTTAAAAAAAATAGTTTAAAAAAATATTTTACAGATTTTTCTTAGGGAAAATCTGATAGAAAGCTTTCCAGATGAAAGATGCTAAACAAACACGGTAAGCATATTCTTCATGCTAAATCTAATAATTTAACTAAATCTAATAATTACATTATTAGTTACACTTAAAACAAAGTTACACTGAAAAAAAATGACATGGTTTCTTTGAAAGCAAATTTATAATTAAGGACATGTGAGATATCAGGGGACTATAATTTGTATCACAAGCCTGTATATTTTGTTTTCTCCAAAGTTCCTTATGGTTACATGCCATTTCATGTAGTTATTTAATTCTTTAAATTGAGTTAATGTTGGCTTATACTGCTGGTTGTATTTTGGGAGTAGAGGATACCCCTTTCATGTGTTGCTACCATAGTGCACCCTCCACCAAAGAAAGTGCCCAGGATCCATCAACATAGTCCACTGTGCTCCCCCTACTTTGGTCTTGCTCCTCTCCCCTCCACCTCTGAATTCTCACTTCCATAATCAGTCTTCAAAGGTTAGTTTTCAAGTTTGCTTTTATCTGAACCTTTGATTTCTCTGTATTCCATTTATAAATGACACCATCTGGTATTTGTCTTTCTTCTTCTGACTTATGCCACTTAATTTATTCAAGTTGTATGATTAGTAGTTAAGTAGTTATGATTAGTAGTAAAGTAGGATTCTTTAAAGAATGTGTTTTGACTGAATCCAACAATACATTGCCTTGGTGGGTTATTTTCTAAACCAATTTGGGTAGAAATTCAACTGATTTTTTTAAAGCCCTGAAATACATTAGAAAATACCTAATTTTTCTAGATAGAAACTGATGGTGGATAATTCATCTTTTCATTCACTTGTTATGTTTAGTCATCAAAGTCCACTCTCAAGTAGGAAAACAAAATCTTACTTTTCTTTCATAAAAATTAAGTGTCTCTGAGTTGTGATTCATCTTCAGGACAAGTTGAGGACAAATCCAAAATCTCAGCGATGTATTTTTAGCATCCTTTTCTTCAGCCTAATTTAGGATCTCTGGATAAACAAGATATTTTAGTACATTGCTAGGAATAACTGATAGTTCAAGCTTCTGTGTGTTATACTAGTTAAAATATTTGCATTCAAAAGCAAAGTTAGAAGTGTAGCTCAAGGCTATATGTATATGTTTCCTAAGGAACATAAGACATAAATAGCATTTTGAATTGTAATTATTTTGAATCATAAATTTAAAGATACAGACCTGCATTTTTCAAAAAAGGGGATATTTTCTTCATTCAAATTATTTTCACCTTATGTATGTGTGTGCCATATGCTGTCACAGGTATTAGGTATGAAAGGTCCAGGGCCTGTTAAGAAGCTTGGTGTTGAGAGTGGAGGAAACTAGCTATAATCGGGTTTGGGATTTCAGAGCAAGAAGGAAAAATTTTGTGCTGGTTATTAGGGTTATTCACTGAGATTCTGGTTCCATTTCTTGGGCCATGTGCTTTTTCATCTCTTTAAAATTAGGTATGGCTTATTTTGGTTAATGAACTATGAATGGAAATAACACCAGTCAGCTCTTGGTGGATGGAGCCTCTTTCCTTCACAGTGATGGCAGTGTTCTTGAAGGTAGAGGCTTCACAGACCTTAGGCCCTGAGGGAGGGTGACATGAAGCAGAGCCCCCAACTATCGTATAGTTGTGCATAATATGATTACAAATATGTCTCTATTGCTTTTTTAAGGCACTGATATTTGGGAAATGTTTATTACTGCAGTATAGCCAAGCGTACACAGACCATTACAGGCTTTACACCATACAGAAAGGTAGTTGAGTTTCTTACTCATTTATATCTTTCCCTGAGCTTCTACTTCATTATATGTAGACTCAGATGAATTTTTTCATTTTGCTCAAGTCAGTTATATTTAAGTCTTTGTATGTCTTATGGATTGTAAGCTCCTTGAAGGCAGGGTCCAGTCATGTTTACGCATGATAGGTACTCACTGAATTTTCATTAAAACAGCTGCCATTATTTTAGGAACCTAAAAGCAGATCACAGCTTTGGCTTGCTTCTAAATAACTGCTTTAACATGGAGAGAAAGCTTTGTGTACACCTGGATATGTAGTCAATTTAAAATATTTCAGAAACATGGTAATGTCTTTGGTAACACTGGAGGTTGTAGATTCATGGAATTTGCTACCCATGATCTAAACTTTTGGGTTAGTGTTTCTTGGTCAAGAGCCCTTGGGTTTAACTTTCATTGTGTTGGTTTCCTAACCTGTAAAACTGTAGGTTATCCTCATTTCTCTGGATATTGTGGAACCAAAATGGCAACTCTGACAGTTTCAAAGTGCTGTGCAAATATGATGTGATACCATGTTATTGCTGTTAGCAGTCTGATTTTTGGACTACTAGAAGAAGTGGGTATAATCTATATCTCTGCAGCTGATTAGACCTGGGTATGAATTCTTTCTCCATCACTTAATAGTTGCATAATCTTCAGCAAACAAAAATGACAAACTAGGGTCATTTATAGAAACATGGATGGAGCTAGAAGGAATTATACTCAGTGAAACAAGTCAGAAGGCAAGAGAAAAATATCAGATGGCTTCACTATTGGGGTGGGTATGAAAGAGCAACAACTACAACAATAACAAAAGGAAGAATAAGCTCAAGGAAATGGGCAATTATAACCAAAAGCAAACAAAAAACTAAACAAGACCACAAGACCAAAAGGTCAAAGATAAACCAAAGGGATCACCGGGGTTGGGGTGGGGGCAGGCAGAGGGAGGGGAGGGCAAAGACGGGGATGAAAGCAGAAAGAGCACAAGGGACTGAGGTGATGGTGCAGGGGTAGAATGGTGGTGGGTACTCCCTGGGGAATACAAATGATGTCAAATGTAATTTAAAAAATAAATAAATAAAGACTAAAAAAATATAGTTGAATAATCTGGGTCAAGCAACCAATTCTAGCATATTTCCAATTCCTTGCAATTTAAAATAGAATACTTTTTTTTATCCAAATGTTCTTAGAGGAGAAATCTGACATATGATAAGGTCATTAAGCTTTGAAATCATACAGGTGTGTGATCTTGGGTTCATTAGTCTCCTAGACTCTCATTTCCAGATCAATATAATGGGGACAATATTGCCCACTTTCCCAAGGTGAAGAAACTACTTGATGTGAAAGTGTTGACTTACTATGTCTTTGAAATGATAACATATTTGTTCATCACAGAGTAAACCTTATCTCTAAAAATTGTGAATCCAAGTTATTGATAGAAAAGGCTTACTGACACTCAACTACTTATAAAGGGACCCCTTTTTCTCACCCAGACATCGAGAAAACGCTGAATAGACTTGGGTTGATTTGTAAAGCACCAGAACAGACAAGAGTCCTCTTTATCTGAAGGTATCTAAGGCATCTCACAAAACCTCCTTTTGCTACCTCATCCTCCTTTGCTCTTTCCCACTCATGGACTTACAATGGCTCAAAGTCACCGTAATTGTATACAAGAAGTTTTAGAAGAAACAGGGGCCACATTCCAATAAAGACTATACCACTACATGGTCAAAAACACTCAAATTTGGGCCAATTCTGGCCCAGTAAAATTGCTCACTCTGGTCACTGTCATAGACTATGCAGCTGGCCACTGGACTAATTCTGTTCTGGAGCAGGAAGGTGAGCTAGGCTTCTAGAGAGAAGCAAATCCACTGTGTGTCAAGTCTCTGCTCACACACAACCTCCTAGTTCTGTTCTTGATGAAACAGCCTTACTCAACCATTTGCTGACCCCTTGCTTTCACTCAAATGTGGATCCTGCACCAGCTGCTCTGGCATTCATTACTCAGACCATGTTAGAAATGCAGATTCTTAGGGCCCAGTACAGACCTATGGAATCAGATTTACATTTCAGTAAGACTCATATGCACTTGAAGGTTTGCAGAGCAAAGTTTGCGTTATAAGGTCTAAATAACACCTGACACCAGACGTCAAAAGAGAGTCATTTTTTAAAATTTGCTGGGGAAAACCCACAAATCCCTTCACCAAAATTCTTGAGCTAGACAGATATTTGAGTACTGAAGAAATGATTTCCATCCTACCACACACACGCACTACTTGAAGTACAATATATTATTCACTTTCTAATAAAGCATCCTTGGATTTTGAGAGTTGCGTGAGATCTTAGGACTAGGCAGTTGCTAAAATGTAAAATAACCTTCCTTTTCTGTAACTATTGGTTTTGGATGATAGAAGTCATGCATATAGTCATATTTCAGAGAAATTACTATGCCTTAATGAGAACTTTAGGTTGAAGGAAGACATTTCAGTAAAATGATAGTGAAATTGATATGATCAAAATGAAATATGTGGCATATTTATCTAATCAGCTAGAGCTGCAATCTCTAACCATAGTCATTTACAGCTCAATCAACTCATCTAGTCATTATCAGCTAATGATACAATGAGTGATTACCCCCACATTGAGATAATAAGTGAGTTCATGAAAATCTGCACTTCTATTATAAAGTGTGACAGGTAGGACTGAAAATAGGTCTTTGGATGCAGTTAAAGCCTGGCATACCTGACAACAATTTAATAGGAAAAAATGGAACTGCAGAATATAAGATGAGGTACAACTCTTTGGAAAGCAACTAGCAATTTGAATCAGAAATCATTAAAATGTTCACACTTTTGTACCACATAAATTTTTAAAGTTCAAAACAATACCAAGCCTTTATAAGTTGCAACTGGGGCACACAGAACTTTTTCTATACCATTTGAGAATAAGTTGCTGATAGGATACATTATCATCTTTGAATACTTTAGGGTGAATTTCCTACAAGCAAATATATTCTACATAATAGCAATGCAACCATCCAAGTTAGGAAATTAACATCATTACCTTGATACTTCTTGTCCTCACGCCCCATTCAAGTTTCACCATGGTCTCCATAATGTCTTTATAGTAAGAGGATCTAGTTCAGAATTACAGGCTGCTTTCCATTGCCATAGCTCTTTAGTTTCCTTCAATATGGAACTGTTCTTTCTCCCTTGATTTTTATAGTCATGTCACTTTGGCGGATCAGAGGCCAGTTAATTTTTGCCTCAGTTTGTATTAGTCCTAGGTTCCCTTAAGATTTGTTTATATGACTTTGGCAAAAATATTACAGAAGTAATCATTGCATTACTGGTTAAATTTACCTTAATCACTTCATCCAGGTGGTATCCGTCAGGTTTTCCTACGGCAAAATTATTTTTTCCCTTCATAATTAATAGCTATTAACTTTGAGATGATATATAATACCTTACTGATATTTTTAATTTATTCATCTATTTATATTATGTTTATTTAGATTAGCACAAACTCACATATTCCTGTTTTAGTCAATGGGCTTTAATCAATTACATCATTACTTAATTTGGTGCTCAAATTTGTTCCAGATTTTACCAGTAGGGAACTTCAAGTTAATTTTGGTGTTATTTGGACATGCCTTCATCATCTTTTTAAAAACATGTAATTCTTTTGTTATTCTGTAAGAGGTACCACAAAATATATAACAAAACTTTCCCTTTAAAAAAATTATAAACACATATGATCACTTACATACATTTACTATACTCTATAGCTGATCATTAGTTAGATGTATAAGTCCAAAAATGTAGCCTTCTTGCTATTAGGCAAAAACAAGCAAACAAAAACAAGAAAAGTTTATCTGAGAGTGGAGTGACCTTGCTTTTCCTTAACAGGATTTGGCCAACTGACCTGAAGGACTAAAGGGAGGAAGGATCCGTGTATGAACACGTGTTAAAACTGCTTTAGATTCAGGTTTCAAGCTAATTTTCACTCCTCAAAAGCATAAATATACAAGGGTGGAGTCTTCACAGAAATCAAGAGAAATCAATCAATCTGAGCTAATTCAAATACAGAAAAAAAATGGCATAGAACATAAGTCACGATGGCGTTTTCTTTAGTTACACTAATACATCATGCTTGCAGGCAAAAAGTTCAATTCGAAGTTTACAGGCATCCTTCCTCAAATTATCAGTCCTGTTCTAAGCATAAAGCAAATAATAACAACAACAATAATGATTATTATTATTATTAAATAGATAGAATATATAAATGACAAGTAAAAATACTAACAACTTGGATTCCCTTACTCTTACACCCAACAAAGAATAGACCTCTACAGTCCATTAGCACACAAACCTATGTTACCAAATAACTAGACCATAAAACCAAATTCCACTAATTACTGTTATCATCATTACTTGTACTTCATGTGTGACTCAGAAATAAAAATAAATGCAAAATTAGTGTATGCAGGGGGAATCCATGCAAAACAAAATGAAAACATAGGGGCAGAAAAGTTCAAATTCTATTGCTGCTTGAGAGTCATTTCTGGAAGTTAAGAAAAAATGTACCTGTATATTCCTAAGCCCTCTTAGGTGTACCTTTCTGGCAATGCAGTTTCCTGGCTCTGTCAGGGCATCTTGAGTTTGAACCTGTTAAAATATAATTAAAAAGAAAGTCAAGACTCATATATAAATACAAAAAGAATCTATGTCAAAATGTGTTCATCAATGCGGGAGCCAGTAAGATATTATAACCCATCTCTATGGTGGCTCCTAGAAAAGGGAAAGGGAGGGAAAGGAAAGGAAAAAAAGGAATGGAGGAGAAGTAGATTACCAGACAACTTTAATTCTGAGACCTAATCCACAAGAAGAATCTAAATTAACATATAGTTTTATGAAGAGCTTCATTTCAGCATTATATTCAATAGATGACAATTGGGAAGTAACCTAACTACCCATCAATAAAGAAAGAAATTATTAAGCAGTCACCAAAAATGTTGGCCTAGGACTGCCTAGTGAAGAGGGCAATTTGAGCACACACATTGTATCTAATGCACAGTAACAACAGCTAGAAGCAAGGGTATGCTATAATTTGTGACCATATAATCACGTTTACTTGGGACAGTCCTACTTTACCCAGGTTGTCTTATAATTACAAATCTTCTTCTTTTTTCTTTTTTTGCTTTGAAAAGTTCAGATGATAAATTATATGGTCATTCTAGCTATCTTTAGTTGGCCAGAGGGTAAAGGGATAAAATCTCAATCTCAGTCATTTCTCTGGGAAACATCCTATAAGAGGAGATCACGAACAGTAAGTCTTTCTGTAGTGTTTACACCCAATTTAAACTTAGGTCAGAACAGTGGCTGGCACATTACAAGCACTCAAAAATGTTAGCTATTTTGATTGCTGTTCTTACAGTTGATGTAACTAGACAAGTTGAGCAAATACAGGGCGACGCTGACAATTTCTGAGGACCACCTGGGACCTGGGGTGCTGCCTGGGGCAGTCCTGCTGCTCGAACTGGATGTAGACAACACTGAGACACGTGACAAGTGCCCTGCTGTGAACACTGCTGCTACTGCTCATTCACTGTTTTTCATTGACTTCCAGACTTAACCACAGCAAATTTAATTTTTCTCTACTATCTACTTGGGATAGAAAGCTTGAATAGAGATATCAAAAAGTTACACTGATCTTAACTCATAAAGCAGACAAGTCCATGTGTTATAAGAACCTACAGAGGGCCTCCTGGTGGCGCAGTGGGTTAAGCAACGCACTGTGAAGCAAACCGCAGCCACTGAAGCACGAGTTCGATCTCTGCTGCCGGCCAGGGAGGGGACCCACATGGCGTGGCAGACCTCTCCTGCCTTGCCTGTTGCTCCCCTCAGCAGTGTACTTCTGTTGATCTGCCTGTTCTGCTCCCCACTCTCTGTGGTGAATCCTCTTACCCGCCCCCACACACACCTCTGGCCTGTACCCCAGTGCTTGTATGCATAAATAAATTTTAAAAAAAATCTTTAAAAAAAAAAAAAAAGAACCTACAGAAACGACAGGGCATTCAAGAGAAGGGGGCAAGTCTTAGCCATCAAATTGTCTCTTATTACGGAAGCAACAGGATAAAACTATAGAAGAACTCAAATAAATTTTCTTTCTTCTACCCCTCTACCCCTTCTTCTTCATCTTCTTAAGGTTTGCTATGGACTAAACTGTAGTTTTCAAAATTTACGTATCAATAAATTTTCTGATCAAGATTGAGGAGTTTGACTCTGAACAGCAAGGAAAGAAATGAATAGAGTACTGTGCAGAAAATGATGCCCAGGAAAGATGTTAGAGAGTTGAAAAATCACAACACTGAATTAAAAACTAAAATGGAGGCAGCAAACTACAGACCCTTAATGGAAACTGATAGCTACAGATGCTTCCCTCTGACTTAAAGGAGACATATCAGAAGGCAAGAGACTGACTTTGAAGAGAGCTATGAGAAACTTAAAATAATTGTGCTGGGAATTCTAGAAAGAAAAGACAGAGCAGACAGAAAATAAGTAATCAAAAATATAACAGAAGATAATTTCTACCAGCCAATAAACATCTTGAATATTCAGCACAAAAGGGTTATTTGGGTGCTTGGCAAACCAGGAAGGGAACATGCACCAAGGCATTTGTTATTGTATTTTTGGAAAGGCAAAAAAAGGTCTGTATTTACAAAGTAACATTGTTTATTACATTACTAAATTTGAGAAAGCGATGGAGTGACAGCTATCAAAGGGCTGAAAGGCTGAAGTGTCTTAAATCCAATAGAAAAGCCTCAAAAAGAAGTAATCATAAATGAAAGGATTTTGAACCATTTTAACAATACATCCCTCTTTTAAAAGTAAGAATATTTTGATCAGAAGAGCAAATAAAGATCCAAAGAATAGATTAAAACATACCATAAAAGAAATGATAATGAACTGATCAATGCAAATGTTACAAAGAATTTTTAAATGGTATCACAATGTACAAGTAATAACAATAACCATCTAGGCCTAAAACTTCTGATTGTATTAAGAAGATGGAAGAAAAGAAAGGAAGTGAAATCATGCTAAACTTCAAAAGTTTTGTAGGAAGACGTTAATAAATATTTTAATGATTGATAAACCAGTTCAAATAATATTTAGAAAATGTAACCATGTAGTTACAAAAAGCAACACTTTCTGTAAAAAGCACTATTATGAAAGGAAATGTCAAGGAAAATCAAGAAACAAATGAGATGGTAGAAAAGAGTCCAACCATACACTAGTTGAGAACTTTATATTATAAAATTGTAAAAATTTTAAATGTAGTTATTAAAAAGTTACATAGTTACAAGAGTTATGAGAACTTTACTTTAGAAATTATTTCCCCTAGAGTGAGTTAAAATAATACCTGAAAAATTGGAGAAAAGAACCATAATGATGAATGGGAAGATTTCAACTTTTATAAAGTTCTTTCCAAATAAATAAATTATTGCAATTATAGTAAAACTCCTAAGGGAATTTTGGGAGGAGATCTCTATAGTCTTATTCTAAAATTTATCTGTAAGTATAAATGAAGCTATTCAAGGATATCTTGACAAATGCTAATAAGTAGATAAGGGTAGTTAGCCTTAAAAGGTAAATGAATTCACACAAAGACTTAACATTTGGTTCATGACTTATATAGTGTAAAATTAAACATATCACAAATATATGTTGACATAATCTATATGGTATTCTAGGGACTACTCGATAAAACAGATGCACACGAGGCAAGGCTCTGAGAATGACCAGCGATGACACTGAATATATACAGTAAGTATATATGCCACTCCTTGGCATTCTCAAGGGTAACATTATACCTCAAATATAGATACAAAATAATGACTACTATTTATATTTAACATTTTTCTTACATGCACTTAAAATTTAGTTTAATAAATAATATCACCAGTTATCCATTTTTTCTTCAATTTTAGCAGAATATTTCTTATGTCATGGGATAGTAGTTCTTTGTGGAACACAGTTTAAAAAATGCTGCTTAGGGCCCGCCCTGGTGGCGCAGTGGATTAAGCAACGCACTATGAAGCAAACCACAGCCACTGCAGCACGAGTTCATTTGATCCCTGCCTGGCCAGGGAGGGAACCCACATGACGAAGGCAGACCTCTCCTGCCTCACCCGCTGCTCCCCTCAGCAGTGTATTTCAGTTGATCTACCTGTGCTGTTCTCCACTCTGTCTCTGGTGAATCCTCTTACCCCCCGCACTTCTGGCCTGTACCCCAGTTCTTGTATGAATAATAATAAAAAAAATACTGTTATTAAAAAAAAAAGAAATGCTGCTTAAATACATAGAATGATCTTACAAATGAGCGAGAGAATTGATGGGCTACTTCCAATAGAAAAATGGTCAAGGAACACTAACAGGTAATTAATGAAATAAAATTGGTCAATAAATACATGAAAGATATTCAACTTTACTACTAAGCAATGATATTAACTTGAAATATGAGTTTCCACTTGTTAAGTAGACAATGATTGTGTTACTCTTAACCACCAGCAAAGGCACTGCATATAATAGACTTTTGATGAAAAGTAAATCAGCACAAATTTTTAGAGTATAATTTAACAGTTTAAGCTGTTTTTTTACATGTATAAACAGTATAAACTGTTTATCATTTTACATGATAAACACTTGGGAAATATTTATGCTATAATGCTGAGAGACAAAAGTAGGCTATAACATTTATTTAGTTTGAGTTATATGGAGTTAATTCTGGTTTCCTGTCAAAAGCACGTAGCTACACACATCTCAAAAGTCAAGACTAAACCAGGAATGAAAATTAACATATATAATTTTAACATATATAATATCTACTGTTGTGGGTTTCATTCTGTCCCTGCAAAATACGCATTGAAGTCTTAACCGTTGGCACCTGTGAATATCACCTTATTTGGATATAGGATCTTTATAAATGCCATCAAGTTTAGATGAGGTTATACACCATTAGGGAGAATCCTAACTCAATATGACTAGTCTACTTATAAGATGAAAAGAGACACAGACACATGCATAGGGAAGATGATCTAAAGACACAGAGAAATTGTATGAGTGGAGTGATAGATAGGTCAATGAAGACCAAAATTGCCAGCAACCACTAGAGAGCAGGGAGAGGCAAGGAAGGAGCCTCTCTTAAAACCTTCAAGAAAGAGCATGTCCATGCCAACATCTAGATTTCAGACTTAGAGCCTCCCAAGTATAAGATAGTAAGTTTCTATTGTTTTAAGCCCCCCAAAATTGATATAACCCATTCTGTAAATAAGTCTATATTCTACACAGTATATAAATGTATTGAAAAATACAGAAAGTGAATGTGTTAGAAGTGAATAGTGATTACACCTAGATGATTTTCAGTTTTCCTTACTATATTTCCTTGAATTCACCCAAAATTTTAAATAGGAATTCATGGAAATAATACAGTTGTAAAAGTGAGTGGGTGGTTGTGAAGATGTGCAGCAACAGGAAGACTATACTTGATGAAGGAGGAATGCAACGAGAGGTACACTCCATATTATGAACTGAGTATGAAGCCCTAAATCCTACCGTGTAGGGTTTAGGGGACTAAACGTGAAGACGGTGGCGCTAGGGAAGTAATTCAAGTTAAATAAGGTCATGAGGGTGGGTCACTAGTAGATACCACTGATGTGACAGAATTGGTGTCCCTATAAGAAAGTACTGCAGTTTGTCCTTTCTCTTTTTACCCTAAGCATGCACTGAGGAAGGTGGCCACCTTTAAGTCATGGAAGGAAGTCTCGCTGGAAACTGAAATGGCCAGAATCTTGATCTTGGACCTCTCTAGTCTCCAGAAATCAATGTCTGTTGTTCAAATCACTGAGTCTATCACAGCCCAAGCAGACTCATATACTAAGTTAAAAAAAAATTAGTCTTTTTTTAGATAAACTCATTCGCAGTAACCCAGATGGAGCTGCAAGGTATTATGCTTAGTGAAATATGCCAGAAGAAAAAAGAAAAATATCGGATGGTTTCACTTATAGCAGGAATATAGGAGAACCAAATAAGGAATCAGGAAAATAAAATAATTATAATAAATTAGAACACAAATTTGACAGGCAACTATAAATCAGAGACATTCTGCAGGGAGCGGAAAAAGGAGGGAGAGGTATCAAAATAGGGTAGGGAATAACACAAGGTGTTATGGTGCATGAGTAAATTGGTGGTGGGAATTTTATGGGAACTACACCTGAAAAGAGAAAGCATACATTGTACAAAAATGAAGAATGATGTAAAATACATATAAATAAAATTTTAAAAGTAATCTTTTTTAAAGTGAAAGGAAATACTCCAAAGAGTAATGTCTGCTGGATTTCTTCCTCCCTGACCTGTTTCTAAACACAATGGGAGGGTAGTGGACTGACAGGTGATGAATTACAAGTCACGGGAACAAATTCCAACGGTTCTGCGAGAGCATAAACCCAAATGGGCTACTGGGGCATGGCTGCCCAACTCCTAGAATATCATGTTCTGTGATGGTACGTGACTTTAATAGTAGGTCAACGACCCAGGAACGCATTCAGAAATTAACTAAGTCTGTTAAGGCTTTTCTAGAAACAATGTCTGGGCTGACGGGGTGGAGAGGGAACAGTGTTTCCAGGATAAAACACCCAACACCTCTGGCATTCTCTGCCACCTCTAAGATTCTCTTCGAAATTCTCTTGCTTAGAAATTTCTAAAAGTGACAGATACATATTTAAATGATTATATATCAGACTTGAATTTTCTTTACCCTTTTCTGTCCTTAGAGAAAAAAACAGAAGGTTTCACACTTTGTTTTTAAAAAGGAGGTAGTAAAGGAGGAATGGTGTCACAATCCTATTATCTGACAGAACACAAAGTCATTGCGGATTCAGAGCCTCCAGTGAGCAAGCAAACATGAGAGCATGGTCAGGCAAGCAAGATGGCAGGTGTTTGTACAAACAGAGGGGACTGCCAATCATGGTGTCAACAGAAATGTGTTGTTCCCCCAGATCTCAAGACTTTTTCATTAAGTGTCTAAAATTCAAATAACAATGCAATCTGTGCTTTTGCAAATTAGCCACAAACCATCTAGTTTCTCACCAATTATCTGATGTTTTTATCTACCTCTAAGTGTTACTGACCTAAAAAAAAAAATCTGATCAAAGGCTGTGGAAATTCTAACCCCTGCAGCAAGTATTAAATTGGTCCACTCTGTGTCCTATGCTGACGGATCCTTGTACTCTCGAGCCTGACGACCGTGAGTGCCTCAATTAGATGCACGGATGTAGTAGCAATGTTTAAAAGTTGGCTACACTTGACTTCATTCCTTTAAAACAACAACCAACCTACCTAGCCCCCGAAAATGTCCCCAGACCTTATAAATAGTAATGTCTTTCCTTTTATAACCCAGAGCAGAAGTGAGAATACACATTAAATGAGGATCAGCACTTTTGTGGAATAAATCTCTTTCTTATAACCAGCTTCTCACACCAGGCTTCTTTGTATGTGGTAGAGATCCTGGCATTTACATGAACTTTTTCACCTCACCTGCCTCGCCCCTTCTTCCACATCAGGACCTGATGTCCTGCAACGTTACTGATTGACTTCAGAAGGACTTACTAGTAAGGGGCTTAGTATTAGATGCCAAACTCTGTCAAAAGAGAAGAAATCAGAACACTTGACATCTCTTAGGTCATGGAATTCACCACTGGAGGCAACAGTGGAATTTGAAATACCCTGGAAATGCACTTTGGTATTTAGGAAATTTTATTCCTGTCTTAAGAAGTTACCTGTTTGGTATGTCAGTTATTACTTTTCACAGAAGACTGTGAATTAATGTTTAAAATATTAATGATTATTTCATGCACTCCTGTTGTACATACTATAGTGCTAGGGACTGTGTAGGGCACAGTATAAATGCACACAGATGTTAGGTTGAAAAAATTTTCTGTTTGACTCAGCAGAATTTATCATATTACTCTTTGTCTAGTGAATTCAATGAACAAACAGAAAGGACTAGCTTTTTAGGGACAATGCACATTTAATCTTTGTTTTCCTACTGTATGTTTCTCACTAAAACAAAGTGCCTATCTCTGTGTGTGCCTCCGTGTGTGTGTGTGTGCATGTGTGTGTTGGCCTGTAAATGCACACACAAGCTCAGAGAGTAAATAACAATGGAACTAGCCTGATGTCTAGTCTCTCTGATAGCTTATACCTGAAGTAGCAGGTTGCAACTTATATAAGTAGCAAAGCTCTAACCTGTTCATTGGTCCAAAAACCATTAGGAGAGGCCTTTCTGCTTGAACAAGAGTTAGGACTTTTTTGTGGTGAACATAATATAGTACATGCAGATGTTGATTCATAAGGCTGGATACCTGAAACCTTTACAATGTTATAAACTAAAATTATTTCATTTTAAGCACACACACGTACACACTGAGTCATTTGCCTAATATTTATGGAATTCCTTCCATGTTTAATGGGACCTAGTTGTTCTTAAAATAGATACTCCTTTCAAGTTTCCACCCCATTCAACTAACTCTATAAAAAGGCTTCAGTGACCACTGTCCAGCACTGTGAATCTCTCCAGAGGAAACCTGAACACTTCTATGTCTCTCTGTGCTGGTTCTCAGTCCTTTTCGTTGCTGACTTTCCATCTACGTCCTTTGGATGCATTCTTGACACTGTTTCTTTGGTACGTGACCAACATTTATGTTTGGATGTTGTCTCACAGAACTCCTCATCTGGTCTCAGAACTCCTGACCAAATAAGAGTCTCAAGCTTCCCACTTACTCAGCTGGGAGGATCAGACATCTGAATGCATTTTAGACTCAACTATGTCACTCACCTACAAGCATGAGCTTGGGCTTCCTACTGCAGTGAGACTTAATCATGCAAAAGAAAGGTCTATCATATTCTTAGAGCACCCCTTGAGGCTGGTAGGGGAATGGCAGCGGGGAAGGGGGAGAAATTTCGGTGCCCATGATTCTAAACAAAGAGGCTGGAGTCTCATTTGGACCACAATGAAATCAAGAACTTGGTTGTGAGTTTTGCTCCCTATTTGTCCTGTTTGAGCAGCAACCCCACCTCCCGTGATGTCTTCCATTTAGAGTAAATACAGAAAATCCGTGTGAAAAAACCAGAAACAAAGTTATTTCTTTACAATGTTTCTGGTAACCAAGAAGTCAAGCTTTGGCTCCCAAGCTAGAGTGTTCTGAGCATCTCTTCCTCCTCATTTTAGAGGTTCTCCTCGGGCAATGTTGCTCCCTTTCTCCTGCTGCTTCCCCATCTCTTATGGTAAATATATGACAAACCACTGGGTACAAAATTTCTGAGCAAGGTTACAGTAAGGGTTAAAGAAAACAATTATGTGAAAAACACTCAGCATATTAGATGGCATGTAGTAAGTACTCAATAAATACTATTCATTTATTTGCTTGTTTGTATGTGTTCTTACTATGAATCCGGAGGGGGATTTGAGGAAGCTTACAAAAATAAGCACAAGAAATCTACTATGATGTAATCAATGACTCTAGGCTCTAGAGTGAACATAGGAGGAGCATTCTCCTTGTATTTTTCCCATATCTTAATATTCAACAACACCAGTTCTGCTCATAAATTATTTCTTGGAAGCCACTGTCTATTTAAGTTAAGACATCTGCCTGAAAGTCTGGCCCTCAGAGAAGCAATCTACACATTGTATAACTGCTCCTTTGAGTCTGCCACCAGTCCTGGGGTTTAGGTTTTTAGATAGAGTTAACATCATCAGGTAGAGTTAGCAAAATCAGTAAATGCTAGAAGATCACCCAAAGGATACCGTGTCCCTTGAGATAGCACTATGTCTTGACAATATAATCAAACTGCCTGACAGAGAACCAAATCAGAGTTTCCATGCATCTGAGCAGGGGACCTTCGTCATTGTACAGAGATATGGAAGGAGATGAGACCACCAACCTACCCCTAACAGGACCAGTCTATTCTCCAAAGCAGCCATAGACAAGGGGTCCCAGACCATGATGTGGAGAGGAGGGAGATTCAGATGCTCTTAGTACCCCCCAAACAGCCTCATTCCAGGAGAGGAATCTTTTTTTCTTTTAATATTTTTTTATTGAGGTGGCACTGGTTTACAGCACAGGTTCATACCTCTTCAGATGTATGTTGCCACAACACACCCACCACCAGTCTACCACAGTCCACTGAGCCCCTTCCCCATGTGCTCCCAATCCCCGCCCCCCTTCTCCCTCTGGTAGTCTCAATTTTACAGATTTCTAGGCTTGTTTTGGTTTATTTTGTTGGTTACTTTGTTGTATTTCTTTACATTCCACATATGAGTGAACTCATCTGGTATTTGTCTTTCTCCTTCTGGCTTACTTTGCTTAACATAATCCTTTCCTCCTCCATTCCATTCATGTTGCCACAAATGGCAAGATTTATTTTTTTGCAATAGCTAAGTAGTAGTATCCCGCAGTGTAAATACACCACATCTTAATCTACTCATCTGTTGGTCATTTCAGTTGTTTCCATAACTTGGCTATTGTAAATAGTGCTGTAATGAACACAGGCATGTATATATCCCTTCAATTTAGTGTCTTTGTAGTTCCTCAGTTAGAAATCTAGGAGTGGAATTACTAGATTGTCTGGCAGATCTATACTTTTCAGAAGCCTATAGGAGAGGAATTTTAGTCATAGAGCAGTAGGCTAGGCCCTTTGCTATTTCTCCACTAAACAGCTGATACAAGTCTAACTTTCAATGAGAAATATCTGACGGTTTAGTGGTAACAAAAGAAAAATTTTACGTAGAAAATTAGAGTCACAATATAGGTGAAGCTGCCCTGAGTGTCATGTGGGGCTAATCCATAGGCTCACTCTCAGGCTCCCCCCCAAGGTTGGGGAAAACTTACCCTCTTCTGGGGCTTCTTCCAGGCTTTCTGGAAACTTGGATTTGTTCTATACTACTCCCTAGTCCTAGAAAGAGCATTTCTCTCCTTAAACTCAGTCCCTGCACCCAGGCAACCTCTTCACAGGATTATGGTAACTCGGAGCATTCATCCCTCTAAGGTGAGACTCCATGCCCCTCTGCATGGCATGATTTCTGTCATCATCCTAAAACCATCACAACTTCACATACTGTTTCTCAAAGTCAGAGTAATTCAGTCCTGTCCATGGTCATCTTACTATTCTATCAGCTCCTTCTTTTTGAACTTGGCATGATTTTCACTGAATATTTCATAATCACTTATGTTTAATAGAAACAGAGCACTTAGATACATTTTATTGAATTTATAGACTACTGTGATGCAGGTATTTTTGCTCTCAATTTAGAGATGAGAAAACTGAGGCTTTGGAGAATTTGAGTGACTTGCCTGGCTTGAGTGGATCAGGTGGGATTTCCACGTCCTCACAGCTGACTACGTAATGCCTTGTGATGAGATGCCAATGATGACCTCTTATTTTGTTGTGACAAAAATACTATAGGCTTATGGGAATAGATTTCTGAGGTATTTTGAGTAGAAAGTGAAATTTGGCCTTCATCTCTTCACCCCTCCCCACCTCCCAGCTCACTGGTACTCTTCAGAGGTCCATCCTGTAACATTTGGGGAAGGGCCCACCATAATAATTTTTAATCCAATTAAAACATTAATCATTTTAAATCCAATTAAAAGAATACACATGTACTGTTCAAAATATGCAAATGTATCATATTATACAAATACATATTTTTATCACTTTTTCATATAAAATTATATCATTAATTTTTTCCCTTGGCATTGTGATTTGATCTACTTTTTTTTTATCTACTTTGTATAAAAGATTGATATGCATTCTATCATGCTCTATCACGTAGCCATTCCAAGACTTGTTTGACCATTTTCTTACTTACAATGCAGTTGTCTTCAATATTTTGCTATATGACAAATGCTATAGGAACAGCCTTGAATCCATATCATTGTACATGGGTGTACATGGAGTGGCTTGGTCAATGCAGATGCATACTTTGTTGATATTTTGATAGATACTACCAAATTGCCTTCCAAATTACATTCAACAAATTGACATGCGATTCCTTGTTCTCAATGCTTGCCAACAGGAAATATCATCAAGTTTAAATATTTTGTTGTCATTCTTATAGGCAAAGAAAGCAAACTTGTTAAGACCTGGGTCTCTAGACCTTTGCTTGACCAGAATTGCTTTTGGAAGGAACAACATGGTAAAAACAGGGACTATTGTGGTGGCTATGGATTTTTCAATAGAGGAAAATCCTGAAGCTAGTTGGGGCGGGGTAGTGGCTAGGAGACCACATTAGAGTGGTGTTTGCAAAGGAGGCCACTTTTTAAATTTATATTGTTTGTTATGTGAGCTGGCTGTTATGACACTGATGAAGATTATGGATGGTTAAAATCTCCCCCAGTTCCTTTCCTCCTCCCAGTTAATGCAGACATAACAGTTTGGGGAAGGATGCCGCCACTACCCAATCCAGCTGCAAAAGAGAAAGCCTCAGTGGTGAAAACCCCCCTTTCACATCCCCCTCCATTTATATCACAGCAGGTCCTGTTCTTGGGCAAAAAGAATTAAAAACTGCATGACAAGTGAAGAACCCAAGCATTTGATCTGTCATTGCACATCCAGGCCTAGCTGTCTGGAAGTGGCTGGTACAGGAGCAGTTTCATATTCATAAACTAAGTTTCTACTAGGGATACAATTA
Source organism: Galemys pyrenaicus (assembly GCA_019455555.1). Lineage (NCBI taxonomy): Eukaryota > Metazoa > Chordata > Mammalia > Eulipotyphla > Talpidae > Galemys > Galemys pyrenaicus. Next base: position 13,291,764 of record JAGFMF010012266.1, read on the forward strand.
TGAATTTACAGATAAAATTATAGACTATGTTATTCTAGTACAGGCTGGTGGACATCACAGTTCCTTAAAGGGGCTTTGGAATTTGATGTGGCATTAACTATATTTAGTTCGGGGCAGGAACAACCCCTGCGTGGACTACTTCACAATCAGTCTGAGGAATTACCACTAAAACACATGATTTGGGGAGAATCAGGAGGAGGACAGCTGGGGGTTTCCTTACTGTGAAATCAAAACACCTCCCAAGCACTTCTTTTAATCCTGAACACAAACTTCATTCTAATTATACTACTAGTGAGAGCTGAACAGTGTGAGAGCCACTGTGAAATGAATATTACTAATGTAAAAAAAACCCCAGCATATTCATCTTTTAAAAATTTAGTGTCCGAATATGATCCATGACTTAGTCACCTTTTGTAACGCTTTCTGTTTGATTATAATTTTATCTATTCATCATATTAATCCAATAGACTCTGCCTTAATCAAATGTGAGTCAATTACCCAGTTCTTCAAATTATATTTTTTAATGAAGGACATTTTTTAAAATTGAATGCCAATTAGGGCCAAACCCAACTTGTTCTTAAAGTTTGGGTTATCACAGAACAGTGTGAGCCTTGACTATACCTGTATTTCCAGCTCTTTCTGATGAGGGCGTGCTGTGTGCTCTTAGACACAGCCATTAACCTCTCTGTAATTCCCAGTTTTCCACCTGTGAAATGAGGATAATGATACTTCTGGCTTGGGAAATGATTCTATGACTCTTAGTTGAAAAATGCAGCTAGAATACCATTTTTTTTTTTAAAAAGCCTTATGCAATTTTGCTCTTAACATCTTACCCTAAGTAGTTTTGTTTTTCCTTAGTACCTAACTGCTTTCCCCATTGTTAGAGGACAACACATACATCCACTGAGAGGGAATCCAGTCTAGGAGGGGTCTTTCCAGAGCAGAGATTCTTCACAGTGGACATTTATAGACAGAGTGATGGGTATTTTATGCGTGGGCCTCCCAAAATTAGGCCCAAGGGGCCTTCGGGGGCTCTGTGCTGGGAAGGTTGCAATGCTGCTTCCTACTTCAGCACGATGGAGCGTGACGCTCTACCAGTCCTGCCACAGACATGGACCTGGGGCGTGGTGGCATGAGCACTGAGAGGACTATGCAGTGGGCTAGGGCGCTCCATAGATGGGCCTCTGGGGTTCCCTTTGCTCCTCCAATATTGCATACAAAGTAGGATGTGTGTGTGCCCATTCCCTGGAATGGGAGTCCACAGTTATTACTGATTTTCAGCAAGCTTCTAAATGGAGTCCACAAACACTCACTGCTTTCGGATCAAATGGACTGTAAGGTCAGAGGCCCAAGTCTGGGGCTGGGATGATGTCGGGGGATCATCTCCACCTGTTCGATGGGAGAGGAAGGAGAGCTTATCAGCAGACAAGTGCTTCAGCTTCTGTTCTGCAAAGCTGGCTGCCATTACATCGTCTGAAATTGGGGATCTGGACTTCTCGGGAAGAGGGCTCTTTCGTAGTTGTTGAAGTTTAGGGAGGTAATGACAGTTATTTCATTGCCTTTCTTTTCTGCTCCAAGTGCCCTACTCCTCTGGTATTTAGCTGTGTCGTTTAGTTGAAATCACGTTAGTGCATTAGAGGTTGATCCAGTTGAGTGCATTCTGCGGAGAAATGACAAGTGGCCTGGTGGGGGTTAAAAGCTCTCCTAATGGTGGGTGGCCGCATGGCACATTAGTGCTTCTTGATGGACAGCTAAGGACACTTGTCAATCTCCAATTCTGGTCATCATAGTTCCAAGAAAAATCATATTAATTATCAGTTAATTTACATCAAGGAGGAGCTACCTGGCAGAGAGTTTTTGCTCCAAATAGTGGTCTGAACAGCTGGCTAGGTAAACTGAGATGTTCTGACCTTTCTGTTATTAAGCTCTGTGGCCATTCCACTTGAAGTTTCACATATCCAAGGTGCTCAAGGCCACTTAGAGCCAATACTCTATAGGAGCAACGATTTCTGAGTTGTAATGCTGTTGTTCGAAGTTGGTGGGCAGAAATTCAAATTTACATATACTAGAACAGAGAGCTTCTGTACTGCAACCTGTGTGATCACCTGAGCATCTCTTTCTGTGTGTCAACCAGGCAGAGGTGTTGGTGACTGCTATGGGGATGAAGGCTACTCATACCAGTGGGTAGCATGAAAATCAATAGTAAGCAAACATTGAAGGTTCTGGAATGCTCTAGTAGTTTCCTGTTGACTCTCAATGCCCGGTTCTGAGCTCCTTCTACGGCAGCCCCCAGCAAGGATGCCAGAGACTCTGGTGAGTATGCATAAATAAATAAAACCTTAAAAAAAAAAGAAAGGAACTCCTCTAACATTTATAATTCTCTTAGATTTTTTTTTTTTTAGCAGTGGACTCATCAGGTCAAGTAAAATGAATATTTTGAGACTTCTAACTTGCAGATAGTTCCCAAAATATTGTGTTAGGTTTGGAATTTACTTGTTGTACTTCCTCCTTTGAGAAGTGACTTTTAGGTACTTTGTCCACTTAAGCAAATATGGTTTTAGTTTTTCTCCTCTACCTGTGAATGCCTTACATGCTAAATATGATAGCTCTCTGCAATCTTTCTACAGATATTTTCCTAAGGATATTGTCTTGATGTACAGGACTTCTTGCTCTCATGATATCCTTTATTTTGTGACTTTCTTGGTCATTCAAGTAGATATTTAGCAAGTAAATATTTACTAAGTGTATACAACATTCCAGGCATTTTGATTAACTTAAATATAAATAAGTTTATATAAATAAGGCCTCTGATAAGAGTACTCCGTAATCTATATGAGGATATGACAGCACAGCAAATTTCAACATATTGAATTGGGGGGACTTTTACTTGTGGAATTATGGCTGGCTAGGTACTCAAAGGAACCCTTTGACTAAGAACAGAGCCAGGTTCCTAAAACTAAACCCTAGAAAGGACACACCTTTGGAGATATTGCTAGTTTTATAGAGCTATAGGCCTATAAAGATCCCTGTCTTTCTCATAGAAAACAGCAGCACAAATGGAGGCTGTGGTGGGAATGAAGCAGCAAGGCAGGCAGCAAGGAGGAAGGGGACACCCACGGACACCTGCTGATGGCAAGCCTGCCTGTTCTATGGCATCTGCAGGGGTGGAAATCTGACTGGACACCACCCCTTCCCTTGGCCCAGGCTTTAGAGAAGTCTTTTCTAGATTCTCACACAATAAACACACACAAATATATTAGAGACCCGTGCTCCGTACTGACAAAGCATATCTGTACTTGAATAGCACTGTGACTGCTAACTTCATTACAGGCCCAGGGAAACAAACCCTTGTGTCAGGTGGTATCTACACAAAGGAACATCGTCTAGATGTGGGAGGTTTGGGCTGTTGGTGATGGATGATAGAGATGGATACAGCTTTGGGAGACAGGGAGGATCTGAAGGGTGGACACCCTGAGATAAAATAAAAGATCAATCAATCTACTTGTTAAATCTTTTCTTTCATGCAATAGGGTCTCACATAATAAAGTATTGCTCTAGTCTCCAGGGTCCTTTGACATTTTTTCTCTGTGTGTCCAATCTGTAGTTCTGGAAGGACTCATAAATTAATACGAGGTTTGCAACAGATGCCCATGACAGCAGAGAAAATTTTTTGACTATTAAATAATTCATATTGCTATTAAATTCACATATCTGAAGATTTAATATACTATATATGAAATGTGCTAGCTACTAATTCTTTTCATCAGAAACTACACTGACACTGAATATCAGGATCACAAATAATTTCGTATTATACAAAGACTCAGATATGGGCAAGGATAATTTACTTCAGTTGCTTTTACTATTTTGCCAATGTTCAGTCATATAAAAGCCATAGTTTTTATTTTTTAATAATTTTTTTAAAGATTTATCTATTTATGCATACAAGAGCTGGGGCACAGGCCAGAGTCGCAGGAGGTGAGAGGATTCACCAGAGACAGAGTGGGGTACAGAACAGGCAGACTGACCGAAACACACTGCCAAGGGCAGCAGCGGGCAAGGCAGGAGAGGTCTGTTGCGCCATGTGGGTTCCCTCCCTGGCCGGCGGCAGGGATCGAACTCGTGCTGCAGAGGCTGCGGTCTGCCCCATAGTGCTTAACCTACTGCGCCACCAGGGAGGCCCCAAAGCCATAGTTTTTTATACCTAACTTTCTACTTTACTGTGTAAAGGCGTACTTTTCAAATTAAGGGAATGGAATAGAATATAGTTTATATATCAGTTTGTAGACTTCATTTATAACTTTTAATTCAGACATGAATTTATAGACAAGAATTTACTCTTGCTTCACAGCAACTACACATATTAGGGACAGACTTGTGAAAGGGGAAGTGAAGTACTCAGGTTAGCTCAGTAGCATCTTCTGGGTGAAGGATGAAATTATATTATATATTTTTAAAATGTCTATTATATGAATTGTGAAATTTATACATGTCAAGCTTTTCACTAGGATGCAGTGAAACTAATATTTTCTATCTTTAAGCACTTACATTAAAAAAGGATAGAAAATGAAAATTAATGAACAGTGTCCAATTAACAATATTAAAAGGTAAAACAGAATAAACTACAACATGTAGAGAGAAGGAGCTAACAAAGGTCAAAGAGTAACCAACGATAAAGAAAACATAATAGAACAGATTGCTTCTTTTAAAGGACTAGTCAAATAGAAAAAATTTTCAGGATACTCAAGGAAAAAAATAGAAACTATCAAGATAAGAATCAAAGGGCATTGTATATACAGTTGAAAATTTAAAATTATGCCAACTGATTTAAACAATTAAATATAATAAATTCAAAGAATTAGTTGCAAAACTAAGAAATAAGAAAACATGAATTGTTCCTTATTTATAAAATAAATCAGAACATTTATAAATTTTCCTATAAAGAAAACACTAGCTGAGTTCTAATAGACCAGACCAGATTTACACAAACTTTTGCTAAATACAGAAAATGCAGGAAGAGGAAACTCTTTTCAACTAATTTTATAAGATTAAAATAATTTTATACTAAAAAAAGACAAGTGCAGATTGAAAAATGAAAGATTAGGGCCTTCCTGGTGGCGCAGTAGGTTAAGCAGACCACAGTCACTGCAGCACGAGTTCGATCCCTGCCGCCGGCCAAGGAAGTGATCCACACAGCACAGCAGACCTCTCCTGCCTTGCCCGCTGCAGTGTATTTCTGTTGATCTGCCCCTTCTGTTCCTGGCTTTGTCTCAGGTGAATCCTCTCACCTCCCCCCCACACATACACCTCTGGCCTGTACCCCAGTTCTTGTATGCATAAATAAATCTTTTTTAAAAAAAAAAGAAAAATGAAAGATTATAGGATTTTTTACATAATTCCAAGTCCAGACTTTCTTTTCCTTAAGAGATTTGAATCGTTGAAAATTATGTTTATAAAATTCTGTCTGTTTTGAAATTTGAATCCATCCAGAATTTAGATATGTAATATGAGATGAATACAGACACATCACACACATTTCTCAAATAATCTACAACTCTCTCACTATTTATTAATTAAACCTTTCTCTTTAGTCAAAGTGAAGAGCTTATTACCAGGAATTTTATATACATGTGCTGCCTCAGGCACTTTTGGGTTTATTCTTGATAAACTGATAAAAATAGATTTTGCTGCTCCACTAAAAAAACAAACAGCTAAGAAAAGGGGAAAGAAAGAATGAGAGAGAAGCAAGCAATCACTCAATTTAAGTTAAATTTAGTTTTCAAATTAACCCACTTTATTTGAAGAGCTTGTGTCAATAACTTACTATCCACCTATCTTTTTAATTATCACAGTGACAGTTTAATTACCATGGACAATTAGAAGAGTTAGTATTATTTTGAGTTTTTTATGTTATAATAGATTATTTCACATTAAATGTTAAATACCTATCAGTTTTCATTTCCTATTAATAAATTCCCACATTCATCAGCTCAAATATTACAGCATTTTCCCATATGTGTACAGTGGCAAAGAGAGGAGGGGGTAGGAGGGATAGGGGCTGGTAAGGAGAGGAGGAAAGGAGGGGAGGGGAGGAAAAGGGGAGGGAGGGGGTGTGAGGGATGGAGGGAGGGGGAGAGGGAGCAGGGAAGGGAGAGAGAGAGAGAGAGAGAGAGAGAGAACAGAACGTGCAAGTAAACTGTTTCAGGTCTTTGCAGGCAAATTATTCAGGCAGCCAGTGTGTTGCTGGCTTCAGGTTCTGATTGATGACAGACAACATAATAAATAATCTATTTACTAACTCCTAACAGCTAAATAATACCCTTATTTTTCACCATAACTGGAGTGCCAATATAGTATTGACAAAGTGTCATAGTGCTGGTGCTAAACTGACCTTATGTCACCATTTTTCTTTCTACAGCATCAATGAAGACCCCAGGAAGGACCCCTTATTACTCTGATTAATGGAAGGCACTAAAGGTTACCAGTGAAGTTGGCTGTATTTATTTATTTACACTTAATTCACTGATAAGGGGCGGATGGATGGAACTCTATGGGTAATGAAAAACACAGTAATTTTTTTCTTCTCTCCCACACTGTCTACATAAATGACTGCTTTGCATACTGCAGCGTGCTTACTGGTGCCAACAGCTTCTGATCCCCATACCAGTCGGCTGAAGGGGAATGTTTGCAGCACGGGAAAGAACCTTCCCAGGGTGAAGCAGAGTTTTGCTCCTAAACATCAGATGGTTTTTAAGGCCACAGAGTCCACGAAGTGGATGGAGATGGGGAGTAACCTCTAATTCTGAAGAAAGCCACCACTTACGACCTGACTTTGACTACACCTTCCCACAACAATTACTCAATATTCGTTTGGTTTTTTAAACAATCTCTGTTCCATAGTGGCAAGCTGCTCTCCTCACCCTCAGCTCAGTAGCACCTTCCTATCAGGTCCTATCAAATGCTAACTCTGGGGTCAGCTGCATCCTCCTCCTCTGAATTCAGATTTTCCAAAACCCAGTTCTGACCAAGTCCTTCTACTTTAAAACTCCCAAGACCCACAATAACTTACAGGTGGAGCCTCAATTGCTTAGCATTTTTAATGTGATCTGCTTTTATTTCTGTACTCAGCTCTCTTTTCTCCCAAGAAACTCTAGATTTCTTAGAACTTACCTGGGACATATTCCTACTTGAAGCTATTCTCCTTTCCCCAGTATGAGGTGACTTTGCCTGCTCTGTGTCCTCACCCCCAGGACCCAAGGCTGCGTCTACCTCTATCCCCATGTCACCCTCGAAACCCAAGAACTCAGGGTGCTTCGCCTCCAAGTTCAGTGCATTTTGGTACTCAATTGTCCTTATTTCTCTGATTACTTCGTATCTCCAAGGTCTTGTCTCCTAAATAGATGACAAATTCCTTTCTGTGAGTTGTTATCATATTTTTAACCTACTAAGTTCTTGGACTCAGAATAGCCATTTATTAAGGTCTGAAATGGAACAAATTTGAAAGTGAGTAAAAATCTAACTTTGAAACATATTTGGTTGTGTCTCTGTGTGTAAGAGAGGGAAGGCTGGGGGAATGTGAGGCAGAAAGAGAGATTGATTCTTATTTATTCACCAAGGTGTGCTCTTTCCAGCTTGCACTGCAGCACAGAAACAATTCACAAGAATGACAAGCTCTTTGAGGTACTAGGGGAACACTCACCAGTCAAACTAGCCCAATTACACTTCTTAGTCTGATTAAGATTAATCTGGACCTTCATATGAACAAAAATTTGGTTGCTGGGGTGGGATTTTATAGCTGTATTACTATAAATTTATACCCACCATATAAAAATCGTCAATGTATATAATTAACTGCCAAAATATTCCCTAGGGTTAACTGTCAACTGAATTAAGTAAGCAATACAGCTAGGTTTTAATTAGCCATTTTAAGGCCTGTAGAATTAGGTGCAGAAAGCAGGGTGATAATTTCACATAAAAAGCCTCTTCCCAACTTTTAGTTTCAGATGACATTCTAAATGCATCCCTCCCAAAGAAATCCTCCTCCCTTCATTCCCTCTTTTCTTTCTTTTTGTAGTTTTGCAGTTTATCTTTTAATAGTAAAAAGTGAATGCTTTCCAGACAAGATTTTTTTCAAGGCTACATTGCCAACTATTCCCAAGCCTAGGATTTATTTAGAAAATCAGTCCTTGCTAAATTTTCAGCATTATTTTTAAAATGTTCATTGGACAAATTTCTCAGCTATCTGTGATATGGTTTCTTTAATGATAGTAAAGGCAATCTTACTTAGAGAGTTATGAGTTCATAAATTTGTAACAGCAATTGGTTGTGGCCGCTAGATGATGCCTAACTCAAAATGTTATTTATATGTCTTTTGAAGTCTTTGAGCCTGGCCAATCTATTCACACAGCACACACACTGCACTAATAAATCAGTAAAATACCACATATACTTGGATGTGCCTAAACTGCATTTAGAAGTGATATAAGTTTCAATTATTTGATTGCATAGCATCTGGTGATGAAACATTAGGATAAATTATGGATGCGGCAGTTTATTTCAAAAGAATGAAGTTATTCTGACATTTTAACTGATGATTGTTTGATGTACTCTCGAATAATAACTGACTTGATATCAAGCCACTGGTCATCTGAACACTGAATAAGTTGCAAATCGAATGTTCAAGGTAACAGAGTATTAGACTGTTTTCCAGCTCTCATTTTGAACTTGTTTTTGTGTTGCCTTATCTGTCTTGATTGAATAAACCAAAGAATGAATATATCTTACCTTCTTTTTCTGAGCTGTGCAGCCAACCTAAGAAGTTTTAAAAATACTACTCCAAGCATTAGAAGAACTATCGTCTCTCTGCTTTTAATCTCGTTTAAAAAATTAAAAAGGGTCTTCCCTGGTGGAGCAAGGAGTTAAGCATCACACTATGAAGCAATCCAGCCACTGCAGCACGAGTTCGATCCCCACCAAGGAGGGACCCACATGGCATAGCAGACCTCTCCTGTCTTTCCCCTGCTCCCCTCAGCAGTGTATTTCAGTCAATCCACCTGTTCTGTTCCCTACTCTGTCTCTGGTGAATCCACTCACCACCCCCCGCCCCCTCCACACACCTCTCGCATGTACCACAGATCTTGTATGCATAATGTGTTCTGATTAGGAAAGTTCTGTGACTTGCAACTTCTTAAACTATAGGACACAGACGCTGGCAAGAGGGACACCCTTTGTTTATTCTAAACACAAGAAAAAGCAAGGATAAAAGAGAAATCACAGACACAAATTATATTTGTAGGAAGCTGTCTAATTTTGCCAGGGGGGAGTAAAGTAACTTCATTTTGGAAAGACCTCCAAACAGCTAATCCCCATTCTTAAGAAAGACAACTTTACACAGAAAATGCTGCAACATAAAAAAGAGTACTCACTGAACTGAAAAATAGTATGTTCTACTTACATAAAGTTTTCTTGAATCATATTTGGTTATAATTCACTATTTTCTTCAGCAACCCTATTGCAACACATATTGCAAATGTTTGCAAATATCTGGACATAGAAAAACTCATGCTACAAAATGGAAAAACAAAAAGCAATAATCAGAGGATTAATGGAAGCACAGAGAAGAATTAAATAAATGGCACACAAACACCAAAAAATATTGCCACAGGGTAGGTAAAAATTATGAGAGAAAAATTGGCAAAAAGCTTTAAACATTTGGTGAAGCAATTGTTCTATGAGGGAAGAGCACCCAGAAATGCAAGACCTCAGAGAAGAGACCATGCAGCAACAGGGGTGGGAGAGAAATATGATCTGGTTGAAGTAAAGGAAAAGTTTGAAGGAAAAAAATAAAATCATCATAGAAATTGAAGTAAAACTGGAAGAAGCACCAAAGAGATTACATGTGGTTGAAACACAGAGAAAACAAGGAATAGAAATGGGAGGTGGTAAGTGGAAGTGAGAAGGAAGACGAAGCAAAAATGAAGAGTTAAAAGGGTCAAAAAGGGGCCTCCCTGGTGGCGCAGTGGGTTAAGCAACGCACTATGAAGCAAACCGCAGCCACTGCAGCACGGGTTCGAGCCCTGCTGCCAGCCAGAGAGGGGACCCACATGGTGCGGCAGACCTCTCCTGCTGTGCCCGCTGCTTCCCCTCAGAAGTGTACTTCTGTTGATCTGCCTGTTCTGCTCCCTGCTCTCTGTGGTGAATCCTCTCACCTCCCCACACCTCTGGCCTGTACCCTAGCTCTTGTATGCATAAATAAATAAATCTTTAAAAAAAAATAAAAAAAAAATAAAAGGGTCAAAAAGAAGATGCAAGGGATTGGCAAAAGGGATTAAACATTTGCATACTCGGGGTTGCTGAAGAAAATACAGAATCATAACCAAATACTTAAAGTATGATTCAAGAAAAAGATAACTTGTATCTATATAAGGAGAACATACCATTTTTCAGGGAAAATTGATTCTCAAGAGCCAACACTGACACATATCCTAATAAAGTTACTGGACTTCAAGGTAGCAATGTGAAGACAACATTCTTGGGACAATGAGGTAGTGTGATTTCATAAAAGAATAAAGGTATGTTGGTAGGCATTTCACTGGTGAAGGCCAGGTATTTTCTAAACATCCTACAGTGTTTAGAACAACAAACAAGAATCAGATCCAAAATGTCAAATCTGAGATTAAGAAATTATGCTCTAATCTAAAGGAAAGTTTATTTTTAGGTTAAGTCAATTTAGTTTGTTCAAGTCAATTCCCTTTGGCAGCATCCTTCAGGAAGGAGGTGAGCTGGACCTAAAAATTTCAAAGAGTTAGACTTAATTCTCTAACAATCTTCATCTACATGTCTACATATATGCATTCATTCCACACAAACTTATTCAGTACTTCCTAGCTTTAACAGGAATAAAGGCATATCAGATGTAGGGTAAAAGACAATCTATTGCTATATGGGACACTGTTGAGTATTATTAGTAAATTATACTGGTCAACAGGAATGGATCAAGAATCTCTGGGTAGATCAGATCATCTGGTTAGCTTCATCATATGGGAGCATGCAATATCCAAAACTATGAGAGATTTAAGGAGGAATTTCTAGTGGTAGCTACTTGGGTGAACAGCGCTAGGCAATGGGACTGAGTATCAAGGCTGAGGTCTAAGCTGATTCCTGGTTTGTGTACTGATGAGATAAAAAAAAAAAGAATCTAACATGTGAACAAATGGAGGGGTCGACTGGAAGGTGGTGGATGGTAACTAAACTTTTGGTGGTGGTGACGTGGCATATACGGTTGTTGATCTGTGAAGCTGTACACCTGAAACCTACAGTGTTGTAAACCAGTATCACCTCAATTAAAAAAAAAATACAGTGTGAAACCAGAGCCACTATAATAGTGACTGATTTTGGAGAGGGAAAAATAAGCATAAAACTGAAGGTAGGGGCCTCCCTGGTGGCGCGGTGGGTTAAGCAACACACTATGAAGCAGACCACAGCCACTGCAGCACGAGTTTGATCCCTGCCGCAGGTCAGGGAAGTGACCCACATGGTGCAGCAGACCTCTCCTGCCTCGCCTGCTGCTCCCCTCAGCAGTGTGTTTCAGTTGATCTGCCTGTTCTGTTCCCCACTCTGTCTCTGGTGAATCTTCTCACCCCACCTCTGGCCTGTACCCCAGTGCTTGTATGCATAAATAAATCTTTACAAAAAAAAAAAACTGAGGGTATATCAAGAATTTAATCTCTTCTAGAGGCATTATAAAAGACACTTTCAAAATAAAGCACCTTGTACATAGTAGGTTCTCAACAGATGTCTGCTGAAGCATAAATCTATGTAGTCTTACCTAATGTGTGTAAATCATTCTCGATTGAAACTGCATGATATTTTAATTTGTGTGACTTCCTGAACCTAAGTCTAAGATAGACAAAGTAGACCTATGACCTCCTTTTGTACCTCAATAAAAAGCTGGAAATTTTGAATTTGTCAAAATACAGCAAAACTGCTCAGGCAAGACAAATAATTATAAATGCCAGTGAAGTCACTTTCTTGTTTTCCTTTTGATCTGTAAGGTTACTAGTGGATGAGATAATCTTTTATTTATATAGCATATGGTAAAATTTTGAAACAGGATTTTTGCACCCATCATACTTTCCTTCCATAATTAAGCCTGTAGGGCTGGCTGGCTGGTATTTTTTAAGGCAGAGCTTGTCAATTTCTGTTAACACTAATTTAGAGTTCACAGCTCCATATATCATGGAGATGTGAGGGCAAAACAATTTATATAAAAAATATTTTGAGAGGAGTTGAACAAACTGAAGATCATTTCTGCACTGACTAGCCAGCATTTCCGTTCTGATTACCGCACCAATTTGTACAGCGATGCTGGGAGCTCACCTTTCCAGGCACACACATTTGATTTTCTCAGGCTCTTAGCTCTGCCCTCCCTTTCCTTTCCTATGTGCCCTCCCGCTATAAATACGTGCTTTCTTTCCTTTTTGCCATGTGTTGTCTTCTTAATTATGCCCCGAACTCTAATCTAGTCAGTCCAGATCTTGTTTTGTCATTAACTTGGGAAGAAAAGAGGCTGCCTCCTGCATTTCACACACTACATTACAAGGGCAGATGGGGGCTTTCATCCTGCCCACCTTCAGCAGACAGAACAATAGGTAGCTATAATCTTGTGACACCCACAACTAATTTCTCCAACCAGAAGACAGGTAGCACTCTGCACCGCCGCTCCTGTCTGAATAGGAGCAGTAAATACTCAGCTTAATAGTAGCTTCTCAGGCAGGAGGGCAACATATCACAGCATGGCGTTTTTATAATCTTCCTGGCATGCCGACAGCGGGAGCGTGCGGCCGCGCACGCTCCTCCTCCGCGGGGCTGAGGACGCGTGTAACTGTTAGATGGTGACACGTTGTGCCTTTAAGCAAGTTAACTGTTTTATATCCCCTCTGATCTGCAGCTTTGTGCATCCGTTAAGCTGCTTCTTAAACTACTGTGGGCACATCTGTGGAGCAGCTACTTGAAGCTACCATCGTCGTAGGCCTGGCGTGGGCTTTCTTTGTGCTGTTTATCTGTTACACTTCAAGGCCACAGTTAAATACATCATCTTGGCCAAAGAGACAGTAATAGCCTTGTGACAGTCCAAAGTAAGATACCGCAAAGTAAGATTTGCAAAAACAGAATACAAATCTTGTCAGGAGAAGCATGAATTAAAGGAAGTGGCAAAAGTCATCCATTTTTCTATGGTAACATCTATGTCTTAGACGGTCTGTGGGTCATTTGGGCTTCAGCTGACCTGATTCCAAGTTTGTTTTTATTGGGGTTTTCCTGAGAAACAGAACCAAAAGAATACATCTTGATCTATAAGAGAAGATTTATGATGAGAATGGGATTATGAGTTTATATCAAATGCCGTCAGCAGGTTGAAGAACCAGGAAAGTACAAGGTACAATTCAAGTCTGGTCCAAAGACTTGAGAACCAAGAGCTCTGGACTGAGGGCAGGAGGAGACGGCTGTCCCAGCGCAAGTCAGAAGAACTTTTTGTTCTACTTGAGACTTCAGTGGATAGATTAAAGCTCATTGCATGGTGAGGGTCGGTGTTCTTTAGTTTACTGTCTCAGATACTAATCTCTTGGAAACACTCTCACAGTCACACCCAGAAATAATGTTGACCAGTTCTCCGGATGTCCCTACACCCAGTCCTTGACATATAAAATAAACCATCATAAATGTAGGCTGGGCCAGGCTGCCTCTATGCATCTCATCATCCTAAACAAGAGGTAACACCATAGAGGCATGTTCTCCTTGTGGGGAAATGCCACTTTTTTTTTTTTTTCCCCAAGTCAGAGCTTTGGCTAACTTCCCATTGGCCAAAGAAAATCACATGGATGGCCAGCACTCTGCTGATCACGGGACCAAAACAAGCCACAGGGTCAAGCTCAGCATCCAAGGGGCAAGAAAATATTTTCCTCCCAGGAAACTGACTATTGACTGAATAATTAATTTGAATATAACCCAGTGCCTGTAATAACTGAGGATGCACTGATGTTTGCTGGACTGAGGAAATCTGCATATATTGAGTCTGCCAATACTGGGTTCCATTTCTGAAGGATGCCAAGGACACCAGGCAAGGATGAGCAACTAAAACATCTTGGCCATGAGAAGGAGGTGAGTGCTATGACCTGGCAGAAAGACTTAATAGAGAATTTTGAGAGCTTGTTCCTGATTCTACAAAGCTTGGCAAAATATTCCAAGGTTCAAAAAACTGCATGGAGAAAGAAAGAGCGGCCTCAGTGAAGAATCTCAGCTTTTTATTACTCATCTTTTTCTCTTGATGATGTAAACTTTGTCGATTCAATAGACCCATGTTTTTCTTTTCCTTTTTTTCTTCTTTAAGCACTTTTGGTGTCTAACTATTCAAAGAAAGTAAATGTATGTGAAGGTGCAGGCTGATAGTCACTTGCATACACAGCTGGCATTTGTTCTAAAAGACCAAGTGACCCCCACCCACAGCTTTTGTTTGAATCACAACCCTCCATACCCCAACCACTCTCCCCACCCTGGCCACAGCTGACTGGGCCATGCATCAACACCTCACCCAAAAAAGAGCCAACAACGATGTTTGGGTATATTCGGTGCTCTGAGATTAGGTCCCTCTTGATATGTGTCGGACCAATCAGATTTTGTATTTTAGAAGAATAATTGGGAAATGTGAAGCAAATAAGATGTTACAGTAGCTAAAGTTTCATCTGGAAGACTGAGAATTTCCCTGTGTTTTCTTATTATTTATTGCTATTGTGATTTTATTGTAACAGTATTGGTTGACAACACTGTGTAGGTTTCAGGTAATACTGTCTTATAATTCGACATTTATACAAATGGCATCACGGTGACCTCCAGAAGGCTACTTTCCATCCAATACCATTAAGTTACCTCTTTTACCCAATTTACCCACTCCCCTTCCACTTTCCCATCTGGTGACCACTGACTTGATCTTACACTCTAAATGTTTATTATTTGTTTTATTTAGTTCATTTATTTGTTTTAGATCTTTTCTGTTGTACATATGGGTAAATCATACAGTATTTGTCTTTCTCTGTCTCATATATTTCACAAAGCAGAATACTCTTTAGGTCCATCCGTGTTGCTTCAAATGACAAAATATCAACTTTTTTTTCTTAATGGCTGATGGTTCAGTGTATGTGTTTGTATGTCTTCTTCACCTAATCATGTGCTGATGGGCACTTTGGTTGTTTCTAACTCTTGGTCACTGTGAATAACTGTTGTGATGAATGTGGGAATTGTACTGATTCATAATCAATTTGTTGGCATAAATCTTTATTAGTTATCTATTGTAGATAACAAGTTACCCCCAAAATTAATGGCTTTAAACAATAGCAAAATAATCCTCTCAGTTTCTGGGCATAGTTATACTGGGTCCTTTGCCTTAGGTCTTTCATGAGACAGTAATTAAGGTGTTGGACAAGGCCCTACTCATCTTAAGGCTCAGCTAGGGGTGCAAACCCATCTAAACTCACTCACATGGTTCTGGCAGGACTCAGTCCTTATGGATTGTTAGACTGCTGGATCTTGGCTGGAGGCCTTTCTAAGGTCCTTACAGGTGTCCCTCTCTAGCATGGCAAGCATGTAGGAAGAAAATGCCAGCAAGATGAAGTTAATCTTTATAACTGAATCTCAGAAGAGGATCTGTGCCACCAGGGTTCAACCAAAGAAGCAATATGAATAGGGCTACGTGTTAAGAGACTTATCAGAAGGAAGTGGCTGGCATGACTGCATAAGCTAGCTAATCAAGCCAGAGATCTGTAGGGTAAGAAGTCAGGAAGGGCAGGCTGGGCGTGGGCCAAATTTGTTTTTTCTTCAGGGAAACCTCAACTACACGTAAGGCCTTCAACTGATTGGATCTCATACCCCCAGAATACATAGGACAACATCTCTTACTTAAAGTCAGCTGATAATGGACTTTCATCCCGTTGACTATCCTTAGAGCAGCACTTAGGTTAGTATCTGAATAACAGGACACTAACTGAACCATGACCTTAAATCAAAAAAAAATTCATCACAACATTAACATCCTTTCACTTTTGCCACATTCTGTTTGTTAGAAGGAAGTCACTAGATTCAGTCCACACTCTAGGGGAGGGGACTGGACAGGTGACACTGGGAATCAGAAATCACTGGGAGCCATTTTAAAAGGCTAAGACCAGAGTCACTTTTTAATGTTACCTGCAAAATAACTTTTGCAAGGGCAAATGCCTTTGAAGATGTTCCTAACTCTTGAGAAAAATGCACAGTCATTTATATTTGCTGAATTAATTATAGTTAAATGAATGAGGTCTTGTTCAGTGGTTAATTACACAGGTTTGGTGAGCAAACATAGTTTGTAACTTTAAGTGAACAAGTCATGTTCTGTACAACAAACAGTCTAACAAATATGGTTTTCACTAACAAATATTTATAGTCTCAAGGTTACAAGTCAGTGTTCCTCAGAACTATTAAAGCAAATCTCTGAATATTATGGAAAAGTCATTTGATTTTCTTAGTTTAAACTTACAGATTGAAACTCACAAGATGACTAATACAGAAAACAAGTATGGAATTACTTTACATTTTATGAGAATTAGTATGTAAATATTGGCGAATCTTCCTTCTTGACTCTTTATTTTTATTTATTTTTTCCTCCTCGTCTTTTTAAACAAAAGCTAATGGCTACTCACTTATTTTGCATTCTCAAAATAACTTGTGTCAACCAATTCTTTACTTAAAGCACTTTATGAAAAGATAACTGAAAAGTATGGAAAATGGACTCTAATTTTTAAAAAGGCAGACGAAAGAATTTGAGATTTATAATGCTATACTTCTGCAATCTGGAGGAGAGAAAGACCAGAGAGCAGGAAGCATCAGTAGTGCGACTAAACGGAAAGCAAGGATGAATAGAAACTTTGAGATAGAGTAAAACCAGTGGGAAAGAGGCAAGCAGACCATAGTGAAGACTAACAGAGAGCAGATGGACGTAACAACAGGACCAGATCCCTCACTTCCAGTGTCTGAGGCTGCCTTTGGCTCATTTCCTGTCTCTACCAAGTTCTGTTCCAACCACTGTTTTTGTTCCTAGATTCCTCCTCCCAATTACTCCTTACATCCTCCCACTTCATACACTCATCTACTTTCTTGTTTGAGAGGATCTCTGTTCCTGTCTTTAGGCAAGTGAACATGACACATTTATAAAAGTTACCTTTTTTAGTTTGCCATTAATTCATGTTATTTAAAGCAAAGGAAACATCTTTTTATCGTGGTAAAATACACAACATAAAATTAAACATTTTTAAGTGTACATTTCAGTGTCATTAAACATGTCCAACCATCCCTTACTACCCATCTCTAGAACTTTTTTACCTTCCCAACTGAAACTGAATTCAGGAGGTAAGAATTCCCCTAGGACCCTGGCAACCACTAATCTACTTTTGTCTTTAGGAATTTGACTCCGTTGTTCATATAAGTGGAAGCATACAGAATTTGTCCTTTTGTAGCTAACTTATTTCACTTAGTGTAATTTCCTCAAGGTTGTAGAATATGTCAGAATTTCCTTCCCTTTTTAAGACTGACTAATATTCCACGGCATATATCTGGGAATGGACAGTTGAATTACCACTGTTGGCTATTGTGAACAATGCTACTATAAACATGGGTGTACTACTATCTTTCCCCTGCTTTCACCTCTTTTGAGTATAATTGCAAGAAGTGGAGTTGCTGGACCACACAACAGTTGCATGTTTAATTTTTTGAGGGGCAGCTGTACTGTTTTCCACAGTGGCAATACTATTTTATAGTCCCACTTGCAGTGCTTTAAGGTTCCAACTTCTTCACATCCTCACCAAAACTTGTGAATTTCTGTTCAGGGAATTATATCTATTTTAATGAGTGGGATATAGCCAAAGGGGAATAAAAATTTATGAACTAAACTGGAACTCGAAACAGAACTGGCTGCCTGAACATCCCTGTTCTCTTCTACAACCCCGGAGCTTTTATCATTGTACTGACTGACTCTTTCTGCTTAGTTGGGGTTCTTCATCACTTTGCCATCTCATCACTTTGACTTGCATATCGTTCATCACGGCTACTCCAGATCATTCTACAAGTTGTGATTTCCTCAACATCTTTTCAACCTTAATATCCAATAAGACCCACTTAGAACTCTTAGTTTTCCAGTACTGAATCTGTGACAGAATCCACTGATTATGCTAATTTATCATTTGATGATGGACTTGCCCGATAATGGATTGATCTAAGGTTAGTTGACCAGGTCTGGCCTGGTACGCCATGATCAGAAGGGTGGTATCACTTTGAGAAATGATACTCTTCCTAGAAGTGTGTGTGTGTGTGTGTGTGTGTGTGTGTGTAGTGGGCAATGGTTTGCATATACCAAATGGTGTCTTCATCAGACTTCTTGTTATCTATCCACTAGTCACTTGCCATTTAAGAGGTGTTAGACTAGTCACGGTTAGCTATAAGCTAACATTTATTTTATTATTTTTTTAAAGATTTATTTATTTATGTGTACAAGAGCTGGGGTACAGGCCAGAGTCGTGGGCAGTGAGAGGATTCACCAGAGACAGAGTGGGGGGCAGAACAGGCAGATCTACTGAAACACACTGCTGAGGGGAGCAGCGGGCCAGGCAGGAGAGGTCTGCTGCACCATGTGGGTCACCTCCCCAACCGGCAGCAGGGATCGAACTCATGCTGCAGTGGCTGCAGTCTGCTTCATAGTGTGTTGCTTAACCCACTGCGCCACCAGGGAGGCCCTAAGCTAACATTTATTAAGCACTTAGAATGTGCCAAACACTGTTCTAAGAGACCATTACACTGTGAGGTACCACCAAATGATAGTGTCATTTCCAAGAAGAATTTTGTAATCTGGTCAGAGATAAGACATTTAACCCCCAGAAAATGTTTAAGTTGAAAGGCAAAACACTACTAGCAAAGCTATGATATGTAATTTCCTGATCAACTTTCCAAAGCATGCCACAGAATGTAAGTACTGTATACTCTGAGAGAATGCTATAGTGAGACATTATCCAAGAAATCTTTATGAAGGACTTGGTCTGGGATTTTAAGGATAGGGAGGTTTCAAATAGCTATAAGAGGACAGAGAAAACAATTACTGAACAAATATTTACTGGATGCATATGCATGTTCAGGCGCTGCACTAGGAGCTAGAGACATGAGAGGACAGGACATTCCCTTGGAAAAAAGCATATAATCCAGTGAAAAGTAGGTAAACAGAGAATAAATAAATGTAGGCATCAATGTAGGAAAATAATTTTTGTTTCCAGAAAAACCTAACCCTGTTATATCACAAGAAATTTGACTAAGAGGCCTATTCTTTGGAAATTAAGGCAGCACTTGCTGAATATTATTCTTTTCTTGGGACAAGGTATCCTCTTCAAGCCTCACAGCAGTATCTGTCATCTCTATGGGTTTGGCATCATCCACCCTGAGTGAGATACAGAAGGTACAGGCTGTTCTTGGGTACCTCCTATAGTCTTCTTCAAAAGATCACTCAGTGCTGCAACTTTCTAGAGGTAGATGGCCAGGGGCAGAAGCCCTCATCTCTGTCCAAGGGCACAACAAAACTGGTCAAAGGGGAGAAAAAGAATCTGAGTCTAGAGAGGGAAAAATAGATCTTCCAGATAGAGAAAAAGTGCTAAGTCCACTGTGCTACAACCTTTCATAGAACAAACCCCATTCTCTGGTGTGTAATAGTCTCTGATCAGATAGAAACCCTGCAGTAGACAGATAAGAGATTTGAGGCTAGGAAAGATGGATTTCTACAAAGAAATTATATTTTTTATGTTTTCTATTTGCTTATCTTTTTTTTTATTTTTTAAAGCATTTACTGTTGGCTTATTATAACCCTTAGTGTTGAAAATAGTGACTTGATCCATATTCTAATGCTGAACAAGCATCCTCATTTCTAATAACCCAAGTTTTAATTATTCCAGAGGGTTTTGTAAACAGCAACAACAAAAAACTAGCTAATTCCACATAATATCATCAATAAGTCATCTGCTAAGAAAGTCCTGATGTGGCCTTCACAGTTGATTACCTTCTTGCTCTTAAATCAGACTGTCTCAAAGTTTAGAATATAAATTTCTAGCCTGTTGAAATGAGGATTACTTAGTTCAGAAGCAAAACAGGTCGTTCTTTGGAACAAAGTCTCCAATTTTTTTCTGGCAGGGGCTAGTGGGACAGTTCCCAGGAAACTCACATCAGACCAGCTTTAGGAGAAAGGGATCTGAACTTGATCACATATAAGCTGAGGAAAGGGAAAGGCAAGGAGGTAGACACATTTATTTCACCGCCTTTACATAGTGATGAGGTCCTTATACTTGCCTTCCCCTCAAGCCACATAAACCCCTACAAGGGGCAGCGGGATCAGATCATACATTTAAATTATCTTTAAAGATGTCAAGCAATTCCAACTTTAATACAGCAACTTTCCAAAGGAGCGCTAAATCTCCAAATGGGAAGAGAGGCTTTCCAAATTTTAGCTGTGAAAGACTGATTATGTATTTAGCTTTTGAGTTAGCTTTTGAGCACAAAGCTTTGTTAGGCAAATCAGTAACCAATCCATCTTTCCTAGCCCAAAATCTATACCTTCTATTTATATTCAATGAATTTTCTAGGACTCTAAGAGCAAACTCCTTAACATGGCTATCATCAGCCCTTTGCATAACATCTGAGGAGCTAGCAACTTGGTTGAGCTGATAGCAGACTTTTCACTTGGACAAGCCTCACCACTATAATGGAAATCCAAAGGCCTGGAAACAATGTACATAGCTTCCCTGACTAATTTTATTATTCAGACGCTTAATGGCTCCTGTTACAATCACATCTGGGGTGGGAAATAGTACTGGATTGTGACGATCACACTAAATCGACAAGGATTATCAGTCATTAAAAAAGGAACCAAATTAGCATCAAGCAGTAATATTTTATACTTATCAAATCTGCTGGTCAAGGTCCATTACTGAACGACATCATAAAGGCAGGAGCCATCAGTTCATTCCCAGAACATTTAAAACTCTATTGTATTTGTGTAGGATATAATTTCTGATAGCAATAAAGCCTAATAAAGGTTACACCCCGATGAATAAAGTGTTAATAAATTGATCCATGACATTTAAATGGATAATTATACTTGAGATAAAGTAAGAATCTCTCATTTTCATGAAGAAGTGCTTCAAGTTGTATCCAACCTAAGTTCCCATCAGCTATAGGATTGTTTTATGTGACTTCACAATGATGAAAAATTGGCTACCATCAATTAACTTAATTATTCATCAGACTTTCCCAACAACTCCTGTCTATCAGGATCATTAAGATTACATTTTAAATGTTTCCAACATGTTAAGGAACTCTATGGAAATGAACTATTACCTCTACTTCTAAGAAAAATTTAGAAATGTTAGGGTTTGTCACCCTGTCATTAGGTTTTACCTTTACAGGGAAGTATAAAGTAGAATCAGGAAGTGACTGGGAAGAGACTGAAAGAATTGTTATTGAAAATGATATATTACGGGGCCTCCCTGGTGGCACAGTGGGTTAAGCAACGCACTATGAAGCAAAACGCAGCCACTGCAGCATGAGTTCGATCCCTGCTGCCGGCCAGGGTGGGG
>JAGFMF010012266.1:13322710-13342020 GCA_019455555.1 Galemys pyrenaicus
ACCCCAGCTCTTGTATGCATAAATAAAAAATCTTTAAAAAAAAAAAAAAACCAAATATGATTAGTCCTGTGTTGCAGTAAGGGTGCTATAGAAGGGGAAGGAAGGAACCATGAAGTCTCATCCAATTTAACAGTCCCAGCCCATAAGTGACAAATCCCGTCTCTCACATTGTTAGTGGAAATCGGTCATACGGTCCTACCTATACATAAGGCTGGGAAATGTATTTCAGCTCTGTGCCCAAGAAGAGGAAATAACATTGTTGAACATAAATTAATTGATTACAATTTCATTATCTTGGGTCTCAGTTACTTTATCTCTAAAATGGGGATCATTGTTTCTGCCAAGGCTAAACTCAGAGAATAATGAGAACCAAATAAAAGCATGATTTGAAGACGACACATTGAAAATGCACAAAGCACTGCAATTTCTAACACCGATTTGGCCTTGGGGGTCTGGATTTCAAAGTAACTCTCTGTGGAGCTTAAGTAGGTCTATTCAATGCTGATAGAGTCCTGGGACTTGATTTATAGGCAGAATTCTGACAGATACCCCACCTGTTTTGTTTATGACAAAAAGGATGATGAAGTCCCAGAGGAAGTGATGACAGCAAAAACTTCACATTAAAGGAAGGCTTGGAGATATTTTACACTATTAAAAGCACAAAGGATAAAATGTTGGAAGGAGATTCGAATTGCAAAAAATGTAGATCAGTTCACCAAGACATGGAAAAGATGCCTGCTCTGTGTCATGTTATAAGATAAAAAGAAGGTAAGACTGTTAATTGCTTTTGGTTAGTCTTCTTCCTTTTGTACAACGTACAAAAGAAATATTGGTTTTACTATTTAAAAATTTTTCCTTATACATTTATAGCCAACAATAAGACAGATTTTAATCTTTTGATGAAAAGTTTTAAAGGTAACAAAAAAAAATTGGTTTTTTTTCCCTAGCAGTTATGAAAGATGTTTTATAGTATCCCAGCCTGCTTGGTCATTTTTCACACTTCTGTACAACTCTGTACTACCATGCAAGGCAAGGACTGCCTGTTTAGCAAGTTGATTGCATGTACGTGTTTCACTCAAAGAATCAGACATAAGGAGAAAAAAGGCCTTTCTAAAATGGTTATTCTTCCTTAGGGCTTATATTCTATAGGTGACAGTTTTGCCTATGACAAGGTGATTAACCCTAAGTAAGCTTATTAATATCCAAAGAGGACTGTTAACTATAGAAAATAGTTGCTTTATTGAAGGGCTGTCAGCAAGTCTAATTTATTAGCTTGTCAAGTTCTGTGAGTGGGAGCATAAATCTTGTTTTAGTGATCAAGATGAAAAAGACTTAGAATACCTGCCATAGCAAAATTCCCCGCATACTTTCCAAAGGTAAACACATAGATCACCTGAGTCTTCTAAGAAGGAAAGTTTGATTACCTACATCCAAAAATATGAAACTCCATTATAGATGTCATGTGAGTAGAAACTGCACACCAGAAACTTAATTTATAATAGTACTATGATGCAAAAAAACTGGCTAAAAATTCAAAATACTAACAAAACCAATCAAACAAAACAATCCCTTTAAACATCTAACACTGTACAAGTGAGACCAACCATAATCTCCTTGGAGAAAAGAGCTAGGCGGTATTAATCCAAGAAAAGCTAAGGGGGTTAGGTCTTTGGAATGGGTTTTAAGTCTTAGTGAGGAACTAAGGCATGCTCAGTTCAAAGCAGCTTAAGAAAAGTGGGAGTTATGGCCACAAAGACCAGAGGGGTCTATTCTCAGGCATGGTTCAGTTCAGCTTCCCAAACATTGCCAGCAAATGTACAGCTCTCATCTCATATCCCTGCTTCCTTGTCAGGGGCTCTCTCAAGAGGTCCAGGTGAATACTGAAAGTTCCAGACCTACATCTTCTGGCTCAGCAACCCCAGTTGAAAGAAAGCTCTTCTATTCCTAGTAGAACCACCAAAGTTTCAAGACCAAATCATGCCCCCCCCCTCCTTGAAACAGTTACAGTGTCCAGAATTAGAACATAAGTCCATGGTGGTGCTGGAGAAAAAAATGACATGAGCCCACAAGTTGGCAAATCACATTAGCTGCCTAGGAGGGAGTGACTTCGTCCCAAAAGAAAGGTAAATGAAAACAGCAGACAAAAGAATAGATGTTCATACACTTCGGTGTATGAAAGATCTCAGAGAACAAATTCCAGAGAAATCTCTGTCTCTATGAAGAGCTCTATGCTACAACACTCTGAAAGTATGACTCTGTTCCACTTTCCCTCTCCCTGTGACCAAGGACCTAGGCCTGTGGATGAACAGTTCTGGTTGTTAGAGTTCTTATACTGTTTCCTGAATTTACCTTGCTGCAGTTTCTACCTTGAGCCCGAGTTGTACATCCAGGGACACTAGAGAAGCAGGTTCCTGGACCTTGGAATCACAGCACGGCAGGGCTGTCAACTTAGGTAGGCAGCTTCTTTCCACCAGGCTCTGAAATCTTCCTTCCTACCCTGCATACAGATGCACAGGGAGAGGCTATTTAAATGTGAAACTATTCAAGCTCAGGCATGAGGGTTCCTTCCTAGGACAAGCCCTATTGTTTACAGAGGATCTGGGTGGGCAGGGGATGTCAGATTTCCAACAGCAAGTATTTATACTTAAATGTTCCTGTAAATTCTCTGAAGATCTCATAAAAAAAAGGTGATCTGAATTTCCCAGCATCCAGTAAATTGTTGTGATCTATTTCTTCATTCAAAATAAATATTAAATTCATATCTATTTATAATACCATCAAAAAGAATATACTATCTGGCAATAAATTTAACCAAGGAGGTGACAGACTTGCATCCTGAAAGCTGCAAGATACTGATGAAAGGAACTGAAGATGACACAAATATATGGAAATACATCTTACTTTCACAGATTGAAAGAGTTAATATTGTAAAGTGCCCCTTTCACTTAAAGCAATCTGTAGACTCAGTGCAATCTCCATAAAAAATTCAAAGGCATTTTCCACAGAAACAGAACAAATAATCCTAAAATCTGTGTGGGACCACCGAAAGACTCCAGGTCTTAATCTAGAACAATACTGAGAAAGAAGAATGAAGCTGGAGATGTGCTCCCTGATTTAAAAGTATGCTACAGAAGTTACAGAAACCATCACAGTATGTTTTGGCATACAGAATATTTAGTATTGGCATAATAGCAGAGATATGTATCAGTGAAATATAACACAGAGCCTGAAATACACCCACACATACATGGTCAATTAATTAAAGACAAAGTAGGCAAGAATATACAATGGGAAGTGAGTCTCTTCAATCATGTTGTTAAGAAAACTTGATAGTCACATACAAAAATAAAAACGAAACAAAAAATGAATCACTATCTTTCATCATACACAATATTAATTCAAAATGGATTAAAGACTAAATGTAAGACCTGAAACCCTAAAGTTCTTGAAAGAAAATTTCAGAGGTAAATCTTTTAAATCAGCCTTAGCAACGTTTTGTATCTGACCCCAAAAATAAGGGAAACAAAAGCAAAAATAAACAAGAGAATCTGCATGGCAAAAGAAAAAACATCAACAAAATGAAAAGGCAACCTACCAGGTAAAAGAAGATAATGTGTGACAGTCAATATCTCAAGTACACAAAGAACTCATACAACTCAATAATAAAAAATAAAACAATCTGATGACAAGACAGGAAATTTATAGACATTTTCCCAAAGAAGACATACAGATGGCTAACATGCACGTGAAAAGATGCTAAACACCACTAATCATCAGAGAAACAAAATCAAAACCACAATGAGATTACCTCATACCTGTCAGAATGGCCATCATAAATAAACACACAAACAAATAAGCAAGCAAGCAATAACAAGTGTTGGCAAGGATGTGGAGAAAAGGGAATCCTCCTGCACTGTCAGTAGGAATGTAACCATTATAGGAAGTAGTATGGCAATTCCTAAAAAAAATTAAAAATAGAACCACCATGTAATCTTGTAACTCAAATCCTGAGATTTAGTCTAAGAAAGTGAAAACACCAATTTGAAAGGTACTATGCATTCTTGTGTTCATTGCTGCATTATTTACAATAGCCAAAATATGGAAATGACCTAAGTGCCTATCAATAGATTAATGGATAAAGAAAGATCTATCTCTCTATATGCCTGTCCATCTCTCTCTCTCTCTCTCTCTCTTTCTCTCTCTCTCTCTCTCTCTCTCTCACACACACACACACACACACACACACACACAGAGGTATACCGTAGTCATAAAAAAAGAATGAAATCTTATCGTTGGATCTTAACGGTCCTATGCTAAGTGAAATAAATAAAAAACAAATGCCTACGACTTCACTTACATGTGAAATTTAAAAACAAAACAAATTAAAAAAAAACTGAAACAAAACAAAATAAAGCTCAGATACAGAGAACAGATTAGTGGTTACAGGAGGGGAGAAGAGTTAGGGGTGAATGAAAGAGGATCCAGAGGTACGAATGTTCAGTTATGATACAGTAAGTGATGGGACGCAGTAGATGGCCGGGAGTCCTTAGGCAACAACCTCGCATTACAAATTTGAAAAATTGCTAAGAATAGATGGAAAATAGACTCACTGTGGTAATGATTTTTGCATTGTGTACAAATGCCAGATTATATATTGCGCATTAAAACTAATATGTTATGTGTCAAATATGTTTCCCCTCCCAAATGTATACAATTTAGATCCCACAAAACCTGCATCCGCCACTATATGAAGCCTCTCACTTCCCTTATTTTACCATCTAGAATTACTTCCATATTTTTAAACTTGATTGCCTAGAACTAAAAATGTACCCCTATCATCTGGCATGTGGGATTATGTAGGATGTCACTTCCTTATTCTGGTGCCCATGATTCTCTTAATACAGGCCAGCAGGAGACTGGCTTACTCATAGGAGTTGAATCACAGTTGATTTACTTCCCCTCTAGGGTCTGTGCAAAACATCAGTTCTTTTTCACCCTCTGATGTCTTGAATAACAAGATTTGCAATTGGTGGATAAATAATCTTAATTGTCAAAACTGGTCTGAATTATTTCCTCTGATATTGAACGAGGAAGTTAGGAAATGGGTATAGGCAGACAGCTAGGAACAGGGTACCCCAAACCCCTAGGTCTACTAATCAGATTGGTTAAGAAATACTTAGTTGGAACCAGGAGGGTACCCTTTCCTCCCCCAGCCCCACCCTGAACCCCAAGCCCTAGCTAGGTTCATTTATCAGTCTAACTGGAGAACAATCCTGGACCCGGAGGGTGGCCCCCCAACAAACTAGTAGAGAGTGGAATGTTCAGAATACCAACACAATAACACAACGCTAAAGCAACAGACCAAAACTACAATAGTTTCAGGAAGGCAGACCAGGGAAAGTAGGCAAACTCAGTGGGCCTTGGTAGCCTAGGAGAACCCCACAAACACAGTGGAACTCAGTAGCTGAGAAAACACCCTAGGACCCAACTAGTCAGCAAGAGACACAACTCGAAGACACCCAATGGCAAAACCCCCACTCCTTACCCATTACACCCATATAAACACCTACTTGTCTCCCCCTCAGTGGCTACCCATTCAGGACCCCTCTCCATTCAGAATGCTTTCCAGTCCTTCCTCTTGTCTATCTGTAAATCTCTTGCTTTTCTGTAATTTTTGTCTCAATGCTGAGTTCTTTCCTTGCCATAGAACAGAAAAAGAGCCCACCTGGGATCATCAAAAATCCCTATTCAATATGGCCAACACTCCTGAAGGTGAGGTATAAAAATTAAAACCCAACAAAAAAGATATCCAGAGGCAAACTTTGGAATGAAAGGGAAAGTGAAATCTTATTGGAACTCATCCAGCCTGCCATCCACATCATGATGGTGAATTTTTGTCAGAGTGTTTACCAGAAAAGGTATTTGAGTCAGATACTTATAGAGACCAAGTCAAAGTATAGACTACTAAAATTTACATAGATTGTAAACAGCCCAAATGTATACCTCTTTTAATTTTTGTTAATGTGACGATCTAGTAGTAATTATATAGCTAACACCTGCGAGGTTTAACTATTTTTAATTTTTTAAATGGTTAAAATTAAAATTACTATTTTAATTAATGCTATTAAAAGGTATACAAAACTGATAGAAATCAAGTTTAAGGAATTTTAACAAAAGAAGTTTCTCTTCTATAAAATACAAACACTGGAAAGTAGATTTCTTCTATCCACCTGGTCTTTTGTTTTGGTCTTCCTGGATACAATACTGTGCTTTTTATTCAGCTCTGACTAAGTTGAACAGTGTTCATTTAGTACAAAGGTGGCAATTAGGTCTTAACAAGCAAGTAACTTTTAATCATTGGCAGTGACCTGAAGCTTTGTGCCGGTAAAGACTCTAAGGTTAGATGTAGCAAAAGCATTTTGTGGTCAACTGGCATGTCTGTGAAGAGCGTAAGCAGCAGAAATTCATGTCAGGTATTTTCCAACTGTGATCACCTAGATTGCCAACTGTAATCTTTACCTTCAAGTAAGGACCTAATTCATACCTTACACAACATTTAGCAATTTAAACTTCATGATTATTGAATGAGTGAATATGAATTTTTGCCAAGTACCATTTGCTCTGTAAAATATATACAACAGAAGCTCAAGTAGCCAAAATCCAGTAACAACATCACAATACAAGCTTTCTTTGTTCCTAGAATAAAATCAGGAAAAGAACAACTATATATATATTATATATATATTTTTTTTTTTTCCCCCAAAGTTAAACTCCAGGATTTCAGTCACGATCGAAGGCAATGTATTGTCCAGCCTTTCATGAGCTACAATCTTAGTTCTTATCCATTGGTAAGTGGTGCTTAGAATTTCAACTTGAACTTGTAAGTTATCAGTTTTAAGATCACGGGACAATATAGAAGGTAGACATAAACATTTCAAACACTTAAAGTCATACAGGAGAAAAGCTCTTAGTGAGATTAATGTTCATAGATTTTAGGTAAACACTTACTAGACTGGAAGCTCCTGGAAGGCAGAGATGATGTTTGACTGCATTCTCTAGTCTTGCTTCAGTGAGCAGTTTCTGAAATATTGGGTGTTCAGTAAATATCTGATATATAAATGAATGAATGAATGGATTTGCCTCGGGGTCAGCTTACCCCATGTGTTTTCTTTTCCAGAGTCTCTCTGCCTTCAAAAATCTGTCTGAGAATTTTCTTCCCTGACAAGGGGAGGGATGAGGGGGGTGAGGTTGGGGAGGTAGGGGGGGTGGGAAACAAGTGACACATAAAGTATCCAGGTTGGGCCATGGGCACACTTCAGGACTAATCAGAAAAGCATTGGTAGCTTAGTGGGAACTGAAAGGACACTAGACTCATTGTTTACAGATGGGTTTGACACCTGGGAACTGCTTCCTCATTGAATATCAAGTTTGTTCATCTGTAAAATGGGGATAATATTTTCTCTGTCTTCTGCAAGTTGCAGTAAGGATCAAATAAAATAAAAAACAGGAAAGTACTTTGACAATGAGGAAATTTCCATAAAAATTGGAAACTGTGGTTCTCTCCTCCAAATTCTGCAACTAAGTAGCTATGCAGCTTATCCTTTTAAAAACCATATCCCCTAATTCTTCTCACCCGGATTTCTTTATTTCAAAGCTGAGCACAATGGATTGGACCCTCTCTAGTGTGCTTTCAGCCCTCAAGTTATATACAAACAGCTGGGGCCTCAGCTCCAGGAGAGGAAAGAAGGAGGGCTGGATCAAATTCTTTCCTGAACACACTTAGGCAAATCATTTAATGCCCTTTGCCCACTTATAAGCAGCGGTCATTCTAGGTTGGCTAACTGCACTCTGGAGAGTGGGTCAGAGAAAGGCCTTTGGGTGTCAGGAACCCGACATCTGGTCCCCATAGTTCTCTATTTGGGAGTTCGAGAAGTTCTGAAACCAAACCAAGCACCCACAGAAAAATAAGGAATAGCACCTGCTGCTGATGGTGCTGCTGGGCACTTGAGTTACCTCACTTAGGCTTCACAATAAAGATTTAATGAACTGTCACACCCATTTCCCAGATAAGAACACACAGAGTCTCAGGGACATGATATAACTCACTAAAAGATTTAAACCCAGGGCTATTTGACAACTAGAATCTTCCTCATGTGATTCCACTCCACTGGGCCCAAACCAAAGATAGCTCAGAAGCAAGACAGCATAAAACAGAAGGCAGCGGCTGCAGCAAGTCTACAAACCTCTGTAGGCACAAAACACAGCAGGAAAAAAACCTAAAAGGCAACCACAGGGGCTTCTTGAGGACCCTGAACACTGACCTTGGTGAGCAGTGATTTTGGTTATCAGAAGTGTGTCTGACCTACTTATGTTCCCCTGCCTTTCAGCTCTGATGCCGAGGCCAGTGGGTTCATCTCAAAACGCACCCAAGGTGTGGATCTGTGCAGAAAGCACTTTACCAGACTGCAGACTTCAGAGTCCACAAGCCCTGAGTTTCCAAATCCCCAGAGGGAGTTTCTAAATTACCCAATTCCCTAGGCCTGTACTTATATCCTAATGATAGGACATTAAGATGCAAATTAAACAGAAACTTAGTAAGCAAAGCATGTCACTTTGTAATGGATACATCAATAAAGGCCAGCCAGAGGCACCCCACACTTGCCAAAGCCGGAGGAAAGATTTCAAAGGCCCACCTGCAAGCCCCAGGCACACCTGTTAGAAATTCTATCTGGCCAAAAGTATTTATGGTCCAGATTTTTTTTTTTTTTTATCCTTAGGTAGCTGAACATTCTTAAGTAGTCCTCTTACCCCACCCACTGCTGACTGGGCTTACAAATGTGTGGGTCTCCAAAGGTGTTGGTGGTGTTAGTCGCTGGGGTTTACAAGGTTACAAAGGAGAGGATGACCTCTTTTCAGTAAAAACACTTCTACCAAACATGGCTCAGTTTCTGCTTGACATTTTTATTGTTGCCATTTGTTTCCTCCCTCTTCTCTTCTGTTTTCTTTTTTCCTATTGTTCTTTCCAGGAATGGACTGTGCGCTGCTAAACAAGTCTTTTTTGGGTGGTTTGTTTGGAATCTACCTAGATAAAAAAAGTTACTCCGTTAAAATCTTTGGCTTTTACAGCCAACTGTTTATCACACATTTCAGCATCTCTGGCCCTTAGCCAAGAACTGGAATAATATATAGAAGTTCCATAAATGTTTGACAGAAACAGTATGATCTCCTCAACTTCACCAACATAGTGATGACTATGCTCTCAGAAAGCCTGAAACCCTGGGTTCTATTCATAAGTTGTCTGATCTTGGGCAAATCATTTCTCCTTTCCCCAGGTCTCGCTTTATTCATCTTCTGGGTTCATAGCTAGGGTGGTGGTCTCTATAGCTCCTTCCGAATTAAATTCTACGAGGACAGGTCTGTCCTGTTCACATTTGCAAAGATCTAGGTCTATAGGACCTACCATCTATCTTGAATACAGCAGGGATTCAGAGACTATTTGCTGAGGGCAAAAACTCAGAATGCCATAATTCTAGGGTTTAAATTGCTGCTGTTGTTAAATAATTATACTTTAAACTGTGTTTGCTGTTAAAAATAAAATAGCTCTGGATTGTTTCAGGCTTTTCTCATTTTTTTTTTTTCTATCCAGGACTCAGATGCTGTTCTGCTCAACTTCTGGAAGCTTTTGAGTCTTTTCACAAACACAGCTCCACACTTACCTCCCAGCTCACTCACTGGTGTCCTGGTGTTTCTCACCAAACCAGATGGCTAACCCACAGGTGGCAGCAAGGACATGGGACCCATATGAAGAAGTCAATTCATCTAACAAAAGTATTTATTGGATACCTATTGAAACACCTAATATGTAACACTACTTTGAGGAGACGGTAATTAGCAAGAGAGCCATATCTTTGATAGTCCAGAATTCAGGAAACACCCAATTGGCTCATATACCCCTAGAGCTTATTTTTATAGAGCTACAGCTTTGGCCACTTTCTCAGATGTCCTTTTTGCATTTATGGTCAGTTTATATACACAGTCACATATACACCATTCAGTTTAGTTCCTGATCCTAACATCATCTTGTTCATTTGTCTTATATAAACTGGAAGTTTCTTTAAAACCAAAGTCCAGGGTTTGTTTTATAAAAAGGGGTCACCTCCCTGGTGGCGCAGTGGGTTAAGCAACGCACTATGAAGCAAACCACAGCCACTGAAGCACGAGTTCAATCCCTGCTGCCGGCCAGGGAGGGGACCCACATGGCGCGGTAGACCTCTCCTGCTGTACCTGCTGCTCCCCTCAGCAGTGTACTTCTGTTGATCTGCCTGTTCTGCTCCCCGCTCTCTGTGGTGAATCCTCTCAACCCCCCCCCACACACACACACCTCAGGCCTGTACCCCAGTGCTTGTATGCATAAATAAATAAATCTTAAAAAAAGAAATAAACTATAAAAAGGGGTCATAAGTGCTGAGATTTGCAAATTTCATGTGGATGGATATTTTTCTGAACAGAGTTTAGTTTTCAACAGATTTCCAAAGGCATCTTCCAACACATTAAGGGCAATATCCTGCTTCTTCCCACTTTCCTCTCCGCAGTGCCCAGCTTTGTGTTGGGCCTTGGGGTGCCCCCAGCCACATCATGCCACAGGCTTTGGGAAACTGGCTCTGACCCCAGCTTTGTTGGAGAGGGTGGTCCCACCAAGTCTTCCACTTCTTCAGCAGAGTGGTCAAGTTGATTATACAAAGGTCCAGATTTGTCAAGTAATCCAAGAAGGCAAGCAAATGCCAATTTCTCGTATTCATTCAAACACCAAGGGAAAAAGTGGATTTTCTGCTGGGAATAAAACTGAAATGCTCAGAACTCCTTCTAGCAAGTTTTTATGACTCAGGTGAGTGAAGACCCCTGGAGTAAAATCCTAGATCAGCCAGGTACAGAGGCGAAATGGAATTAAATATTGGATCCAGCCGCGGCCCCAGCTTGGGAGACACGGCAGGCGTTAAAGCTCTTGTGGCATTATCCTTCAGTGGAGCTATCGGACTGACTTTCCTTATGTTGGGATGTGCCTTCGAGGATTATGGTGTTTACTGGCCCTTGTTTGTGTTGATATTCCACACCATCTCTCCCATCCCCCATTTCATCGCCAAAAGAGCCACCTATGACTCTGATGCAACAAGTAGTGCCTGTCGGGAACTGGCATATTTTTTCACTACTGGGATTGTTGTTTCTGCCTTTGGACTTCCTGTTATCCTTGCTCGTGTGTCTGTGAGCAAATGGGGAGCCTGTGGCCTTGTGCTGGCTGGCAATGCTGTCATTTTCCTTACAATTCAAGGGTTTTTCCTTATATTTGGAAGAGGAGATGATTTTAGCTGGGAGCAGTGGTAGCATTTTTTCTGACAAAGTGCATTTAATTTCTCAGAATTCATACTATATGGATATGTGCACAAGTGGCATTTTACTACAGAATATAATATGCTGGGTTTTTTTTTTTATACCTGTATATCATGTTCACTTTGAGGACTACATGGGAAAAAGATTGGTATTACTAACAGCAAATAGACCTCTCCGTTTATTCAAGTTGAATTATACCTTTCGTTTGGCTGTTCATGTAGTCATGGTGCTCTCATAGAATCTGTTTAGTCACAGTTCTTCCATGCCTCCTCGCCTGCCCTGGCACGGGCTTGCGTCAGCAGCTAACACTGGAGCAGGTCTCGTTTGGCTTAGGACTTCCAAGATACACAGTGGCCCAGAAAGACAGAGGTGTCTTTTTGTGTCGTATACCCTTGATTCTCACCATCTTGGTCTGTAGGCCAAGAGCATCCATATCTAGGAGCTTATTAGGAATGCAGAGTCTGAGGCCCCCACCTGGGCCCAGAGCATTTTGATGAGATCCCAGCTGATCATGGGCACATGAGACGCTCAGTCCTAGAGGAATAAGCTTCATTCTTAACTTCCTTGTCTTCCTGAACCACTTAAACTCTCTGGGAATTAGTTGTTCATTTGTAAAAATTGCTTCACCTGCCCTCATGTTGTGCCCGACTCCAGACTCTGATATTTGTAAAATGTCCACACGTGTAGTATTTAGGTTTAGATCCTCACATTTGTGACGTGTTCTCAGTAGGGGAACAGCTACGCCTTCACACTGTGTGAAAGGCAGGGACTGTTTTCACAGTGCTGAGGGGACAGAACAACTTAAGAGCTTCACAGGCTGCAGGGGAGGGAGGGTAGGTTGCAGTCATTTCCTACTTATGCAGGATGGGGAAGTGTGGACAGGTGTTACTGTTTGGATCCCGTTCCTGATCTGACACTCCCCAGCTCCTCCCCTGTGCTGTGCCTGAGGCTTCCCACCCCTCTACCCCACCAGCAGTTCTGATTTTCCTTTACTTCATCATGGAGCTGGCTTCTTTCTATAGAGACACAGACCCAAGTAAGCAAGCAAAGGGTGAACTGCTTCGTTTTATTTACATGTTGATGTAATTAAATATCTTTCATGTCCAGTAAGACACATCCACACATATATTTTATATCTTTAAATGAATCATTGGGAATATATGTCATGTTGGATCCTGTAACCACAGTTTTTCTAGCTTAACTCTTTGCCCAAGACCTCTCGAGAAAGGAAAATATGAGAAGTAGAACCATTTGACCAGAATATAAATGATTTTCAAAGCATTATTAATGTATGGTAACTGACATGTTCAAAACACCAAACCCTTGAAATTTGTAATCTGAGTAATTAGCACCCCCTCCCCGCCATGGTGTCCTAGAATGATAGATACTATGACCAGAAGATAAAAGTGATACCCAAAAGGATAATGTACAAAGTTATATTTTGGTCTTGTGAGTGATTTTATGTTTTCAATGTTCTAGGTACATGTAGAATTGTTAAAGTTGTTATTACCAATATTTATATTAGAAAAATTACATAGATACTTTACAGTTTTAACCAGCATTTTTAATAGCACTTGCACTTACTGTATTGTAATAAATTTCACTTTTAACACACACACACAAAAATAAATAAATAAATATTGGATCCAACAACTGGGTCCAATTTGGGGCAGGGGAGGTGGAGCCAAATCTGTTTGTGATAAGAGAATGATGTCCAGTAAGAGCTCCCGAGGTGGTCATCCCTACTTGACCAGTAAACATCTGACGTGAGGGACTCTCAGGGTCCCCGCAGCTAGGGCTGTGCTGCCCTGTCAGTCTCCAGATGCAACAGAATTAGGTAAGTAGCAGTGCTCTTGCCTTTTCTCTTTGCAGCAAGCATTAAACAGCAGGGAAAGAAAAAAAGTTTTTTAAGGAAACCTGCAGATCCTGACGCTCTTATACAAAAGACAGTCTGAATTTCTCTTAAAGGTGAGGTGAGCCCTCTGGAGGGAAAACGGACAACTCAGGGGGCAGAATCAGCAGGCTGAGAAATGGGGATTGTTCAAGCTCAGTTCTATATCTACCTGGCTCTGGGCCCTTATGTTGGGGTCTTTTGCTCACACCTGTTATGAAGACTGGTAAGGACATCTTGGGGTACTCTGAATTCATTCTCAAGCAGGTCCCTAGCCTCCTGTTTGGGGCTTTCCTTCCTTCCCCTCATATCACATTTCCTGGATTGACCTGGCCTGGATCTTTGATTCAGTTCCCATTCTTAGCTCTGCTCTTCCCTCTTAGGGAGGATGACACATTTGGCTAGTCCTGTTGTTAACGAACCTTAAGTGTGTGCCCTTTTTAAGGATATGAGGTTATACTTTCCCTAACTACTCCATTTCTGCTACTCGATCCAGTGAAGTGAGATGCCCAGTGAGGGACCCCATGATTTGCAAAATTTCCAGTGGTCAGAGTGACTCATGATAAGCTTAAGAATTGAAGGTAAAAAGACTCCAAAT
The DNA here is from genome assembly GCA_019455555.1 of Galemys pyrenaicus. NCBI lineage: Eukaryota > Metazoa > Chordata > Mammalia > Eulipotyphla > Talpidae > Galemys > Galemys pyrenaicus. The sequence goes on from JAGFMF010012266.1 coordinate 13,336,585, forward strand.
TTGTGATACTGAAAAATATGGCAGTTTGGAATTTTACGTATATTACTAATTTGTTTGAATGTAGAGTTGACCCTTGAACAAGGAGTAGTTAGAGATACTGAAACCTGAATAGTCAGAAATCTAAGTCAACTTTTGACTCCCCCAAACTTAACTACTAAGCACCTGCTATTGGTAGGAAGCTTCACTGATAGTATAGTTGGTGATTACATATTCTGCACATTTTAAGTGTGATATATTGTATCCTTACTATAAAGTAAGCTGAAGAACAATGTTATTAAGAAAATCATAAGAATATATTTACAGTACCTACTTACAGTACCTACATATTTATTAATGCAGTAAATACATTATCTGTAAGAAAATTCAGTCATGCTTACAGGATCAACTGAATATCCTTTCATCCCTCCCCACCACACACACACACACACAAATGCTATTAAATGAACAGCATATCTATTTTACACCTAGCTATATAACCGGAGAAAATAAAGACACAAAATTACTATTAATCAGAATGCTGAATTAAGACAGAATGAATTCTGGTTATCTGAAATTTCCAGCAAAATTTCTAGTTAAAGAGTCTCCATTCCCTATACTTTAATGTAATGAATATTTTAAATAATTAGCTCTCATAAAAATCATCACATGGGCACAGAGAGTGCAATACTATGTATTGCAATGAAGGCATATATGCACAGGGAATGACTTAAGCACCTGCCTGCCCCTCATGTGTACCCCAAGTCAGTGCATAAGGTAGTTTGGGCCACTTCTTGGAAGTGAGGAGGGGCTGAGTCATGCTTACAGGCAGCCAGCTCTCTAATGCATCTTTATATTGGGTTTCTCGCCTGTCTTCTTTAATCATTCTGTCTTTTACTCTTGCTCTCTGTGATTATACTCACTAAAAATGTATAGCACATACACCCTTGCCTCAGGTGTGCTTTCTGGACCTGGGCTACAACAAAGAGAATATATAAAATTAGTGATCTCAATGACCTTTGGGTAGGGGGGCAAAGGAGTGTGTGTAATTTTGCAGAGAAAAGGAGGGAACCATTTGTGTGTGGGGTTTTTTCCCCTCAAATTACTTATAATTTCCCTCTTCTTTCCCTTTTGTATCAGTGAGAGTTCAGTCAGTAAGTAGAAACACCAATAACCTGGACAAGAAATATTTAGTATAGAGATGTGCTAATTAATAAAAGATGGTTAATTACTTAACAGGGCAAAACAGAACTCTAAAATGTTCAGAAGCAGCACAGTCAGAGAATAGTAAGAAAGAGAAACTAAGAATTTGCCTTCTACAAGGATAAGAAACAGCTTTATAGTGGCAAAGGCCCTTGCCAGAGGATGTGGACCACAAATGGTCTGTTGGTTGGAGGGAAACTGGCCAGAGACTGCAGACAGGAGCTGATCCATAGGAATGGTACTAGGTACTGGGAGAACTTATTAGGGGGAGATCCTGGCAGAGTTGGCCCATGCAAGATGATGAGATAAGCAATATCAGAACTCCACGCTGACCTGCTGGCACCAGGCTAGGAACCAGAGGGAAATACATTTCTACTCTTTGGCCTTAAGGTGATACTCCAGGGGCCTCCCTCATTGTGCAGCAGGTTGAGCGCTGCACTGTGAAGCGTCCCCTGCACAGCAGTGCAAGTTCATCCCCAGCAAGGGAGAGGACCCACATGGCATGGCAGACCTCTCCTGCCTCACCTGCTGCTCCTCTCAGCAGTGTATTTCTATTGATCTGCCTGTTCTGCTCCCCACTCTGTCTCAGGTCAATTCTCTCATCTCCCGCAACTCTGGCCTGTACTCCAGCTCTTGTATGCATGAAATTAATAATCATTAAAAAAAATAAAGTGGCACTTTAAATTAAATAATCACTTTTTGAAAAATTAAAGTGGCACTCCAGCATCCTCTATTAACAAAGCCTAACATCCACCTGGCTGCCTGGTGTCTGCAGGGTCCAGCTCCAGTATCACCAAGCAGGGCAATGAACAGTGAATTTGAACTGAGGGGTAATAAGTGGCAACTGGGACAGTCACCATTTCTCTGTGAACTTTCAATTTAAAGGCATGGAAAAAAAAGTCATGCCATAATGGTAAATTTAAAATTAAAAATAAAAGCTATATATAAATTATTACCAATGACCATCATTCAATGATAACAATCAAATTTTACTCCTTAGACTTGTCCGCATTATAAAATTTTTCTAAAAGTAATGTATTTATTTTATCTGGACAAAAAAGTTAACCTTAAAAGAGTCTCATTCATTATTACTCGGCAATCAAAAAAGATAAACTCATGTCATTTGCAGCAACATGGTTAAAACTGAAAGAAATTATGCTCAGCAAAATCAGCCAGAGGAAAAGTACTGGATGGTGTCCCTTATAAGTGAATACAGAAAAAACTAACAGAGTCAGACAAAGACAAACTTTAAAAATAATCCTTGCAAGCTGACCATAGATCTGTGCCTTTGCTGTGGGAAACTAGAGGGGGAGGGCTGAGGAAGGAGGTGGGGTGGGATGAGAGGAGAGCACAGTGACAATGGTAGAGGGCCACCATGCTTTGGTAGTGGGAGGGCTGCAGTAATTACACCTGAGGGGGACATCCTATACTGTCAAAACACTAGCAAAGGTGTAAAACAATGGTACTTCACCAATTAAAAAAAATAAAGTAAAATAAAAGATTCTCATTCATTACAGTTTTACTGAATTCCTTTAGTAAGCACTATGCAGAGGAGAGTCAGTTTCCCTCTTACCCTTCAGCATTCTGGGCAATCAAATTAATGACAGATTAGTAGGAGAAAAGACCACATTTAATTACAAATATATAACTAATGTACATAGATGTGGCTTCTAAAGCCAGTGGGGTAAAAGGAGGGTATATATGTGAGCTATGGGATGGGACTGATTCACATGACAAGGAGAGGGTGACTCATGACAAAGCCAGATGCTCTGTAATTATATATTTATGTAGGTATCTCTATTAGGAAGATGATTTCTAGTAAAAATCCTAGTGCTGGCGAATACCCCCAAATTTTCAATCCTGTTGGTAGTTAAGGGTGTAGTAAAAGTTTCTCATGAACCTTGAGGGACTACACTAGCCTCAACTAAAAATAGTCTATAAATGATGTGTCCTGTTCTGGACATTTTGGGGGAAGCCTATCCTTCAACATGAAGCTCATTATTTAGCAAATATACGGGTGAGGTTGAAAGGGACTTGAGACACTCATGAGTCTCCAGTGTTTTAAAGACACCTGGAGCAACTTCTGTTTCATTAGCCCAGAATCATTGGCCTTGTCATGATCTAGGACATCATTTACCCTTAGCTCTGTTATCTACATCCCACACTATACACGTAACATAAAAAGAGAGTAAAGCGGGGGAGGAGGAGGGCTGAGGGCAGACGGGAGCACGGGGGACTGAGGTGATGGTGCACTGGTGAGATGGTGATGGGGAATACATGGGGATTACAATTGACGTCAAATATAAATAAATAAATAAAAAGAGAGTAGAGCGCATCAGCTTCTGCTTCAGATCAGCTAACATATAAAACCAGCTTGTAATCCTTCAGCTATCTTGGAATCTGGAAACTGCTACTGAGATGGTCACAACTTGCTTATCCTTGCTTTGGCTAAAATCCTTGGGTTTTACATCTTTCCTCCTATTCTTAGGTAGCTTATACCTTAACTCTCACCACCTCCCCAGGCTTTGAACTTAATTAAGCAGGGAGTTTTCCTTGCCTGCTACACCTCCCCCCCGCACCCGCTGCCACCCCAGGTTTTTTTCTTTAGTGTCTTTGTTCATATACTTCTTCCACCCAAGATGCATTTCAGCTCCTTTCAATAGCTTCCTCACTGTCCTTTAAGGCTCAGCTTAGGTGTCATCCTTTCTGGGAAACCAGTAGCCATAGAGGATCCTTAGTGTGCATTTTTGCCTAAGCCATTCTACCTTAATTTAATAAAGTCAGTTTAGGCACCTTGTCTTCCTAGGTCTGGTCTCAGAGCTTCCTCTTGGCACCCTCAGCATTTAGTATGACAGGTACGCATTGGACACACAACACCTTCTGGTGGGACTAAAATGTCTCCAAGCTTTGACTTGCTTTTCCCTTCCTGCCAAGCAGACCGTGGCATGAAGTTTTCTATCACAGGAGAGCCCTGGGGCAGAGGAGTCAGGGGAGGCAGGGCCCTGTCCTGGAGGCACTGCTAGTCCTTCCTCTCCTCGTCAAGCTTTTCTCAGTAAGTGACAGGCAGAGCTCCAGAAATGGACACGTGTGTGTCTAAAGATGCAGATTTCCATAAAAAAATCTAAGAGGCCAGGCACAGCAGACTTCTGCCTCATCCACTGCTCCCCTCAGCAATGTATTTGTCCATCTGCCTGTTCTGTTCCCCACTCTGGCTCTGGTGAATCCTCTCAAACCCCCACCCCACCCCAAACATACCTCTGGCCTGTACCCCAGTTCTTGTATAAATAAAATGAAATCTTTACCAAAAAAATCTAAGAGGCCAAGAAAAAAGCAAATGCCACCCCTTCTAAGAGCTAGTTTTTATTTTTACAGGTTCAAACTGGACATAAGTGAGGAGCCAGGGAGTGTTACTTTCATAGCCATGGCCAAATCTCACTTCTCTTGCTCTTGCACAAACTCTGCCTGCATATGCAAATCGTTCTCCATCTATCACTTTCACCTAAAGTATATAAACAGGTGAAGATGAAATGAGCTCATATTCCTTGGGTTGTCATTATCATACCCTCGGTTTCTCACACTGGAGACACCATCACTCACACAATGGATCATGCTTCCTGCACACACAGGCTTCTCCCTCCCCACGTCACAAAACACTTTTCACACGTGAGCTTATTTGATCTAATGTTTTAGAGTTTCTCTTGAGACTCGAAAGCTTCAGGATGACAGGTCAGGTTACTAGGCGCAAGGACTGGGTTTGGGTGGATGTCCTCATGGCGTCACGGGCAAATGATATGGTCACACAGCCACAGCGTGGCCATGTGCCCGCAGTGTGGCGCATGTACCCCAGTGCACAGGAAAGATTTGGTCAGATCAGCTGGTGGGCTTTGTCTTTATCTATGTTTGCCTCTCAGGAAGACATCCCTTTTCTTCCCCAATGAATATATTTTCATTTCTTTAGGTCTTTAATTCCTCTCAACAATAGTGTAGTTTTAAGAGTACAGGTCATATATACATGTTAAATTTATTCTTAATCAATTTATGTTCTTTGATGCAAATTTAACTGTAATTAAAATTTTTTTCATCCAAGGAAGATTTAATATATCTGAGACTTTTTTTTAAGATTTATTTATTTCGGGCCTCCCCTGGTGGCGCAGTGGATTAAGCACCGCACTATGAAGCAGACCGCAGCCACTTGCAGCATGAGTTCGATCCCTGCTGCCGGCCAGGGAGGGGGACCCACATGGTGCAGCAGACCTC
>JAGFMF010012266.1:13350184-13435469 GCA_019455555.1 Galemys pyrenaicus
TCCCTCCCTCCCTCCCTCCCTCCCTCCCTCCCTTCCCATTCTGATAGATATAAACTCAAAATATAAGAATTTCTAAATAGACACCCATGGGGCCCATGTGGGGCTTCAGACAAATTCATAGTGGAGAAAAATGGAAAGCAGAAAACCATGGGCCACAGTGTCTGGGGCTCAAAGGAAATCATCCCTCTGGGTTTGTCTGGGCTATCAAATAATCAAACAAGCATCAAAGAGACTGCCAAGAGAAAGGCCACGTATAATAATAACAACATGTATACCTCCAATCTCTCTCTCCTCCCATGCTGGGAAAGACCCAGCATGACTGGGTATCTTGTCCATGTGCTTTTAGATACCATCTTAAATAATTTAGCTAAGATATTGAGAGGTTGGGGAGGAAAGGGGAAATTCAGTTAGAGCTTTCCTGGAATAGACCCTTATGGAGAGAAGTTTAGATAGAAGCATCAAAATCAGCCTCCAACCAGCTCAGAGGCCCTCCCTATAATTAATTAAACTTTTGCTCAAAAAGATATATTTTTGGGGTGACAGATTTTTGCTTACCTATACTAGTTAAGTCCTAGCAATTTAGGTCAATTGACCTCAGACAGACAAACTTGATTACAAGTGCTATGAGGGGCAAGAACCACTCTCAATTTGGGACGTGCAGTGTGGAAGGTAAGTTTTCAGAGGATCTCACCTTTTATCTTGAAATCACTTGCTCCTAACACACTCTGCCTGGAACTCAAATTACTTTGTTTTAAAAGCTAAAACTTCATAATACAACAAAACTGAACTGATCAGCGAATTTAAAAAAAAAAATCAAAGGAGAATTGGAAGATATGTAACTCCACATGTAAAATAAACAGGCAACAAAACCCAGCCCGTTCCTAGGCAACAGCTTTAGTAATAAAGCAAGGAATTCCAGATTTCTCCACCACAGGGCAGCCATCCATAAAACAACAGGGTAAGATTCAGATACCAGTTAAAACCTTAATTCCAATACTTACTTATTACTAGTACCTTTTCCTTCTAAGTGGAAACAACTTCCCGGGCATCCTGTTTTTATACTCAGTTACCATAATGATCATATCAGAGCCAAGAGAAGAGTACTGAGCTCAAATTCCAGGGAGCCCAGAATCTCCACTGGTGGTTCTATCGTCTCCCCTCTCCCAGAAGCCTAGGAGGGGGGCAGGTCCTCACGGCTTCCGGCACAGAGAGGCAGGAGCGAAAGCTCCTGTGTTCTCGGCCTGAAAACTCCCAACTATCTGGAAACGCTTGTGTTAACTCTTCTTCACCACCCTCTTGCTCCCGTTTTAGAGCTCAGGACTCTCCCCGGACTATCTCAGCTTTCTCGGCCTGTATGCAGTTGAACTGAGTGAATCAATAACAATGAGCATGAGTTAAATCAACGTATCACACCGCTCAGGGATGCATTTTTAAGAGATCCAAAGACAGTGGGGGCACCCGAAAAACCCAAAGGACTGTCAGGCAAGGGGTGGCAGATGGGGAATAGCTTTGAGAAGAGGCATCATATTCATGGAGAGGATGTCTTTCCATACGGGCAATTATCTGATGTCACATTAAGGTCAGTCATTTTCAGGCAGAAGAATTTAAAAATGTCACATCTCCATTTACCATAAGGTGGTCCAAAATAAAAGAGGCATCAAAATAAGCTCTCTTTATTTCATTGCTGCTGTGTCATCATACATGTGCAAGGAGAAATTCCAAAGCAACATAGTACCAGGTAGTAAAAGCAAAATACAATAGCTAAGTACGAGCGGGGAGGGCAGCCTGGACTCAGACCCGCAGGACCTCCAGCTCTGCCGCTTCCTCACTGATGGAAACTTGTCACTGAACTTGTCAAATCCACCATCAGGCTTGATGTCCCTCTCTGCACAATGAGGGCGACAGCACAACAGCCTTGCAAAGGTATTGAGTCAGATATGAAAATCCAAAAGTGCCTTGTAAATCAGATACAAAGTTGTGCTACGATCGGATTTTCAAGGGATTAGACATTAAATGTTTTCCAAGGTTTCAGTTATGGGTACAAACCTGTCAAAAGCCCAGGGAGGTGGGGAGGTGAAACAAAGGGAGGAGGTAGGAAATGGTAGCAGTGAATAAGGCAGGACTCCCAAATGTATTTGCATAGAGTTCAGCAGTAGTACAAGTCATATCTTAATTTGAGAGAAAAGGACTTGCATTTTAGTTAAATCACATTTCTTTTGCTCTCAAATCAATGCTTCGGCACTGGGCTGAGCACATCTGCTGACTGTGCCCCTATTTCATCAGAAGTGAACAGACATCGCTCTCCATGCAGAGCAAGAGACATTGTCAAGTCAAGTACCAACAGCTGGCTCTGCAGATGTCAACAACAGCTGCATTTTGTCATTCCAAGACGTGTGAGTTCCAATTAATCTCCCTCTCGCCTTGTTTTTAGAACTTGGACGTTTACGAATAAAATTATTTTATCCTCCTGTTTAAACTCACTTCACAATTACACCTAGAGGTACCCAGTCACCTTTAGAAAATTAGGTTCCGTTTTCTCAGGAATCTGAAATAACAACAAACTCAGTCAAATTATAAGTGAGAGAAATCTCAGCTGAAGGTATGATTCAGTTTGCTAATCACTCCTAGCAAAGGATCTAAATGATATATCAGCTAGCTAAATCACCTGGACCCCACAGAGACATAAAGCAAGGGATCTGTACATAAAATGGAGAGTCAATGGTTCATAGTGCACTTTTCATTCAATAGGTGAGGAGACAACGACCAATCCCTCTGTAGATGGAGAAAGCAACCTAGCTAAAAATGAAGACAAAAGAAGGTGTCTGTGAGAGTTCAACTATGGCTTCGTGTATGGGACTGGCCCACTGTCACCGTCTCTCCTTGGATGCTGGCTTCACCCGCCTCAGAGTGCCCAGGCAGCAGTGCTATAGATGCGTTTCAAAATGAAATCAAAATACCAGACTATAGCAGACGCTGATTTACAGACACATTTCTGAGAGGAACTTGACAGAGTCAGTGCCTGCAGGGCAAACTCTTGGCCGTGCACGTGGGGGACATGATGATGTGCATTTGGTAAATGAAGGGATGTCTGTAAGCTGTAGGGATTTTCGTCTGGAAACATGGGGCTAGTGGAAGTGACCTAATAAAGTGGACAGTGGCGATAAGAGCAAATAGACATATTCAGGTATCCTCACATTCAGGGAGTTTATTACAAAGTAGCCCTGCCTATTATAGAAAGAAATACTTTAGGAGTCTCAACTTAAAAGAGAAAAGAAGGAAGGTGCATGTGATAAGCACTACCAGCAATGATCTGATTGGGGCCTCACCACTGAAAAGGGAGGGGAGGTTTTAATTTCTACAGGCTCCCTGTTAATCTGTCTACATAATCCACTGTGCCCCGCGGGTGACATCCACAGTGATTCTTCCTTGTCCAGGGCCAACCCGCTCACCTGAATTGATGGTTAGCGGGTCACCACCTCTGCACAAAGACACAGCAAGTCCCCGCATGGAAGATGAAAGGGAAGGTTGAAATCAAACACTATTCCTCTGCTGCTGCAGTGATTTTGTGGCTTTTCAGCTGTGTTTATTTGTTGAAACAGAGGAACTTCTCGAATCAAACTTTTAAGCAGGAACCCAAGGTAGCAGAAAATGTGATGCTCTGATCATAATGCCTCACTCCTCTTTATTGTCAGTGAGTGAGTGTGTGTGTGTGCGTGTGTGTATGTGAAAGAGACAAAGATATTATTTCTACTTATAAGGAAATTAATCCCATTCACAAGGGCTATACCCTCAACCCTCATGACCTAATTATCTCCCACATGTACCACCTCAGAATCCCATCACATTGGGGGTCGGGGTTTCAACTTGAATTTGGGGGGAACACAAACATTCAGACCATAGTGTGGAGCCTTTCTTTTCTGAGACTTCTGGTTCTTATGAGCCAAAGAGGCAAATCAAGGCTAAACAATAGTCCCCCAGTAGAGAAAGTGCCCTTGTAAGCAGGCTTTGGATGTATTGATGTCAAGACCAAAGCTAGCTGGTTAATGTTAGCAGTCATGTCGACTACACCCTTTCACTCAGTAATTCCACTTCTAGGTATAGATACTCAGCAGAAATGCATGGATCCGTGCCCCAGATCACAAGTACAGGAATATGCACAGGAGCAGCATCTGTGATAGATCTCAAGTAGAAATTAGCCAAATGGCATCAGGACTGTGAAGAATGTGTGCTTTCTCTTGTTTCAGTGTAATCTAGCCATTTTCTCTCACCCTGTGCAGCTTCCTAAACTTGTCCTCCTGCCTCTTTTTGTTCCCTGTAGTTAGTCCTTCTCCCCTGCCTTAAAACTCTCTAGTGGGGTTTCTCCTCAGCTAGAATAAACTCCCCTCCTCTACCTTGCCTATCCCTGCACTCCTCTCTGTCTGTCCTTTCCATTTCACTTCAGCCACCCTGGCTTTTTCTGCCTGTAACAGAATCATACCAGTTCTTACTTTGAAGCTTAAAGTTCACAATTTCTGTCCACATGCTCCCCAGACCCTTTCAATATGGCTACATCCTTCTCGTCATTTTTTATTGAAGTGTAACATACATATGGAAAGGTCAACGAGAACTGAGGCAATGAAAAGGCACAGAAGCATTTTAGGGAGAGGTGGCAGGGTCTGCTCTGAATTTTAGAAAAATAGTTCTTGCAGCAGGGAGGAAAGGGAAGTGGTCTGGGGAAGCAAGGGTGAAGGGAAACTAGTGTTGAGATGTTTGTCTGAAGTGAGATAAGAAATAATTCAGAACATGGGCCTTCTCCATGGAAGGGGAAAGGAGGGGACAGAGACAGTCAAGACAAAATACCTGGATTCTCAGGCTAAGTTGTGCCTTAGAGAGACCACCTACTGCAATCAGTTTATGGATTTACCATGATCTAGAAACAGCAAACACTCTTACAATACTTGGATTATCTCTCAGTATTTTCACTAATTAGACCTCTAATTGCTTTTGTTAGGAAGTGTAAGGTCTGGGCCCTGCTAACTCTTTTTTAACCTTCCTTGCCTATTTAAAAGCCTGATTATTTTGATACACTGTGTTACTAGTAATCCCATCCTCATCTTGGATCCCAGTTTTCCTTCTGCTTTTCCCCAGCCAGTATATGAATAAAATATTGAGCTGCTGATTAATGACCCTATACGCGCCACTTTGAGATGTCTGAAGGAATTATCCAAATGCCCAGACAGCTCTATAATGTCACATTTAAATTAGAGGCTGAATCTGTAAAAGGCTGTCCTCGATTGTAAAGGCTGTGTTACAAGGATGGTAATCAGACCTAATTTCCTTTTAAGATAAAGAATGGAAACATCTTTTAATGCCAACAAAAGAGCACGAGGTACACTACTTACAATAGGCAAATATGTAAGTTAATGTTTGACTTCGGCTACAATTGGTCCTAGGTTGAAAGTATACTTTCTCTGGAACATGTTGGTATAGATGGAGATTCTTGGTTTTGTTTTTCATAGTTTTTGTCTTAGAACTCTGAAGTGATGTCACTTTCCCACTTTTCTCTGGGTATTGTACTAACATTGAACTTCTTCCCATAGGGAGCACTGGGAAGTGGAATCCACCCATTGCTACAGAGGAGGACACCAGGGCTGTAAAGCAGTCAGTGGAATCTTTTAGTTGAATGAAATTGAGAGCCTATGCTGAAATAGAAGAGAGTGAGGGTCCATGGGAAGCAGTAAGTTATCTTCGTCTTGAACAATAACTAAATCAACAACAACAATAATAATAATAGCAGCAGGAGTATTGTATGGGCCCTATGGCTGGTAAGCTTAAGTGTTTACTATGTGCCAGGCATCTCATTTAACCTTTTCTACTCTACAAGGCAGGCAACACTTATTATCCAAGGGCATGTACTTGGGAAGAGCTAGAATGAAGGTCCAAGCCAATGACTATCTGATGGCAGAGAACGTGCTTTTCTCCATTGTGTGATGTGTAAGGAACTGACTACTGTGGAGCTCTATATTTGGGCACCTAGCCTGTGAAGACTTTCTCCGCACAAATTATATTATGGTCGCGTCGCCTATGTTGAAAGGAAAGCCAGCGATCTTTGGATCAGAACAGAATGTCCAACTCCAGTGACTGCATGACCAGTAACCATAGAGGTCTCCTCTGTTTCTAGGACACCTCCAAGATAAAATATTATTTCCCTTTATTCTCATAAATATTCCAATTTATTCGATCATGTGTCTCATTTTTTGAATTACAAACTCTAATGGTAATAGACACACTGAACTTAACAGGAAAAGGTGACATTCAGCTTTATTTATCTTTTAAACCCTAAATGTTACTAAGTACAGCCAATATTGACTGTGTTCCATCTCTGAGGCCCATCTCAACTTCAAATGCATTCGTGTTATTCTATTTACTTCTGCCCCAAGCAATGTTAGTGTTATTACAAAACCACTAGAAAACTGAAAATTGTTTAAGTGCAATGAAGAATTTTGTGGAAATAACAAAATTATTCTAGTTCATCTTGAAGAAAAAAATGTGAAAGAAGCAGTAAGAGAAAAAAAGAAGACCTCTATATTTTAAAATGCACTTAAAAGCCTCAATAATTAAAACAGTATGGTAACGATGCAAAAAATGACAGAAAAATATGAATTTATACATCTATCAGTATATCTATCTCTGTATATTGAACTACACATGTAATGAAGGTACAGTCACATACTAGTGAGAAAGTGATGGGTTAATTCTCTCATAGTATAGAAAATCTGCCTTTGAGAAAAAAATTAAGTTAAATCCTTATCTCATTCCATAACCCTAAATAGATACTTCATGATCTGAAAGTTCATTTAAGTTACAAATGGGAAGAAAATATAGACAAATACTTAACTTTTCTTAGACTGGACAAGGAATGCCTAAGCACTATAGAAAATGGATGAAATGACCAACGAAATGGTCATTTTGTAAACAGATTTTACCTCTTAAAATTTTTAAATTGTGGCACTGAACAAAAGCCACCAAAAATCCTCTAGAAAAATGATCTGCAGCCAGGACAGTACACAGGGAATTGAATCTTTGATAGATCTTTAAATGTTCAGTAAAAGCCACAATAGAAAAAAGGCAAAATACATAAAAAAATAAACAAACATCCATAAAATTGGGTTGTTCACTTTTACTTATAATAAAACAGATCATATTCAAAAGTTTATGTCAGTGTGAAGTCAGTGAGAGACATTCTCAAATGTTATGAGAAAATAAACAATTACTACCTTTCTTTAAGTCAATTTAACAAGTAATCTAAGGCATTAAAAACTTTTGTGGGACCCCTGCAATAATGCTGGTGTGGAGGTAAACTAGTCCAGCTACTATGGAGAGCTATGTAGAGGTTCCTCAAAATAATAAAAATGGATCTGCCATATGACCCAGTTATTCTACTCCAAGGAACCTACCCAAAGGACACAAAACAATTCAAAAGGAAACTCACAACTCTGTGTTATTTCAGCGCAATTCACAATAGTCAAGATATAGAAACAACCTAAGTGCCTTAAAACAGATGAATGAAGAAGATGTGATGTGATATATATATATATATATTTGCAATGGAATACTAGTCAGCAAACAAAAAAAGATAAATGCATGCCATTTGCAGCCACATCAGTGGAGCTGAAAGGGTTGATGCTAAGTAAAAGGGTCAGCCAAAGACAAACCTTGAAAGCTGATCATAGATATGAGGCACCCATATGGGGAGAGGGAGAAAGGATGAGAAGAGGTGAAAATAAGGCGGGGAAGAGCACAAGGGAATATGGTAACAGACTATGGGTACTTTGGTCGTGGGAGAACTACATTGTTCAAATATTAGCAACGATACAAGAAAAAAGTACGACATTCAAAAGGCTTTTTTGAAGGCTTTGTTTTTTAAAGATGTATTTATTTATGCATACAAGAGTTAGGGTATAGGCCAGAGGCATGAAGGTGAGAGAATTCACCAGAGACAGAATGGGGAGCAGAACAGGCAGATCTCCTGAAATACACTGCTGAGGGGAGCAGCAGGAGAGGTCTGCTGTGCCATGTAGGTCCCCTCCCTGTAGGCCTCTAAAAGTTTAATTTTTTTAAAGATGCACCATGAGTCACGAGGTAAACATAAAATTAGAACAAACAAAGCCACTATACAATGGTTAGACAGGCCAGAATAAAAATGCAATACCAAATGTTTGCAGGATTTAGGGGGGCAACTAGAGTACCTAACATCACACATGGGAATATGAAACCATACAACCATTTTGCAAATTCGTTTGCACTTTCTAAAAAAAATCTAAGCATGGGGTGGGGGGAGGGAGGAGGGGAGTAGAAAACAGAGGATGAGGAGAGCACAAAAGACTATGGTAGAGAACGAGGGGTGCTTGTGGTGGTATGAAAACTACCGGTGATCACAACTTACTGTAAAAAAATGAACAAGGATGTAAAATATATTTTCAAAATGTAGACAAACAAAAAATAAAAATCTATGTTGTTAGGTCTTTACAGTTCCTACCGTGCAAAAGGCATGATGGAAGCTTCATAATCACAAGTACCTAGGCTTTCAAGAAAACCGTCTTGTCCTATTTAATTAAAAATTTATAAAATGTGGGTATCCTATTAAGTACAATTATTTTAATGGCAATTTTGAAACATGACTGAAAAAAGAGCTCAATCTTTCAAGTGTGCCTGCATACAGAACAATTGTTACATACATTAGCTTACTAAATTAAACTTAAAATTCATATTACAGTCCAAAAAGCTCCTCTCCTTAGCATACTTATGAAGCATGTATTGAAGATAAGTTAACTTAATATTTTGTTATATTATTGTATCACTATTTCACTGTAAAGATGGTATTTAATAAGCCCTTTGAAATTTGGAAAAAAATGTCTGTCTTTGTGGTATGGTAACAGACAACTAAAGAAGAATCTCTACCCCTAAATCAGATGAAGTGTTGTAAACCAATATTACTTCAATAAAAAAAATCTGTTTTAAGGAAACAACTCTTAAAAATAAAACATTCATCTGAGCCAAAATAACTTCAAACCTAGAAATTTTGATAAAAATGTTATACACAGGTATTCGCCAAAGAATTTTTTATATCTTTCTTGACTAAATGGAACCTAGGTTCCTTGGAGACATCACTGATTGTAGAACAGAAGCAGGAAATGTGAAAGTGAGTGTAAACATTGACCCCCAAAGCAAGGAGACCAAAGACTACTCATGGATTTTGGGAAACTTTAGACCTACCTCCCAGTTCATAGGGCATGCAGAGACTGGAGGAACATGTTCAATGACAATAAGGGAAGCATCTAACAAATTCAGCATGTGGAACCTTTTATAAAACATATGGTGTGATATTTTCATAAAGCCATCAGTAAGACCAAAAAAAGTTGACTGTTCTGTTCCTGAAAAAGCCTACAGAGTGAGTCATAATAACCGAGTGCAGTGTGTGATTGTTCATGGGATTCTGGTAGGTAAAAAGGGAGCATGAAAACACACTAGGGATAATTTGGAAAATTTGAATATGAACTAATGTTCTTAGGTGTGAGAAATGTCTTGTGGTTGTATATACAGAATAGCTTTCTCCTTAGACAGGCATGCTGAAGTCTTTAGAAGTGGAATATTATGGTGTTTGCAGTTAACTTTTGATTAGGCTTGCAAAACAACCTCCAAAACCTCAATATGCATTTCTATATTCATGTAGATGCACACATGCACAAGCACACATGTACACACACACCCTCATTCTCACATATAAGAGGAAAATATGGCACACTGCTTTAAAGATGTTTAAAATATGGAATTGCACTGTATTCTTTCCAATTTTATATGTTTTTGAGTCCTTTCATAATAGAAAGCTAGAAAAATATTTATGGAAGAACTAACATCATGTACATACCAGAATTATAAGGGTTAAGTAAATTAGACAACACTTACAGAATTGATACTCTGCACTTATTAAAACATCTTCTCAAAAACCTAGGCAAATAGTCACAATGCCATGATAAGGGAGAAAAACAGGATGAAAAATCTTATCTGCGCCTTATGTAGCTCATTCTTACTTTTTATATTTATCCAATGCATGCACTGAAAACTTGTATGTGCCATGAACTCTTCTAGGTACATGAGAAGAACATACTTAAACCTTAATGTAAGTAGGCTTGTCTCTGGCTATTAGGATTATAGGAGATCCCTATTAGTTTTGATACTTTTCTAAATACACAGTGCTTTTAAAGTAAACATAACAAAGGAGCATTTCTTTTAAGAACTAACAGTCACCAGGAATTTGATGTTAACAATGGCTGAGACTGCTGGAGTGCCTGACAGGTGGCGGTGCCTCTCTCTTCTCTGTGCTCTACAGGGACAAGTCCATGGAGCCTGCCCATAACTCCTTGAGGTGAGTATTATTTTTATCCTCATTTTGTACATTTAGAACTGACCACCATGAGGTGTGGTGATTTGCAAAGGAGGGGAGGCACTGCCCCCAAGGAACACTGAGCAGTGTTGGGAGACTGTGGCTGTCATTCTGTGGCCCCAGAGAGGAGAGGACAGAGCTGTTGCTAACTAGCTTACAATGCACAGGACAGCGCTCCCAGCAACAGTCAGCAGCTCCAAATGTCTACAGCGCTGAGCTCCAGAAATGCCGGCCCCACATCATGGAGCAGGTAGAGTCCCCGAGAGCCCGTGGCCTGGCTCCACACTCCTCATCCCGAAGCAGGGATGACATGCTGACGCACACTACACGCTCTGACACGCTGCTGTTTGATCACTATGTGTTACAATGTTTATTCATGGATGGCAATTACTAGTAAAAATAAAAACGAAACCAGACAAGGAGGTTTTGGGATTGATTCTAAGCAAGATATGAAAGCAGTATCTTTTCCTGAAAAGTTCAAAGGGTACAAATGAACTAAAACAGCATCCAATGCGGTGAAAGGACATTCCTACGCAGTTAAAGTGAAAGCTGGTGTGATTCTTTCAGAGAACATCGAAACCATAATACTTATAAACTTTGATCTGGGAATTCCACTTTGGGGAATTGACTCAAGACTGTAAATCAAAATTTGGCACAATTGTAGTGTGCAAATATATTTTTTTGAGTAGGGGAGAAAAGAAGTTACCTACATATCTAATAATAGCAGAATTTGATAAGCCAGACACATGTGCTTGAGAGAATCCACTTAAAGGTGTGGAAAATCATGTGCAGTATTATATGAAGTAAACAAAAGAAAAGGATATCAAATCGTGCAGGTATGTTTGCAAGCATGTTAAAAAGTAGCCTCATTTCAGAGAAGAAAAGGAAATACCTTGTTAGCATTGCTGGATTTAGGATAATAGGGTAAAGAGTGATTTCTTTTTTTTTTTTTTTTTTAAGAGTGATTTCTTTGCCTTTCCTTTTTCCTTTTCTTTCAAAATTGTCTGAAAGGCAAGTATGCATTTTTATGAAGTAAAAGCAATCAAAATATTTTTAGATGTATCTAAATCCTGGGAAAATGATATTTTTTTTTAAAGGAAGGTTCTTTATAAAGCCCAAATATGTGTAAACAAGCTTATGACCTAGATCTGAGCACTTTAAAGGTAAAAACAAATCTGCGCACAGAGCCGACGGTCCTCCCAACACATTCTCTGTGTCGATATTAGATGAGAAAATCTCCTCTCTGGCAATCTTAATGTCTCCTTCTCCCTCTATAATGACTTGATGCATAAAAATTAATCTTTTTCCTCTGCTTTGATCCCTGAGCTCCTTAGCGAAGATTCCATCTTGTTCTACAACACATGATGAAGCATTTTCCCTGTTATAATGTGACAATGGCCCTACTGAGCACAACAATTTGAGCCTGAATATGCCAGCCAAAGAGGAAATCTTAAGAGGCAATTCCACCTAGAACTATTTGGCAAATGCATAAAAAAGACACATTAACACTGTCGGAGAATAGTGCCCTTAACAAAAGAACACACAACTGAGCTGGGAGTGGGGGAGGCAGAGAGGGAGGGGGAATAGGAAAAGCAAGGGGGTGATGTGCTTTAGGGTTTGACTCCCCCCCCCCAAAGTGCTGGTCATGTAGATCTGTCAGTTTCAGGGAAAAAAAAAGTAAAAAGGAAGAAAGAAAGGCACATTAGAAAATTTTCAATAAAAAAGATTGTTTGTCAAGGCTAGGAAAAAAACATTCTTTAATTAGTTTACTCAAATATTAAGTCTGACATCTAGAATCTCAATATTAACAAAAATGTGATAATTATAGCTAGAAGGGTTTTTTATTGAATGTAAATTCATGTATAACACTTTTAGCATCTCTCACTCCCTATTGTTATTTCTCATACAGTGTTCACACTTAACTGGAAGCCTTTGGGCTCCACTCTGAAATCTGATCTCAAATTCAAAGTCTCTATTATCTCCTGAAGTAGTTGCAGTTCAGCAACTATGACAAAGGACATGTGGAGTCCATCCCCAGGGCAGATACAACCTTGCGAGAACCTGCCAACCAGGGGCCCCCTAGGTCTTCTGAAAGCCCAGACTGTCCAGAAGGAGCTCTCTATTAAATGAGTCCCGAATTGCAGCCGTTCTCCGCATGGAGGGCGCTGTGTGTTTTCTGGGAACCAGTCTGAGCCATTGGACTGTGACCCCAGTGAGTTTGCCAATTCCATGTAGTTACTGACTTGAAGGGAGAGACAGAAACAGGGAACCCGTAGTGTGTGTGAAAGTGGTTCAGGTCTGAGCAAATAGGCACTTGCTCATTTCACCCATCTAGCGCTCTCACTTTATAGAGGAAGACGGAGACATTTAATGACTTGCCCAGCATCACGTGCTTACTGAATGGCACATGCAGAATCTGCAGTCAGGACTGTTAAAGTCTGTATTTTGTTTTCTCTAGCACTTGCTGTGGTGAGGGGAGTGGGGGCTAGACCACAACACTGTGGACACCCACTACAAAAACAAACGACACGCACAGGCCAAGGCAAGCCAGACATGTACACCTTCTCCCAAATGTCACTGTTGTTCCTGTGACAGATATTGAGAGTAGCAATGTTTGCTGGGTTTTGTTTTTTGGTAGTAGGCCTTGGCCAGTCTTCTAGGATAGCAACCTCAAAGGTCTTTAGGGGTCCAGCTTTGCTCAAGACATCAGGGAGAGGTGGGAATCATGGCAGCCTGGGGAGCATCTGTCCCTTCTAAAAGGACACAGCATGTGTGTCTCCGAGCATTTGTGAACCAGTTTGAGGAGAACTGGCATTTTCAGACAATGCTGGTAACCATTCCTTATTTTCACATGAACACTCACGACTTGTTTTAAATTTGGCAACTATTGGGACCTCCCTGGTGGCGCAGTGGGTAAAGCAACTTGCGCACTATGAAGCAAACCGCAACCACTGCAGCACAAGTTCGATTCTTGCCGCAGGCCAGGGAGGGGACCCACATGGCGCACCAGACCTCTCCTGCCTCGCCCGCTGCTCCCCTCAGCAGTGTGCTTCAGTCAGTCTGCCTGTTCTGCTCCCCTCTATGTCTCTGGTGAATCCTCTCACCTCCCTGGACTCTGGCCTGTACCCCAGCTCTTGTATGCACAAATAAATAAATTTTAAAAAAAAATAAATTTGGCAGCTATTAAGAAATTTGTTTTTCAGTTGTGTGAGCCAAACAGAACATGTCTTTAAGCCCAATTTGATCTTGGCTCTTTGCTTTGCCATTTCTGTCCAAATGATCTACCTGCTCTAGAGATAAGGTGGGCAGAAGCTCAGGTCAGCCCTCAAGAGAATGACAGACACAGTGTAACCCAAGTATAGTCAGTGAAGAAACACTTTGTTCTACGTTTTAGATAGTGGTTGTAAGGAGTGTTACCGACAAAAAAGGCATAATTTTATTATTATTATGTATACTTTACATTATTTTTCATTTTTGTACAGTGTATATTTCTCATCCCCATGGAATTCCCATTACCAATTCATCCATGCACCCTACCACAGTCCCCTGTGCTCCTCCCAACCCTCTTGTTTCCTCTCCTTCCCCCTCCCCTTGGGAATGTCCCGGATTTATGGCTGTCTGTTGCTTTTGAGTCTTTATTTATTGTAATTGCTTTTTTTTCCCCTTAGTCACTTGTTTGTTTCTTCTACATTACTCCTATGAGTGACACCATCCTGTATCTTTCCTTTTCTTTCTGGTTTATTTCACTCAGCATAATCCAAAAGGGAACATTATTACAAATTCTAGTTAAAATACATATAAATGTCAAAACCAATGATCAGGAACGAGGGTAAGAGCTGAGAGAGTTTTTACAGTTTAGCAAAATAGAAAAACTAGCAAAAAAAAACCAAAAAAAAAAAACCCAAGGCACTCATTTGTATTCAGCAAATACTTAGAAGGAACCCCATGCTGAGGGAACCATCCCAAGATTTTCTACAGAACTAATTTTTTCAGAGGAAGTACACATTCCACTATCACTCCTTTCTGTTACCTCTTCCCTTCTACCTCATTACCACCTTGTTTCTCAAAATACAGATTCAGTCCTAGGTCACTTCTGTTGCAATTGGTTATTGAAGTCCTCTTCTTGCAAAGGAGGAAACTGAAACATAATCTGGGGTACCTAGCCATGTCAGGCACACCCCAAAGTACCTCTTCAGGAGACTTACAATGTAGCAAGACAAGTGCTCTCATGTGCAAAAATATGCTGAGATGGAAGCATTTGAAGGCAGTTTTTGCTCACAAACACGTGGAGATACAGACACATCTGATGATGCTGCGATGTGGAGTGGGTGAGCTGTGATAAAATCACAGATGGGAGAGAATATCTGGGGAAAAATCTCTTCTACTAGTTTGTTGTTAATAATTTTAAATAGGGACCTCCCTGGTGGCACAGTGGGTGAAGCAACACGCTATCAGGCAAACCACAGCCACCGCAGCACGAGTTCGATCCCTGCTGCCGGCCAGGGAGGGGACCCACATGGCGCAGCAGACCTCTCCTGCCTCGCCCGCTGCTCCGCTAAGCAGTGTTTCAGTCAGTCTGCCTGTTCTGTTCCTCACTCTGGCTGGTAGAGTCTCTCACCCCCCTCAACTGGCCTGTACTCCAGTGCTTGTATGCATAAATAAATCTTTTTAAAAATAATAATTTTAAGTAGCTCTCCAATGGAGTATACTGCCTTATAACAAATTAATGTTAGCAGAAAAATGCTCCTAGTAAAATAGCTCAAGCACATACATTTCTACATATAAGTAAAACCATTTGACTGCCATTTGTGGGAGGGGAGCTGTGTCCTCTCTATTTCACCAGGAAGAGGTGAAGAATTCTGTGGTCTGGGAAATTTGTGATCAAGTCCAATTCTTAAATTCAGGCTTTTGCGTCTGTGGTCTGCGATTTCACTGGGAGTGGATGTCTTGACAGAAAAAGATTAAACAGCTTGACCTTGCCCATATTCACAAGACCAATCAGCAGTAGAGTGGGTAGGTACTCTCTGGCCTTGGGCAAGGCTATGTCATTTAAGCTGCTGTGAAAGATTTGTCAGAGAAAACTGTCACGAAATTTCAACTCCCTCTCCATTCTGAAGAGCTATGTGACCCTTGAGCAAGATCCTGAATATCTCTCTGAAAGTGAGAATGAAGATTTCAGTATCAGAAAAAGTGAAAGTATTGCAAATATTCTCTAAATAAGAAAAGGCCAAAGCTTTCTAAGGCCATCAGTACTAAGTGCATTACATATCTTACCTCATTTATTATCATTCGCTATCAATAATACTGTTAATTTATAAAGTTAATAATAGTTGACAGTAATACTGTGTTTGTAAGGTCTCATGATGGTTAAGTAGTAGAACATAAGTTAGAGGTACCAGCCACCCAAAAGACACCTAGATATTAACTATAACATGTAATTAAGAAGGCAACAGACTCAAGGTGGAGTAGACACTTGACCTAAGTCTATGTCACCAGAGACTTGACTTAATTACAGTTTTAATTCTCTTGGAAATGGAATCTTGAACCAATCAATCAAAAATTGTCTCAGCAGGTAAACTTTCTGATAGAACCTTCCATGCCCTAAGGGAAAGTAACTTTGCAGTAACCAACCAGATTTTTTTGCCTAGTATAATGTTCTTGCTCTCCCTCCCTTCTGCCCATAAAAATCTTTCATTATATATATATAGCTCCTCAGAGAAACTTTGTATCTGCTAGATTGGATATGATTTAATTCTGATCAATTTTTGCTCAAATAAACTCTTAACATCTTTATGTTTTAACAACATGTCATAAAATTTCAGAAGCACCCAGAAAAGTCCATGGAATAGCTGTGTATTACAATATATTAGGGATCAAATTATCTTTTATTCCCAAATTGCCAAAGGATTTCAAATCCATTTACCTGGACCTTTATTGAGTGATCTAATATCACCCCAAGGCATAAATGATTGATCATAAATATCTTCATAGGTCTGGGTTTTACTCAGGCAGAGGGTATAGAAAGAAACACAGTCCCTAGAATCTGGAGCAGCAGACACCTGCTTCTCCACATAGAAGGTATGTCTAATGCTGGAAGGCAGCAGGGAGGGTCAGGCAAACTCAGCTGACTCTGAGGATGACTTCTCTTAGTGAATAGAGAAGAGGTTGTTAATTCACAACAACACAGCAGATGTCTCTTCAATTATGTTAAGGGTATTTCACTCTATCAACTAGTCTTACATTGCTGCAACACCAATATACCAGAACAATTACATCAGAACTACCAGTTTTAAATTTTAAAAGCTGAGAATAAATCTATCAAAAGGCTTCATTAATTTGGACCTCAATATGTTGGAATGTGTGGTAATTTGAATCAGGGCTAGGCTGATGCTAGTTTTTGCTTGGAAAACTGCCTCTTCATTGATAATGCAAATTATGACTGCAAACAGTCTCTGGGGGGCCTTTAAAGTGCTTAAGGGAACACACCATGCACTTCAGAAGTGTTCCTTTTATATGCAATTAGTCTGTTCATGACACATCATTCTTATCTATTCATTAAAATAAGCCCCTGGCTTAGCTGAGGGTATTTCATGGATTTATAGAATCATGGAAGCTCAGAACGCCCTGGAACCTAAAGGTCAACCAGTTCATGGCCTTGCTGATGGTCACTCCTTTCTCCAACATTCTTGCCTGGGCCACCTGATCCTGTTCAGAGAGTAGCCACTCTTAACATACCCTGGCAGCCCTTGGAAATACCATAAACTTGCAGCCAGAAAGATCAAATCCTAGCTTCTCCATCCTTATTCATTACTTGAGTTTCAGTTTCCTTCAGAGGAGCATATAGTGTGGCTAAAACATAGTTTGGTCTCAAAAATATACACAGAAAGATTACTGATTGCCTAGGGGAGAGAATGGGGCATGACTAGAAATAGACATGAGGTTTCTTTTGGGGATGATGGAATGTTCTAAAATTAGAAGGTGGTGATGGTCACACGCTCTATGAATTTACTGTAAGTCATTGATTGCAGACTCAAAATAAGTGAATCCTATGATACATAAATTATGCTTCAATAAAAGTGCTAAAAAACAAGATACACAAATACATCAGGACTTTTTTTTAATTACAAAAAAACCCGAAGGTACTAATTATAGTATACATGAAATAAAAGCTAATTTTGGGTGTTGTGGGAGGAGAAAGTTTATGTGGTTAAAAAAGCAAAAAGAATTTTAGAAAAACGTCTGCTTTGTACTTTCAGGAAAATTGTCTCTATGAAAGTTAAAAATGAGACCATAAGACAGACTGGAAAAAAATTATATAGTTCCACAACCCCTTAAAAAGAAATCCATGAGACCATGTATTTGAGAATTCAGAATTTTTTGAATTTTAGAAAGGTGATATGAGGCATTTTCCATAAATTACATAACACCCCCAATAGGGTATGTGGCAGCATCTCATAATTAAATACATTAATATTTCTTTAATGAAATGTATAAATATTCATAGTAAGTAGGATAAATACAGGACTATAAATAGATTCCTGTCAGTCCAGGCTCTGTTTTGCCACCCAGAGAGTTTGCTACAAACTTCAGAAGAATCTTGGTTCATCAGACTTTTGAATTTGAGGACTAGGGACCTAAGGCTATGGTTATTATTGTTATCACACACATCCCGACCTTGTCTTTCATGTGGTAGATGCTTTAGTTCCTTCCCTTCCCTCCTCCCTTTCCCATATATTATCCCCAGGGACTACGACTGTTTCTTCCAAGTGAGACCCTGAAATTGGGGACCAAGTTTGGAAATAAATTGAATTTTTTTCTGTGCCACTACTGAGCTTAGCTGAGAACGAAATATGGAAAGAAAGCAGAGGAAGTAGAAAAAAATAGGAATTACTATTCAGGATGGGGTAGATAGAAAAAGTGAAAAGGACCTATTTGCTTTGATTCAGGATGATGAGAGTACACCCTTAAACATAGCACAGAAGCACAGAGAGCAGAAAAATAAACATTTCAGGTATGATTCATTAGTAAGTTCTGTATCACCTACTTAACTTGTTTATTTTTTTCAGAATTGCCTCGCAGAAGTATATAGCTTTGCAAACAACTTACTACCTCCTCCTGTCTATCTTCAATGCACTACCTGAGGGACCCCATCATCCTTTCTCTCCTCTTCCTTTACCTCCTCATGGATATAGAAAAAAAACAAAAAATTTACTTGTAGCTAAAAAAGATCCTGATTAGTCAAAACAAACATAAGGAAAAGTAAAAGAACAAAAGTAGAGGTGTCATACTCCCCAACTTTAGACTACACTACAAAGTGAGAGTAATCAAGGCAGCACTGGATTAAAATCAAAAGATATATAGATCAGTAGAACAGAATTGAGAGCCCAGTAATAAACCCACACATATATGACCAACTAATTTATGACAAAGGAACCAAGAGTACATGATAAAACAAGGACAGTCTCTTCAATATGGTGCTGGGAAAGCTGAATAACGAAATGCGCAAGAATGAAACTAGACCACTACCTCATACCACACACAAAAATTCAAAATGGATCAATGACTGACTTGAAGACCTGAAAATACAAAATACATTGAAAAAAAAAAAACATAGATGATATGCTTCATGATATCCACCGTAGTGATGTTATTTGGGGATTCAATTCCAACAGCAAGGGAAACAAAAGTAAGAACAAATGGGACCACATCAAACTAAAATGCTTCTGTACAGCAAAAGAAACTATATTTGAAAAAAAAAAAAAGACATCCTACTGAATGGGAAAATACTACGCATGATACATTTCACAAGGGTTTAATATCTAAAAATCCACATAAAACTCATATTTCAACAGCAAAAAACAAACAAACCAATTTAAAAATGAGCAAGGATTTGAAAAACACTTTCTGAGAGAAGTTCTATAGATAGCCAACAAGCATGTGAGAAGATTGGTTCATTTTTCTTATTTTTAGGGAAATACAAATCAAAACAATGAGCTATCACTTTATACTTGTACAAATGACTATTACCAAAAAACAAAAACAAGAAACAACAAATTTTGGAGAAGATGTGGAGAGAAAGGAGCACTTTTGTACACTGAGGGTGGTTAGATGAATTGGTATAGCCATTATGGAAAACAGTATGGAGATTCCTCAAAAAATTTAAAAATAGACATCCCTCTCAATTCAATTATTCCACTTCTAGTATTTATCTTAAGAATATGAAAACATGAATTTGAAAAGATATCTGTAGTTCCATGTTCACTGCAGTCTTATTCACAATAGTTAAGTGTTAGAAACAATAATTTCCCCAAAACAGGGGACCGGATAAAGAACATACGGTCTATAAGAAATGGCATACAATTCAGCTATAAAAAAAGGATGAAATCCTGCTATTTGCAACAATATGGATGGGCCTAAAAAGTATTCTGCTTAGTACAAAAAGTCAGACGGAGAAAGGAAAACACCATCATTTCACTCAGATGTGGAAGACAAACAGAACTAACAAAACAAAATAAATTCTGACTGTAAGAACAAAGCAGTGGTTACCAGAAGAGAAGGGGGTTTGGGGTAAATCGGGACAGCAGCATCAAACAGCAACTTGTGCTAAAGATATGTGCTTTTTTTTTTAATAATAAAGTTTCCTCTTTCCAGTAGTGGAACTTTATACCGACAGTTTAAAATAAAAGTCTTTCTAAATTATATTTTACAATTACCCACTATCCTGACTTCTTAAGGTGAATACACCCACCCACATGTAAACTTTTAACAATGTCTCTATTACACAGTGGGGGCAGGGGGTAACACCCTCACATTAGTTCTATATCCCCACCCTTCCTAGGATCTAGTTCTTGGTTTGGTTTTTGTCCCTGCCTAGAAAAACAATACTTATCACCTCCTAGTTGCAATAAAATCAGTACTATGGGATTATTCAGAGTAAACTCCCTCTTTGAGAAATGAGAAGCAACCATAAAGAGGTAAAGAGAAAAAGTAGAAAGAAGGTCTCAAGGTGTTTAATCCACTATGGATTGGGGAACTAAGTAAAAGAGCTTAATAGAAATTGCATGGTAAATAAAAATCAATAAGGATCAGATGAAAAGTCTGCTGAAAGAAGCAAAGTACATGACTTGAGACCAGATACTGTGGCACTTCCTTGCCAGAGACCCTCAGATATCTTTTCTATATAGCCCTAGGATCAAGAGGGTCGAAGGGCTTGGGAAACTGACCTCCAGACAGTGAGGCTCCCAACACACACACACACACACACACACACACACACAGACAATGTGCATACACTGATACACACCTATACACAGAGGAAAAGATGGGGACCTATATGGACTAGCACAACGAAATAAACCCCGTTTAACCCCTATTGGCTTAAAGAGGTCTTGTTTTAAATGAAGCATTTTGAGTTAGCTTGTGGGAGATTTGTGCCCTGAATGTGTTAAAGGTCTTGAGAAATCTACACCAGAGGGTAGTCAAATCCTTATTCTCATTTCCTGCCTACTCCTGCAGCAACAGCCTCACATGCTTTGAAGAAACATCCCTTTTCTTTCCAATACCACAGAACGCACCTGCCAACGAAGGAACAAATATGAAAACTTTAACAGCACCTCAAGAGTGTTCCCCCTTTGCTCCTCACCAACTACTGACAATCAATGTAAAAGTAATCCTAGTTTTTATTTGAAGCTATCTTGGCTTTAAAAGAACCTTCCAAAAAATGATTGATGCGATGAATTAAACCCATAGGTAACCCCTGAAATCTGCTTTGAATAGCAACAAATTCCTAACAATATCTTCAACGCCTGCAACAACGAAATCTAATCTCTGAACTCCTAAAGGTCAAGATTTGCTGTCTGGTAGCACGGCTCAAGAGTAAATGCTCCCTAATGCTGCGCTAGGCGATTGCTTTGCACTCCAGACAATGTCAATTTTGTCCAAGTAGCTGCAGATGTGTCTAGCATTAAGTCAGAATGGTGTCAAGGGCCCTTCTTGAACACCGGCTGCTTCTCAGAGAAACTGGTCCTAAAGCCCTAGTCTATTACAGTCCATGCCCAAAAGGCAGACATTTAAGGCTTAAAAGAGGATGGAGAATAAAGCTGCATTAGATTTTTAATGTTTCTGAGTCAGGAGACCCAGGGGAAGAAATTCTCTGGTGATCCAAATGTCCTTTTCTCTCCCCGCCCACCACCAGCAGTCCTTCGGATTTCTCGATTAAGGTACTGTTGCAATATCTATGAGTCCTACCCTTGAGCTGCTTTCCTGATAAACCATTCATCATCACTCCCGCCCACTGTGGCTATGGGAAAGCCATAATAGACTAATGAACCCATTACATTAACGAATGTATGTTACAGGAAGTAATGTGACAAAGGAAGGCATGGGGAAGGAGGCGGGGGAACAGAGATTGAACCAACTTCAGAACAGAGTACTCAGTATAATGAAGTCTGCAAATGCATCAGTCCCTGGATCCCCAGCCTGCAAAGAAGACACACCTCCTCAACACAATACACTTCTTTCATTTAAACCTTTTATTTTTTCAAAGCAGGAAAACATTAAAACAGATTTGAAGGTTTACTGAAACTAGCAGGTTTGGAAGAAGGTACTTTGTTTTTACAAATTTGTAGGGCTGAGTGTAAATGAAGTTTGTATTTTATTGGAGAGTCCACTCATCTGCTGCCATTAGTTATCTCAGCTACTCTGGAGTGATTGATTTTGAATAGCAACAAATTTGTTTGAAATTTTACTCCTTCCCTTCCATGTTCTTTTCATCCTTCATTAGTCTTACAATAAACAAATGTCTATGGGGGGGGGGAGAGTGGGGGGGGTGTAGATGCTGTGAGTTCCCATAGGCATGCCTTGCTGGTATGTACAAGAAATTGTTCTTAAAGTAGAAATCAAAATGTTATTCCTCTGTCAAACAAAGGACGCTTCTCTCTGGCAACACAGCTCACATTTTCACTGGGTAGTGTCCGTGACTCAGGAGGAGGGAACATGCCACAGTTTCCCAACCTCCCCTGAACCTCCTCCTTAGCATCAGATGAGCAACAAATGCAAAGGTTACCAGTGACTCAAACAGTCTCTGTTGAAAACCACAGTAGTTCCACAGAGGAACTGCTACTCTATGAAATCAACAAAGGAGCTAAGCCTGATTTCTCTGTACCAGGAAACACGATGTCATTGAAAACTCTGCATTTGGTTTTCTTCACCCCTGTTCTTATTACACTATGCATTTTGTCCCCTTTACTGACAATAACTGCCACAGAAGACAAGTCCACCTGGGAGGAATGCTCACCTTAAACCAGGATAGTGAGTGGCGGAATCCAGGCAGGTAACATAAACGAGTGAAGGGAGCAGGTACAACACAGCAGTGAGTGGTGGATCCTGTGATGACTTTTTCAGCTTGACCATGAGTTGCCGTGTTGGAATGCTTGCTGCACTGCTGGATCTTCAATTTTATTTTTAGTTTTGTTTTTGGAGTAGAGAAATCCAGATTTTATTGTGACCAAAATCTCCAGATTGTCAAATATTGACTCAAATTTCTAAAAACTTGTTACATGCCAAACAAATCCAGCTGCCCATCAAATCGAATGCTTGAGAAGCCACTTGTGATATCTGCTTTAAACCCATTTACAACTCAGTTCAAATGCGAAGTCATCTGACTTATCAGATGTGTTGGCAGGGCTATCGAGAATGGTTAGAGGCGCAGCATAAGATCTACCCATAAACGAATCTGTTGGGGTAAAAATCCAACTTGCATGTCCACACAGGCCATGCAGGCTTCCTGATAAAGTAGGAATATGGGTGTAATTAGTGCCAGAAATGAAGAAATAACTAGAGCTAAGGTGAACTATGAGTGTAGACAACCCAAAGTCTAAATGAGGACTGCTGCAATGGACTGAATATCTGTGATTCTCAATCCCTGATGTGGTGTTACTTGAAGATGTGAGGTAATTTGGTCTGGATGAAGTCATGGGGTCGGAAGCCCTGTGATGGGATTGGCTGACTAATCTCCCCACCCCCATGTTCCTATGAGGATACAACAACAAAGTTGTCATCTGCAAACCAGAAAGAGGGCCCTCACCAAGAACCCAACCATGCTGTCACCTTGATCTCTGGCTTAAAGTCTCCAGAACTGTGAAAAACAAAGTCTTATTTAAGCCACAGAGACCATGATAATTTGTTAAAGTAGACTGAATTAAGACAGATGCTGGGGCCTCCCTGATGGCACAAGGGGTTAAGTCACAGCACTATGAAGTGATCTGCAACCACTGCAGCACTGATCCCTGGCCAGGGAGGTGACCCACATAGTGCAGCAGATCTCTCCTGCCTCACCCGCTGCTCCCCTCAGCAGTATATTTCAGCCAATCCACCTGTTCCGCTACCCACTCTGTCTCTGCTGTATCCTCTCACTCCCTGCACCTCTGGCCTACACCCCAGCTCTTGTGTGCATAAATAAATAAATCTTGTTTTAAAAAAAGACAGATGTTGAACAGAATTCATTACACCTGCCAAATAGGTTGCTGGCAAGGCTGGAAAGCTGAAGAGAAGAGCTGAGGGTAGTAACCACTCAGGGACAAGACTTCTGCTATGCCTGGTCTGCAAGAGCCTGAGATATGAGGGATTATCAGACAAGTAGGTCTTACTCATGCAGGCAGCAACGAAACTATGGCCTTGAGAATGGCCCCATTTTGCATCTTTAAGTCATTTATAGTGATTCTATAGAGTCACTCAGAATTTGAACATCCATCACGCATTTAGAAACAATAAAGAACACTCATTACATTGGAACAGAACAATTTAAAGTACAGAGTCTTAGGTGAATGAGGCCATATCTGTAATTGTAAAGGAAAATACCCAGGGATAACATGAATGAAGGTGTAACTGCCTTACACTTGGCCCTCGATATTTAAATATTAGAATTACATGAGTTTTTCCCTCTACTTTGGGAACCCGCTGAAGTGGATGCAGTAGTGGATGCACTACTCACATTCCCCTTCAGGACCTCACAATTCACTTTCCCAGCTGCTGGGATTCTGGCTACTGCTGGCTCACAGCTGAGTCCTCTCCAGGACCTGCCTTCAGTCACAGAGTGGCTCCAGGGGGCTGGCCCCATTCAATGGCTAGTCAAAGAGAGTATGAAGTCCCAGCCTCCCATGTCGCAACTGGGATGACCCTGAAGGGCCATTCTGGTTCCAAAGCCCACATAAGATCACCTGAGGCCTCTGTTGCAGCTACACTGCAGTTCAATTCCTCCTTTGTACAATCCTGTTTCCTTTCCTTTCCATGCCGCGGAAAAATCTCTCAGCATTTGTCTCCTGGGAAACTGACTGACAAGGACCAAGTTGAAATACAGGAGAATAACAGAATATTAAAGATGCTATATGCCAGGCTAATTTTAAATGACTTTTACATTGATGGAATAAAAGTGCAAATTTAGGGAAGCAAGGACAATATTATGCAAATTTTAATGAAAACCATTTCCATTTGTCAATAATATTCAGCTTTACTTATGTCTAGAGGATATGTGTTATTTAGGATGCCTCTCTGTTCATGTGAGGGATTTTCCCCTGCTCTAATCATTAGATTTGAGGAGCAGGTGTCAACCATGACAACCAAATTCCCAGAGGCAGGAGTAGTAGGCAAATGACCCTGGTCTGGCCAGTCCTAGTTCTGTATGTTCTGTCCATAGTGATTGGTCCAAGAGAAGGACATGTGACCAAAGGCAAGTGACCCTGGTTGATCAAGGTCACTCCATGGCAGGAAGAGCAGGCTCTGTCCTCTATCACAAGCTATGATAACGTACGTCTGCAGTTGCTAGTGACCGTGCGCCTCACGATCCATCTACAGTAGACAAGAATAAGGCCAAGAGATGAACAGATAAAGAAGACAACACTGTTATTCCCTTGGATCCAATCGTGCTTGGAGTTAGAACTCGCCTGGGACACCCCAGTGACACGAATCAGATATACTCTCATTTTGTGCAAATCTTGTTAAATTGGGATGTCCATCACTTGCTGAACGAGTCCTGACTAATTCACAATCATCCACTCAGAGACAGATTACAAGAGAAAGAAAGAGCAACTCTAAGGGACAAACAGCAAAGAAACCAAGAA
The DNA here is from genome assembly GCA_019455555.1 of Galemys pyrenaicus. Classification (NCBI taxonomy): domain Eukaryota; kingdom Metazoa; phylum Chordata; class Mammalia; order Eulipotyphla; family Talpidae; genus Galemys; species Galemys pyrenaicus. The sequence goes on from JAGFMF010012266.1 coordinate 13,375,724, forward strand.
CACTACCAAGTCCCAGCAGAGTAACGCAGCTACGAAACAGAGAGGATGCATTCGGGGAAGCTCTTTGCCAAAAGCTCAAGCCTAGAATCAGAATTAACATAGAAGAATATACAGTAGAATATAGGCAGAAACAAAATGGACTTCAGTATAAAAGAATCACTGTTAACTCATAAAAGTAAAACAAATGGGACAGTGAAAATTACTCCTGTTATTCTTGTGGTGCAGAAAACAGTGTTGAGTTGAGGTCAGAGATAGTGGAGGGAGGCTTGACAGGACTCAGGGAAAGAGAGAGGTGATATTGGTGCAGGGAGTTCAGGTCCAGGCAGACATTCTGGGAGCTGAGGGGCTGTGAGGCTCTTGCTAGTGCAGGAAATTTCCAGTCAAGGAAGAGATAGGTAAGGACAGAGAGAGTTGCTGGTTTACCCACAGCCCACAATTTGTAAGGAGAGGCAGATTTGCTGTGAAGTTAACAGAAATTAAATGGCAGTGCCTCGCAAAGGCAAAACCCTTTCCAAGATCCCATGAAAGGCTTTGGTAATTTGTTCTTACACATTTGTTCATACATATTTGTGAAATTTTCTATTTTAACCATAACTGGCTAACAAGTGATGTGAGGCACTATCTCTTCCCAACCTGATTTTCCCTCTTTCATATTGTTGCTTGTGTTACATGGTTATGAACATCTAGAGAACCCAGTTAAGAGAAGACTCAGTTAGAGAACCATTTATATTTGGGTTCATGGACTATACTTCTACAGTTCAGAGTTTCTTCCATGTAGAGTTGTGCTACGTGGCTTAGTATACCTTTCAGGAATATTACTGCTTATTTTGCTGGTTGATAAAAGTGCAGGGCAGAAAGTGCTAGCACTTTCTGAACATGTCCTTTGCTACCTGACACCAGATATGTGGGAGCGGGAAATGAAAAAGGTTGGGCCAGAAAGCAGTCATGTCATTCTGCCAATCACCAGCTCTGGAAAACGGTAAGAGAGCCCCTTTCTCATCACCACCCAGGTAAGATAAAAGTTGTACCTCTTCCCAACAATAAACTCAATAATGTAGGACACACAATTACCATATATTTTATAAAATATTGGTAAGAAACACATGACTTAGAACATATTAAAATATTTGTGTTTATAGGTACAAACCTTTATCAGGCCTACTAATATGCTGCTGGTACTTTTAAGGGTCAGGTTGTTTTATACATTTATATAAAAATACTGAATTAAGTCATATATTTTATGCATCTCTACAAAATGGACATGAAGATAACACAAAATTCATATAAAATGTGCTCATAATGAGCAGTTTGACAACAAAATGACCATGTGTGATAACGTTTCACAGAATATTAAGATTAATTACTGCCTAAGAAAACCTGAAATGTTTTGAAGTCTCAGAGGCCTTTTCTATTTTACAATTTAAAAATATAACTTTATGGTCCCTCCCTGGTGGCGCAGTGGGTTAAGCAATGCACTATGAAACAAACCGCAGTCACTGCAGCACAAGTTCGATCCCTGCTGCTGGCCAGGGAGGGGACCCACATGGTACAGCAGACCTCTCCTGCTGTGCCCGCTGCTCCCCTCAGCAGTGTGTTTCAGTCAATCTGCCTGTTATGCCCCCTGCTCTGTCTGGTGGATTCTCTCACCTCCCCGCACCTCTGGCCTGTACCTCAGTGCTTGTATGCATAAATAAATAAATCTTTAAAAATATATATAACTTTATTAGGATAATTAACTAGATGCATAAGTCACTGAGAAAATTCGAGGTTATAATGTACCTTTTCCAAGTGAGAAATAGTTTTTAGGAAGAGTGAAATCCTATTTCACATACTGCCAATTGTTTTTGCTACAGGTCCTTAATGAAAGAAACTGAGTGAAGTTTCTCCCAAATTTAAAAACAATGGCAAAAACTTATGAGATATTGCCAAGAACAATTTGTATAGCTGGGGGAAAAAATCTAAATGGCCAGTGAGAAATTTTTTGTCAGCCATACTAAATAAAATCACCTTTGCAGTTTCTCTATAGAAAATATTGTAAAACTAAAACTCAACAAGCTCAAAAGGTCAAAGATAAACCCAAGAGATCACGGGAGTGGGTGGAGGGAGGGGAGGGCAAAGACGGGGATGAGGGCATAAAGAGCACAAGGGACTGAGGTGATGGTGCATGGGTGAAATGGTGGTGAACCCCCTGGGGACTACAAATGATGTCAAATACAATTAAATAAACCTAATAAAAAAAAGAAAGAAAATATTGTAAAACTGGGCCTCCCTGGTGGTGCAAGGGGTTGAGATGCAGCACTATGAGGCTATCCCCAGCCACTGCAACATGAGTTCAATTCCTGGCCAGGGAGGGGACCCACATGATGCAGCAGACCTCTCCTGCCTCTTGGCTGCTTCCCTCAGCAGTGCATTTTAGTAGATCCGCCTGTTTTTTTCTCTACTCTGTCTCTGGTGAATCCTCTCACACCCCGCCCCCTGCCCCTGGCCTGTACACCAGTTCTTGTGTGCATAAATAAAAAATCTTTAAAAAGAAAATATTGTAAAATTATCACTTGAGAAGGCAGAGTGTTTGTCACTAGAAAATATCAGGGGGAACATGCTATAGAAATATATATTAGAGATTAGTGGAGGGTATAATTAATGTTTTTTCCTAAGAGTTTGTGATTTTTGTTGGTGGTATTTTAAAATTCCTCGTTTACTTTGATTTTTATCATCATTCTACATATATATATATATCTGTGCATAACTAATTTTGTCTGTGATATTGTGTTTTGGGGGGGGCTTTCTTCTCCACAGTCCTCCAGACTGTATGAGTCAAGCCCCACAAAAGCCTATTCCTGAGGCTGAACTTCTTCCACTGGACAAGGGACAGAGGTGAGCAGGGAAGAAACAGAGCTCCTGGTCACACCCAATCAGTCTGGCAAAGGCCTACACTTTTGTTATCTGCATTCATGGCCAGAAAGAGTACTTTGTGCTCCTCCAAGGGACTCATTAGTTCCCATGTCATCTTTCTCCCAGCTTGCCGAAGTCTAACTGGCACCTGGGACTCCACGAAAAGGAGTTAGAGTCCTGCTTTACTACCATTCAGCTTAAAATGCGAATGTTTGGTTTAATTAAATCTTCAGAGTAAATTAGTGCCTTTTCTTTCACTAGTGGCTAAATGTAGAGGGGAGTATAGGGTGGGATGAGGTAACAAAGAGGGTCTGGGGAGAGAGGAGAAGGGAGAGAGAGGAGGAGCAGCAGGGAGGAGGAAGAGGTGAACACCATCCCCTGCCAGGGGAGGTAGAAGTTACAGACACAAACCTGGGATCAGTAAAAACTTCACGGACCGACAACTGTCCCTTTGCTTAGCACAGTGGTGCCAATCACGATCGAGGGCTTGGCATGCAGCTGCCAGTGTGGGCAGCGTGACTACATGATTCATGAAGTGTTTTTGAGACAGCCCCACATCCTAGGAAGAAAGCTCATTCCCTTGGGGATTCGTTAATCAAGGAGCACTGTACAAACACCACTTCCTGTGGGGTGTTAAGTAGTGTCTGAAAGCAGGAGAGAGAGCAAGGAATCACTGTTGAGCAGAGAGAAATTAGCTTGAAATTAGTTGAAAAAGAAAACTTGCCTTGTAGAAAAGACCCCTTTGTTAACAAGTGAACAACTAGTGTATTTCTTATGCAAGTGTTTAAGGAGATTCTGTAATTAACTAACATGTAAGAACTTTCTTCAAGCTCTTAGGTGGTCAGGGTTGTTTTAGAACAACAGAGCAGGCTGCTTCACCTGCTTCTAGCCTGAGAGTTGGACTCTGGTGGTTCATTTGCATGAACTGGTTGTGTATGTGAGTTATGTGTGAAAGAAGAAGAGGGGATTTTTAAATCAATAGTGTCCACTTGTCCCCTCTCCCCCTGGACTGGCTGTCAGTGCTAGAGGGATCAGCATGGAAGGAGCTGTTTCTAGAAAAGGAGGCATAACGCTCTGATCACTAGCAGTAGAGCAGTGTTCCTGCAAAGGAGACAAAGAGCTTCACAGATTTAGGGAGGGGAAAAACCCACCCAGTTCCTAGAGTCAGGGAGTAGCCTCCGACCCAGGTGCCACTTCTCCGGTGCATTATCAGCAAAGCAGCACTGAGAGCTGCTCACTGGTAGATTCTGATGAAGCAGAGTCAGAGTATTGGAACAGGAGGGCATAGGAGGCCTTGTGGTGACTGAAGCTGGTGGACACAATCATAAGCCAAGCTCCTAACCTAGTTATCCCCAAGAGGTGTGAAACAGCCCTTCCTGAGACATACTACTTTGATATGTGGAGAATGTCAAGTTAAGGTTCATGGAGGCCCTCAGGCCCATGAGAAAGTTTTGCCACTCCCTTAATAACTTAGAGAAATGAAATTTGGGGGTACTTCCCAGTGTTAGGATTTTTACCATAGATGACTTTTCTATCAGTAAAACTATACGGCAGGCAAACACTGAACTGCAGCGCATCTGGTAGCTGTCTTCGGAGTCTCCCTCTTCTGTCCCTGAAGTCTCAGGCCTCTACACCTCAGGCCCCTGTCCGATTCCTTATCCCAGGACCTATACTCTCCTTTTACCCAGTGGTTTTAGAATACAAACCATATGGATTCTCTAAGTATGTATGTAAATCCTGTTTTTTTCTACTATTATTCTGTCTGATTTTAATTTGATTGCTTTACCAACTAGAAAAGAATTCCCCTTCACCCATGCCTTAGTCTAGATTTTTATCATTTCTAAGGCTGGCAAAATGAGCTCTTCAAGGAGAAGAAAAGAAGTGGCTTGTTCCTCTCAAGCCTAAAACTAACTACTCAGGGGACGGGAGTCCTGCGTGGAGGGCAGCCCAGAGCCATCTCATCACACCTGCTACAGGGCAGGGAACAACAATTTAGCAGTAGGAGACAATGAGGCCAGGACTCCTGGAGCCTAAACGCAAAGAGATACATTTTAATGGGAGATTATGCTCTAGGAGTTCACAGAGAAAAGACAACTCCAGTGTCCTTGGTAGTGTCCCACTACCTTGACTGAGAGTAGAGAGAAGTTTCCTGAACTTGTTAAGCAGAACTAAGCAGAATTTAGCAGAGGCTAAGCAGAACCTTAGAACTTTTCTCTGGGACAGAGATTTTCAGTGGGTCTATGAATTCGCCCCTAGGAGTCCTGGGGCTGAGAAGAGGATCAAACTCTTCCTTTTGTTCTCCAATCTCAACTCCCCTTGAAATGCTGCATCAGCCAGGACTGATGCAGCAAATGATAACAAAATAATAATAATAATTGAAACTGGTTTTAGATACAAAAATTGCAATGGAGGAAGAGAAGGGAGGAACAAACTCTTCAGGTTGGGAGAATGGCCCAGAACACCCACAGGGGGTGGGGGGAGGGAGAGGCAAGGACCTCTAGCAGCACACAGCCTTAACAAAGGGCTCTGGACATGGCTCCTCAAAGATACTGCAACCAAAGCAAGATGGAATGGCACTTCAGGACACTTACCTCCCCTGGACAATAGATACACGGTGAGGAGAGGAGCGTGTGAGAGCAAGCTAGTGAGCTATGAATAAGAATTAGAAAGCAAGCTACCACTCCCAGTCATTTAACATGCAAATTCTCTCCACTTGTCAGCTTGTCAAAAATGGAATCCTGATTCCTCCCTGTCACCTTCAAACCTTTCCTACCTAGTTACACTTGTAAGTGGAGACCGGGAAGAGCAAAGGTAGAGGAAGAGCAAAGGTAGCGTTTGATGGGTGCTGGGGGAGCATTACTTGAGAAAAGCACATTAACCCTTCTCGCTGCTGCCACTCCTCTGGGGGAGATAGAACAGGTGGGCTTAATTGGCTCTGAACTAAGTCCTGAAATTCCCTAGGAAGCAATGTAACCAGATGGCACTCTCTGTTGATAAGTGTCATAGCGTCTTTGTAATACAGTGGAAGGTGGTGGCAGGTTTCAGTGAAACTAAATGCCCACCTTCACTTTCCAGATGTTTTAGCAACACTTCCCCAGAAGAGAGAGAACGAGGTTCTTACTATAAAAGTTTACAATTTAAGTTCTAAGTTTTCCATATAAGGTTTGAAACGAAGTTAAAGTGCCTCCTGTCTAAACAGTAATAGTCATCGAAATTGCTCTTCCACCTTCCTTGATCTTTATGACCAGCTCATGTTTTCTTGTGGCTTCATGGAAGGAACACTTTGTCAAGGGACAAAGGTCCTGGAGTTCAAGTTGTGTTTTCATCGCTTACAACCTGTATGATCCTGGGCATTCATTCATCTACTCTGAACCTGTATCTTTCCCCGTCGGGGGGAGACAACTTCTGTCATGTCTGCCTCACAGGAGGCAGGGTCTAGGGTATTACATCTGCTAGGCTTTTGTCAGACGCCTGCTTTGTACCCTAGTGGCTGCCCTGTGAGGGGTGTAGGAAGCCACACTGACTTGAAACAGATTCATTTCCAACCTTGGAGAGCTCACCAGGCAGTCAGGGTATAGGAATATGCTCTGTAGACTGCAAAGCAGACAAAAAGGAGCACATTACTATTTCCTGTCCTACAACCTATTCCTCTAGATTTATCCTAGATTTTCTAAACCTGTTCTCCTAGTTTTAGTCTACTCGCTTTTGGCTTCCTGCTTCTTTAACTCACTTCTAAGTTATAAATTCCAGATGAGCTTCCCTTGCAAATGGAGACAGTCCCACTTCCTACCCTCTATCCAGGAATTCAGAATAATGACACTGAAATAGGGACAGAAAGAAGCAGCCACTTGCAGGGGTGACATGTGAATAGTGAGTTCCAGAATGGAGATTCATCATGTCAACAGCCAACTCACCAACCATCTGAGAGACCTCCCTGCCTTATATTATTATTTACATTACTTTCAATGGGGTTTTGTATCTGATGAACAACTGATTTTTTTTCTTTTAAAGATTTATTTATTTATGCATACAAGAGCTGGGGTACAGGTCAGAGGTGCAGGAGGTGAGAGGATTCACCAGAGACAGAGTGGGGAGCAGAACAGGCAGATCGACTGAAATACACTGCTGAGGGGAACAGCGGGCAAGGCAGGAGAGGTCTGCTGCGCCATATGGGTCCCCTCCCTGGCCAGGGATCAAACTCACGCCACTGTGCCACAGAAGCTTCACAGTGCAGCGCTCAACCCACTGCACCACCAGGGAGGCCTGAACAACTGATCTTTGACATCTTCTACAGACAAGCCTAGCCCTGGGGCAGTGGTCCCAGATTGGCTTGCAAATCCTAAGATCTGGATTTAACCCAACAACGAGTCATGTGTCTGTGCTATAGCACATGAAGCTATAGCCACTTTTTAAATGGAAAACATGAAGAGGAAGAAGCTACTAAAAAGCTAACCCAGTATAAGTGCAGTCACCCTGTATACGACTATGCCAGTTTCAATAATGTCTCATCTGTCAAAAACATTTGATAACACCTCAGTCAAAACTCAAGTCAACATTTTTAGAAGATACAATGCTGATCCACACCATGGGACTGGTCTCTTGCCTCAGTTTCCGCGCATCATACTCCACTCTGCCGGTATTACTAAAGTTGGGCGCTGGATGTAGGCAGGAGCCCCGAGGCTCCACAGAACCCAGGTTTTCTGTGAATGCACTTCTCTGCTGCATACTGGAGTCTCACCATTATTCACTCATTCCTTGATTTGCCAGATGTTATTTAAGAGCTACTATGTGGCAGGCCCAAGCTTGGTGCTCAGGAGACAGGGTAGGAAAATCAAAAGCTGTACTTTCAAGAACTCTCTAGAAAGCAGAAGCAGCCTATATTTTAATGAACAATCACAATATCGTGTGACAAATGCAGTGTGTTTAAGACGGAGAACTAATACAGAACTAATACAACCACACCAGGGAAGATGGCAGGAAAGGCTTTGTAGGGAAAGCTGACTGCTGAAAATCTGCAAACAGGATGAAGTTAGAGGGGGACAAAGCCATATCTGAGGAAGAGGGACTGGAATCACCCAGTCCCTCTTTCAACATCTGTCCCTACCCTTCAGGATCACCCACATGCAGCTACTCTGGTCACCATGCTCTGTCTGCCATAACAAGTCCCCCACAGGCAACCAGAACTAGCTCACCTTCACTTCTGCACCCCCAAATTCTGGATGCTTAGTCAAGTTGAGGCACGCAGTCCTGTCACCACATGCTTTTCTCCAGGTCTGCCCTTGGCCTCACTGATCCCTCCTCTCCTGGTCCTTTGGTTGAGATCCCAGTAAGTGCTCCTTCCAAACCCATCCTAGTTATGAGCCTGAGCACCTGAGGATGCAGTGAATAGTTCCTGGAGGGTGGGGCCAAGAAGTAAAAATGGCCCTGGAGGATAAGATTTCAACGGGTGTCAGAATGAAAAATTTAAGGTGGTGGGTAGGGAGAAGTGAGCCTACCCAAACTCCACGTATTCTTCACTGAGCAGGATGAGGAGAACCTTCAGAAAAAGATATTGAAAAAGACATGATTTCAAACAGAAGTTTCCTGGGCAATCCTGTCACACAAAGGCACCACGGGAACAGGGCACCCAAAGTCCTAAGAGTGGGACCTTGTCCTACCACGGGTCAGAGTTGAGCAACATTCTAAAGTTCCAATTTGTCCTAAGTGAACCAATGTGCAGAACTAACGAGGTCATCAATTTTTCTTCCAGCTAATGAACTCGTCAGGAAGGGTGTGATGCGGGAAGATGATGAGATGAGCAACCAAATCTGATTAAATAGTTTCATCTTCATCAAAGAATCAGACACAGAGCTGCAGCCCCATTATTCACTGGAAGGGGATAATTACACAGAGGGGGCTGCCATCAGGGCCACCTCTCCTCTCACCCAACTGGCTCTGCTCTCTAGCATATAGGGGATGTGACAGTCCTCAGGACGAGCTCTCATTTAATTCAACAACTATTTATGGGCAGCCTGCCTCATGCTAGGTGTGGGCTAAGCACAGGGATGAAGGCAGACAAGATTTTGTTCCTATCTTTAAGCTGCTCATCCTCAAATTAGCATGGAACAATGACTACTTGAAAAATGCTATGAAAGATGATTTCTTAGCACACTGAACCAAATATTATGGGGATAGAGGGGAATAGGGGAATGGAGAAACCAGGAGAGTCTTCTTATGGGTGGTCACCCTTGAACTGGACTTTAAGGATGAGCAGAATTTCATCAGAGAATGCAGAAGGAAACTGGAAGGACATACCACAGAGGGACAAGCTTGAGTAAAGATGAGAGGTGTGATGACATCCAGCTATTTTGGAGAATTCTCGTCCAGCATACAGGTGTGAATCATCTGAAGCCATTCATATGGACTTTGAAACAAAATAATCAGTTCTCTTCCAATAATCCCCATCATGCCAGTCATCCCAGACTTGCTGGTGCTGTGATGTTAGAGGGATTCATGACACCTTTTCCACTCACATTCAAATTCTATGCCATTTACTTATTTTTTAAAGCATTTTCATTAATAAAAAATTGTTTAAGATTTTTATCATTCCCATGTAAGATGTTCTGAAATTATATAATACCAAAGGTTGACTTGATAACTTTAAATTGGACTTTGCGAGAATTTACAAAATGTTTTGCACAACCCCAGTCCAACAGGAGAGTTGAATTGCTCATCTCATGATGTGACACTTGATGGTACTTGGAAACGAATGCCCTCCCTCTGGTGAGTTCATTTAGGTGAGGCTAAGGTGCTGCAATGGGAAGACCTAAAGATACAGGACCATAAGAATACAAAGGTTTATCTTTCCCATATAATTGTACTGCACGCAGCCCTGTTCAGAGTGACCATTCAAGAATCCAGATTTCCAAGCTGTGGCTTTCCTATCTCTAGGGCATTGTCATCATCTGCACAGTGGAAGCTGGGTCGCTACTAAGTCCGGGCTCCAGGAGAAAGAGAAAAAATGTAGAGAACATAAGACGCCAGAGCAAAAGTGACAAATATCACTTGAGATCACATCCCATTAGCAAACACTTAGCCACATGGCCACACTTCACTTTTTTTTAAATGTTATATTGTAGGTTTAATTTTTATTGATTTTAACAAGTAGGAGTGTTATGTACATTTGCACATTCTATTAAATAGATTTTCATTTATATGCACATCTGTGTGTAAGCAGGTAAGACTAAATGGAGGGAATAATAAACCAAGTTATCGCAGAAATAGTAAACATCGAATCAAATACAAGAAAATTTGTTTACAAGCTATAATCATCTATGTAGTAATCTGGTGTAAAGGGTCCAAGAGTTAATCATCACAGTTGGTAGTACAATAGCCACACATAGCATCAAAGGAGGTTGGGCAGTCCCGTGTAGATGGCAACTCTATTATTTTGGAAGGAGGGAAAGGGCTGTGGAAGACAGTGAGCAGGGCTGGCCATCACCCCTGCAACCAGTCTCTGATAGCTGTGCACACTCTTTGTCCCACACACTGTTCTCTCCAAGAGAGATGACTTTATGTTCATCTGGCCCTCGGTCCAGTATCTCTGAGAGTTGTATAGGGCCCTCAGGTTCAGACTGGGTTTCTCAAGACCTGGAAAACTAAACCAACACATGCTATCTGTCTTCTTCCCTCATACAGTGGGAGAATCATGATAACCACAACAGCTCGGAAAACACACAGCAGTCATTGTCCATATAGCAATGGTCCAATCCCACTGGGGAAAAGTAAAGCGCGTCCACTTCCCTCACATGGAAGAAATTCTTTGGTAAGAGCCTACGTGTATTCACCAAGAGAGACATATATTTCTTCCTACGTGTCCTCTGGCTTCACCCTCTGAAAAGTCCTTCCTAGTCCTTCATCATCCAAGACCATATCTGAGGTAGGTGTTGGGAATATGCCCTTACTGGTGGCTCCATGACTTTCACTACTCTCCACTGGTTCAGATTTGGGAGACTTGCTCAAGGCTGGAGCTGTCACAAGCTTTTTATAGACAAGGCACAGTTTCTCTAAGAGTACTTAAAAAGTTAGCAAGTTGGTTCTTGCTAGTTAGTTCCATGTGTCCCTGAACACACCCACAGTTTTTAGCCTACTTGATAGGCTTCCCCTCCCCCTTATCTGTCTCCTTTCATAGTGCATGTCCTTGGGTCACCTGAAACAAAGGGCATGGGGGAGAAGGCAACAAATTTGTTTTCATCTTTGCCAAAGTCTTGGAGCAAACACAATTTTATTTTATGCTGTTTAGGTTAGAGATGTAGCTCTTTTTCCAACCTGGAGACTTCAAATGGTGGTGTCTGTTTTCTTCATCTCTATTTGCATCCTTGCTTAAAAATCACTTTCTTATAGTAACTTAAGGAAAGCAAAGACAATATGCATTCATATTCTGGCTCTTTCCAACCTGGTCCTCTAGCACAATAGTCTTGGTAGTGGAATAGTTCGCCATTGAATTATAACAAGAGATGGTGTTACCAAATATTTTGCCATGGCATTACAAAGATCATCAGTTTTGTAGCCTGAAATATGTTTCCTCACCATCTGCCTCCTGACAGCTAAGCCAAGTCTATGTCTTTGGCCAGAACCACCTCTATGCAACAAATTCGATATTAAGGGTAAGCTGAGTTGCTTTAAGAATAAACGCTTTGGTTTTCTTTGCATGCAGTTCTGAGAATGGTCCACAGTGATTGGGCTTTTCTCTTCCTGGAAGTCACACAGGAGCCAAGAGTCCTTCTAGATTACAAACTTACCATCCTCCAAAGTATGGTTATGATCTATATGTGTGAAGGTAGGTCTTGGTCATGTCCAGCTTCTAGTCAGAGGATGGGGAAAAAAGATTTTGGTATCTAATGTCCCAAAGAGAGAAATGGCACCTATCCATCCAGCTCATAGTCTATTGGCAAGAAGGATGTCACATAACCAAACCTAACTGCAAAGGAGACTGGGAAATGTAGTGTGGCTGAGATTGACAACCGTAATAACATCATGGAAGAAAGAGAGAAAGAATAATGAGTATAAAGGATAGATTTAGATGCAAAGCTGACAATTTCTGCAACACTGTCTAAGACTGTAAAGCTGTAATTTGTAGACTACTTTGTATTGTAATTGCTTACTAGGCTCTAGGAAATCCACAATAGAATTTATACATCTTTCTTTTACTCATTCTGGTAATCTTAAGTGCTGCTAATACAGCAGCATGCAACAACCCTTGAAAGAATGACAACGAACTAGAAAGGAGTTATAATTAAAAACAATGGTCTCTTACCACCTTAAACTGTAACTGATAAATAAATATGCCTTCCCAAAAAAGAACTAGAGATTTATAGCCACTGAAGCAAATCCTCCCATGAAATCTGCAGCACTCCAAGTTTCCAATAAACACAGTTTGAAATTCTCAAAACTACTGACAGGACAGGGCTGAAGGCTTATCAAGAAATTGTCCTGTGATTTAGATGCATGAGCAAATCTCCACTTCTGTAAACGGAATAGTACTAACATTTCAGTTGTGTTATCATAAGATCTAAAATTCTGATGGGAATAGAATATTTTGGTATCCACAGTCAGTGCGGAAACCCCCCATTCCCCTCAAGATATTCTCTAACTGCCTTATCACGGCAGATGAGCCCTTGACAAGCTGACCCCAGCCTAACTTTCTGTCTCAGCTCCAACACTCTCCCCACCCCATGTGCGCGGAACTGCTTGCTATTTCTTAAGCATAACACAAGCTTCTGTGCCCTTATACCTTATGTGCAAGTGCTCTTTCCCCACTTTGTCTGCAATACAGCATTCCTTATTTCTACCTAGGCAAACTCTTCCTTCATAATGGTTACCATTCCATCAAGTCCCTCCTGGCCCCTCCAACTACACATACTTTATTTCTCCACAGTTCTTTGCTTGATGAATTCTACTCTAAACCTTGTATTCTTCTGCAGTAGTTGTTTTTTTTTTCCCCCCTCTTACTAATCTGTCCCGTGTTAACTTGCTTGCTTATTCAGGCTGAGAAAAAGCCAGAGGGTTGGGGAAATTTTCCTTTAGCACCTACAGCTTCTTAGTGATGGAAGAATGACACAAAGGAAAGACACTAGCCAGCCAATGACCTGATGGACACTGAAAGACAGTGTTGCAGTGGAGACAGGGAATCGGATAATCAAGGCTCAGCAAGGTAGATGGAGATCCCCAATATTGCTCTTCCCACACCTCATTCCCAGGAATTACTTGCCATCTTTTCCCTTCTTTCCTTCGTCAATAACCCCTTTTCAATTCTCCTTTCGTGCTTAACCATGATTCACAGAACTTAAAAAGAATATTCTATGGACGTTTTTTTGGGCAGTGCCAAAAAGGATAGTAAACTGTCAGATGAAATAACAAGTCACCCGAGTTATGAAACTCCTCCTTTGAGGAGAAAATAATACAAAGAACACCTAAGTAGAAGAACTATACTATATACAGAAAAACATATCCCCTACTTTCTGCCTTTGCTCTTGTATTTTCTGCCTCTTTCTGGGCAAGGCCAGTCATCTGCCTAAGTGAGCATTTTTTGCTTGGTCAAAGTGATAACTAAATTTAAGTTATGGGCCTATAAAGCTTAATAATTTTTCTCAGCTCTTTTACTACTCAAATATTGTTGGTTATTCTGCAGAGAATTCATTGTGGGTCTAACTTTTGATCAAAATTATTCTAGAATAACACACATTCTTACGAATGACCTCCTGCATCTTGAAGAAATAATTTTCTTGATAAGCCCCTTGACTCTCTTTTTGCAAGTCTGGCAGAGTAGTTTATTGTCTTTGTAATAGGAAGCTCTTGCCTTTAGGGACTGAGCTAAGATCACCAAACTATTTTCCATACATTCTTAGCTGAGCTTTGAATCACAAAAGTAGTAGAAGGCCCAGCATGACTCTGCTTCCAAAATGAGCAATCCCTTAATTAAACAGAAGTAAATAGAGGTTACAATGTGTTCCTTAATTAAATAGATGTAAATGCCTGATCATCTGCTTTCCACACACATCAATTTACATCATCTCATTTTCCCATTTGCCCAGTGGAAATGGAAATTCTGAGGCTCTATTTTGGTCAAAATCGCCCAAGTTTTCCCACCAGGTTGGGTGTATGTATATTTACCTACTGGTTTAGAGAAACCTGTCTACTCTCCCTTTGGTGTCTGAGAGCTTAGGAATTACTGAGACTGACTTAACTGGACCACCAAAGAGATAGCCTTCACCAGACTAAGCATTTTGACTCCAGCCTTGGGAAAAACATTCCTGGCCACAGTGCCCAGTTGTCCAGTCAAATACTAGTCTGGCTGTGGCTGTTTAGGTATTTTGCAATTGTCATTAACATTCACGATCAGTTGGCATAGGGAAGGTAGTTACCCTCCATAAAATGGGTGCGTCTCCTCCAATCCAGTGAAGACCAAAAGAGCAGATACTGAGGTTTCCTGTAGAGGAAGGAATTCTGCCTTAAGAGTATACCATAGAGATCCTGAGTTTCCAGCCTGTTGGCCTGCACCACGCCAGTCACTACAACTGCATGAAGTCAAGTTCTTAAAATAAATCTGTGTGTATATGTAGCTTATTGGTTCTGTTTTCTCTGGAGAAACTTGACTGGATCTATCTGAATATGATACTTTGACATTCAGAAAAAGTAGCTTAATCCAATCACAGCTCACAGCAAGCTAACTAGTAGTGCCTCTTAGATGGCTACAGTGGGAGGAGGAGGAGAAGAGGATCACACTGAGTCCACAGCACTCCAAGTGGTGACCATATTTAGATGGCTCTCATCTCCGTGCAGGTTCTCTCGAGGCCAGCAACTCGCCATCCATGAACTGGATGGTTATCAGAGGACAACAGTGGGTTAACAACACTTTAACTGAGTCAAACTGTTAATTGGAATAGAATCCATCTCAATTTATTCCTAGAAACAGTTCTGCTTTTCTGAGGCATTAGGAATAAATTGAGGTGGATCCTATTCCAATTAGAATTTATGATTAAGGCCATCATTTCAGGAGGACAAGCTAAGCAAAGCCATGCACATTTGAAAATCCATATGACTGAGGGGGTCTTAAATAAAAAGGTTACTTGCTGAGGAGAATGTCATAACAACCTACTCTCTGGTGATTTCTCCACAGCCCCCAAATTTCCAATAAAATGACCAACATTTGAAGGTTAGGATCAAGGATTATTTTTCACTGAATCATAAGATTTCAGAGCCGAAAAGACTCCTTTATAAATGAAGAAATAAGTTCAGAGAGGAACAATGACTTGCTCAACAATGATGACAACCAGGGAAAGCCTGTCCCACCACCGTCCTGTGGAGCAGATGGGCGTGTCTAACATTTTGGCCTCAAGAGAAAATGAGTCAAGGGCTAGAAACATCTCTCTTTGGATGCCTCTGTTTTGTTCTCTGAAGTCATTCCTGTAAAGCAAACACACACACTCACTTTTGACTAGAGAGAGTCAGTGGGTAGAAGCATCGTCATGTGCTGAACTTGGCCTTTAGGACTGTAGGGATTAGGGCTATTGCATCATCGGAAGGGACAATCATATCTACTAGTTGTTAATTATGTCAAGCAGTTCAGTAATAATCTAGCAGACAGCATCAGAAAACCTACCATTTGCCTAGCACCATGCTCAGCACTTTACTAACCCTTAAATGGGGCCTATTTTTATTTCTTGTTTACACGTGAGGAAGTTGAGGTAGAGAGAAGTTAAGCTGGAGGTGCACTGAGTATGTGGTAGTGCTAAGACATGGTTGTGGGAGTGTGGGCACAATTGGCACACTCACTACTGTGCTATTTTAATACAGCTCTCAACTTTCACACTTTTTAACGGAGTGATTTTATTCTTACAGTTTTACCAATTAGAAAACCAAGGCTCAGGAGAGGTGAGCTATTGGCCCAATTTCAAAGCGCCAGCCTCTTTGTAGGCAAACAGGCGCCAACACTGAAGCCACACAACTCACTGCACCTGCCTCCTGCTCACCCTTCCCTACTTCTCCGGCTGCACAGGGGGCTTCGACAACTGATAATAACTCTTGAATGAATGCTTCTGAGTGGATTAAAATCAGTTCTTCCTTTGTGGAGAGGACAGGTATTTGGGTCCCTGTGCTTTGGTGCTGAGGAAAGGGCTAACATGCACTTCCTGCTCACTAGTATCTCCGCGATTAGCAAGTACCCCCATGGGATTCTGTTCCTCAGGGAACTTGGGAATGCTGAGTAAAACTGACCTTTGCTACATCCTTTGGCCTCTCAGTTAAACAGTGCACATCAGACACACCTGACTTTGAATATACAGACCATAAATAAAATACACTTGACTTGGTCCCTCCTCTATTACCAACTACACATTCTCAGACAAGTTATTTAAACTTTTGCAATCTCAGTGTTGTTTTCTGTAAAGTGGCCATAATAATAATGGTCTCATGGTGGTGCTCTGAGGAGTAATGAAATAAAGCACACAAAATACCTGCTACAGTGCCTGTCATAGAGGTAAGAATTGATATGTGTGAATTCCAGAGGATTCAGATGGGCAATTTTAGTCTTCAGCAGTAGGTGTACAAGCTAATAAGAAGGGAAGAGCAGGAGAGTTTTTAGCTACTGCTGAAAACATACCATACACCCCCTAAGGGAATAGGTGAAGCAATGGAGGGTGCACCTAAGCTCTGAGCTGCATGGACCCCCACTTCTCCCAGGGCATGGGACTCATCTCTGCATCTCCAGGCTCTGTGAGCTTGTCATAGCAACCGCAGTTCTTGTGAGGACTTAGAAAGCTTCAGGAGGTCTTAGAAAGCAGAGAATCATAAAGGAGTGTCTGCTCATGTCTGGACTAGAGCCTTATCCTCGAGAGGAGGGAAGTTTGGGGTTCTGAACCTTCTCTAGCAGGTATCAAATACAGATTAATCACAAGTATCACCTCCCTCACAGTCAGCACCTGCATGGACTCTGGGCTCAATCACGGAAGGTGGATGAGGGCAGGGACACATCCATCCTTTCCCTTCTACACATTTCTCATGCAGCCTCTACAGTCAACTAGACCCTGTGTGAGCCCTCTGAATATCCTCGTCCTGCCCTTCAGGAATTTACTGGCTAGCAGGGAACACAGACAAACAAGCAAGCATCATACAGGGTGGGTGGGGAGTATAAGGAGGGTAACCTCAGAGTCATTTCCAAGTCCATTTCAAACAATCAAGAGTGCACATGGGCCCTCCCTGGTGGTGCAGTGGGTTAAGCAACGCACTATGAAGCAACGCACTATGAAGCAAACCACAGCCACTGCAGCACAGTTCAATCCCTGCTGCCAGCTGGGGGCGTGGCGGGGAATCACATGGTGCAGCAGAACTCTCTCCTGCCTCGCCCGCTGCTCCCCTCAGCAGTGTGTTTTGGTTTATTTGCTTGTGCTGTTCTCCACTCTGTCTTGTGGGTTCTCTCACCACCACCACCACCACCACCCCCGCACCTCTGGCCTGTACCCCAGTGATTGTATGCATAAATAAATAAATCTTTAAAAAAAAAAGTGCACAAGGTGGGGGGGGGGCTCCCTGGCGGCACAAGGGGTTAAGTCGCAGCACCATGATGCTATCACAGTCACCCTGGCCAGGGAGGGGACCCACATGGCGCAGCAGACCTCTCCTGCCTCGCCCGCTGCTCCCCTTGGCAGTGTGTTTCAGTCGATCTACCTGTTCTGCTCCCTACTCTGTCTCTGGTGAATCCTCTCACCTACCCTGCACCTCTGGCCTGCACCCCAGTTCTTATATGCATAAATAAATCTTTTTTAAAAATGCACAAGAAATTGGGTCATTTGCCCCATGCCGACACCCAGCTGTGTTTCATATCCTCTCACTTGCCAACTGCATGCCAGCTTCTAGGGCTCTTTGCTATTTGGTCTATAAATGGACCACATCCACTTCAGGCCCAGGCCCAGCTCTGTTCCCAACCCTGTCCCTCCTTTTGTTTGGATTTAGTAATTGCCACACCTGCAGGCAGTCACCCAGGTCAGGAGATGTCCAGTCGTGCTGATCTTTGCATCCCCAGCACAAGCGTTGAACCTGGTATCTGCGGTACCAGAACTATGTTCTTTTTTAAAATAACGACGTTCTAAATAACTTACCACTGTTTCCTCCTCTCTCTTAGTCCAGTGGGCAGTGTGTACACCTCTCTGCCATCACTAAAGAAACTTCTGTATGCTCCAAGAGGCCAACATTTTGCAGCAAATATCCTAGCTGTACAATTACAAATTTTCTCTTATGAGTCAACTCAAATTTTTATTTTTTGGTTGTGTTGTCTCCTTATACAAATAATGAAGTATCACTTTAGAAGGAGAAATAGCCCCATTTTAAAAATGGTTCTTATTTTTTTGTTTTAACAGTAAAGTTTTTTATTCCCGTTATTCTATGGTGAACTGAAGCTTGCCTTTTTTCATTTTGAGGAATTTTGTGAGTTGATGGTAAGAGCCAGACATTACTAAAATTTATATACAACTAAATATATTGCACTAAAAGCAAAGGTAATACATATGTAAATGTTATCACTTCCTATTTATCTGTCTATGCTCTTGAGGTTATTTACAGCCATCACATCTATGTGGTGGGTGACATACTACGGCATGGTGTGACTGCTTCTCTCTCCCAACTGTACATTTACTGGCATGACGCTGATATCTTGAAATTTATATGTTGGGGGCATTTACCAAGGAAATCAGCAAACCAAGGCTTTTTTTTTTTTGAGGGGGCGGGGAGGGGGGCCCCCCGCTGGTATCTAAGCACTTATTAGCACATCACTGCTACTGCCCAAAGATGGATGAGATCAGTCTCTGATTCCCAGAAGCTTGCAATCCAGTGGCAGAAAAGCACAAAGTGTGATCCAAGGCAGAACGGCATGTATTAAGTGGAACAATAAACTGCAGCGAGGAAGAGGGTGGAGTTAGGTTAACTAAGCTCTGCTAGATTTACCCTTAGATGTGAGCATAAGGTGAAAAAATTATGCAGGAGACTTAAAACATCTGCTTTGCCACCAAACTAATTTTTGGATCCTGACTACCTATTTAGAAATGCCTTTATGTAGGCACCAAATTTCAGCCTGTGATCAATTTGTAAACTTGAGGTGAGGTGCTTAGTTTCTCCCTCTGTCAGATGGAGATCAGCATGTACAAGACAGGCTGTTTGAATATATCAGAGCACTTAGAATGCCTCCAAAGATGGGTGTAAGGACTAGGTACTCAGCCTGGTTAGTAATATTTGGCCTGTTCATTCCTGGAGTTCAGTATAAAGTATTGATTTTTTTTCCAGACGATTTGTCAATTTGCAGCAGTAGCCCCCCCAAAACCAAGATGAAATATTACTTGTACCAAAAATGTACTGAAGTCACCTTTGTGATTATAAAGGGCAGGAAACTCACAAAAATTTTAAAGACAGGTGGGGGTCTCCAAGTCACTCTAGCTACTAGCCCTGACATGCACAGTGGTCTTGGAGCCTTAGGTGAAAAAGAGGATTCTTGGTTTTGTTTGCCGACGCAATCTTAATGGGGTTGTAAGGAGCTGCTCTGTTAAACTTTAAACAGTTTTATTCTAACTTAACCTATATGTTTGCTTGCTGCACTTATTTAAGAAAAAAGGTCAGTCATTATCAGTTTTTAAATTACATCCACACCTGTAAGTATATATACATGAACCAATGAAAGAATCTGAGCCTAATAGGAAAAGCTAATAAGGGACAAGGAAGAGGAGAAGGGAAAGAGAAGACATAACAAGAAAAAGTGAAAGGAAAAGAGTGATCAGGAGGAGGAAAGGGGAGTGGGACATTGGAAGAAAGTTGCAAGATGAGAAGAATTTCTAGAAGGAAAGAAACAAGAGAGAAGAAAGAGGATGGAAGAAGGCAAGAATTAAAACAAAACAAAACAAGGCAATGGGGTAGGGGAACGGAGGGAGGAGCACTATTCTGGATCTAAATCCCAGCTCTTCCATCTGCATCAGTTACTGTGCCAATCTCACCCTCAGTTTTCTCATCTGTAAAATGGGGATAAGGAAGCCTACACTGCAGGGTTTCTGGAGAACTAGATGAGTGCAGATGTATAAAGGGCAGTCCCCACTGGTGCAAGCCAGGGTGCAGGCATGGTTTAAAGAGCACAATTTCTCCACTGTGCTCTGTGTTTGGCCTCCCCAGAAAATCCAGCCTAAGAATCCATCCATGAAAGACCGTAGCAGGCGCATGCTACGTGTTTCTCCGGAGAGTGAAGCTATAGGATCCGTATCGTCCCCCCTCAGCTGGTTGGCAGCGCACCAGAGACGCAAGCAACCACCAATGAACTTGCCACAAAGACAGTTTGCTTCTCACAGATCTCAATCCATAACCTTTACTGGTCTCTGTAGAGTCATTACGACCATTAGGCTGTGGACTCAGCACTGCTTTAGCTCTTAAGTTAATACAACCGAGACTTTTTTACTTTCCTATTGGGAAGGAACATGTGCAATTTTAGTGATTTCTTAGATCATTCCATAAGTAAATCAAATATTCTTTCAAGCCCAGTTATCAAAATTGTGTCCTTTGATACCACGTCTTCCATCAAACTGCAGTAATCCTGATCAACACATTTTAAACCTCTGCTATCTCCTAATATCATCCCTACTAGATAGAGTAATTAAATTTGTACTTTTTTTTACAAGTCGTACTCAATAAATCTGAATAAATTAACAACGCATTACTAAGACTGCTACATTAAATTTGCATAGTGCATTTAATGAATATGCAACTGCAAGTGAAAAGGTCTGCTACTGCGAACCTTCTACATTAGCATAACTACTTCCAGCATGTTTCTTAAATAATGCACTCATTTGCACATCACTGACTTGGCTAATTCTAACTTCAGTCAGGGTAGCCTTGTAATTAAGACTCTTGCTTTAATTTTTAATGAAGTTTATGTTACATCAATCCTGACAGTAATGAGGGGACATGGAAACAAAAAGGCTGCTAATAATTAAATTCACAAACCAGTTTGAGGGATAATAATTCCTGAGGAGAAATTACATGACTAATTATTAATTAAATATTCATACTATTGCACAGCCATCTCACTTAACTGCTCTTCTTGTTGGTAATAATATTGAGATGTGGATGCCTTTTGCCAACCATTTTGAGTTTAAGGTCTCTGGTTAATTTTAGTGCACCATTAATCAATATGACACAAAAAATAAAATTGTTTTAATTGGTATCATTTTATTGTGTCTAAATATTACTACAGTTGGTTTAGTTTGTGGAGAATTAATCTAGTTAGTCGGTGCTTGTTTTATGGAAACATAAATCCAGTTTATATCCATAAACATCTAATGGCAGGACAACTTGACCTTTTTTTTTGTAACATTACTGTTTACAGATAATTACACCAACTCTTTAAAAGGTTATTTAATAGCTTTGCATTCATCACAGTAAAATGAAAAACATGCAATATTATTTAACTCCAGCCTGTTCTGAGAGGTCTCTGAGACCCTCATTTACCCCTGCTGAAAAGTAAGCAATATTAATGTGTGGGTTTTTAGGAAATGTATGAGTGCTTTCTTTGAATGTGCACAAACAGATTTACAAGTTTGGGTCAGAATCGTCAAATGTCTAATTCGTAATTGAGATAGGGTCTGGCAAGGAAGAAAATATTTCCCATTGTCACAACTTTTCAATGTAGGAGAGAGTGTGAGGTTGGAGAGTTTATGATTCTGGATATCAGAAATGGTGACCATTTCCCTACAAAACCCAGTAAACAAACATTACGAAAGCAGAGAAATTACTATGATGAAGGCTAATTGGCTGTGCTATTTATTGTAGACAGGCTTTTTCTGCCCCCTTCCATTTCTCAGTGGTATTTAGGTATCTGCATTTAAGGAGAAAGTCCCCATCTGTGGGCAAGTTCAGCATGGACAAGAAAAGATCTACGATATTCAAATGGATCACATTAATCATTAAGTTAAAACGGATCATGACATTTGTTTAAAGCTCTGATAAATTCAGGACTGGATGCTTCATGGAGACCATTATGCATATTATAAAATTAAATAGACAGAGAAAAAGGATCTTTTATCCTGCAGGGGCATTTGGAAATTCTGAACGAGGGCAAACATTTCATTTCATTTTTCTAATAATTCAAACCAGCTGATTCATCAAAGTGAGCCAAGTCTATGACCATAAACCATGGGGCAAGGCTTCCCCTCAGCTACCCGTGTCACTTTACTACAAACTGACAGGTTTGTAGGGCATGATTACTGGGCCTGGTGTGTATCAATTGCTCCCTTTTACTAACTCTTAAAAATCTTTTTAACTTTTCTTTTTTATCTACACTCTTAAACTAACATCTGAAGGCAATTTGAGAAGACCACTCACCGTGAGATCATTTACTGGCTCAGGTCAGCAGAAAGATGTCCACAGCACATCCTAGGTCCCTGGTCCTGCTTTTTGAGTCCTTCGTTTGAGGAAATCATCCTCTGCCGGAAATCTTACTGAATAGAAAAAAGGCTTCCAAAAAGGACAAAGGCCAGACCACAGAGGTGACCAGGCTTGCTGGCAAAACGCTGGACTACTCGGTTTAGAGGTGGCAGCGGGTCCCGCCTCTTTCTCCGTGGATTACGGCAACAAGCCACACCTGTCCCAGGTGCAGCAGAACATTCATCACCAAGGAGAGCTGACCCTAAGGATCCTAACTTCTTTCAGGAAAGAGGCCAGAGCCCCAGAAAAGTTAAGGTGTGGAAGGCAGGCAGACCTAGTGTAGTGTGCGGTCAGTGAAAAGTGGTCAGGCTTTTCCGCCCTCCCGCCATTGGCGTCCA
Organism: Galemys pyrenaicus; assembly: GCA_019455555.1. NCBI lineage: Eukaryota > Metazoa > Chordata > Mammalia > Eulipotyphla > Talpidae > Galemys > Galemys pyrenaicus. The sequence goes on from JAGFMF010012266.1 coordinate 13,398,442, forward strand.
CCGTGGACATCTGCGGGCCTGCACGCGTGCCTGATGTTGGGCCCCACGTAGGGTGTGGGCATGCGCAAGCGGGCGCACCTGGGCTGAGACACAGCCGTGTAAGGGCGGAGTCACGAGGACGCCAGGAGAGAGCATGCGCAGAACAGAGAGCAGCGTAGAGAGGAAAACAGAGAAAGCAGAGACATGACAGGCTAGAGCGCCCAGACAGTTAAGATGCGCCAGGGGCTAGGAGGCCTGCTAGCCTCCTGACACCCCCCCGCCCCCCCTCCCCAGCCCCTCGGCCTGCTGTGTGCCTGGTTGCCTGCGATGTAAAGTGCAATAAAAGCCTGAAAAAGCCGCCGAGGGCTCCAGGACTCCTCCTTTACCTGCCTGCTCTGATCATGGGGAACCTGCTCAGTGCCTTGTTGGCGCTACACCTATGTTCTAATCTCCATTGGATTTGGTGAATAGTTTTAATAACTTCATCTCCCTGGACTGCCAATCCCATCTCAGAACTGGGAGGACCATGCCCCCGTGGCAGACTGGTGTGAGGATGAGCCACGTGTGCAAGTGCTTAGCACTGTGCCAGACTCACGAGACCAGTGCAGTGCCCGTGGCTGACCCTTGCGCTTCCTCCCAAAGAAGAGTGTCAGAAAAACCTACCACTAGAGCGTCACTCTTTGAGACAGATACTTAAACAATGTTGTCTTCAGACTTCTTTTTTAACATGCAAGAAAACCCACAAAAACCCACCAAAACAACCCCACCAAGCTAAATGTATCAGCAATGACAAGTTCAATCATTCCAGTGGGGAGCAGAACAGGGAGGTTGACTGAAAAACGCTGCTGAGGGGATCAGCGCCATGTGGGTCAGTTCCCTGGCCAGGGATCCAGCTCATGCTGCAGTGGCTACGGGTAACTTCATAGTGCTGTGACTTAACCCCCTGTGCCACCAGGGAAGCCCCCTGGCTTTCAGAGTTTCAAACAGGGTAGAAGTTCACATTTACCCTATTTTTCCCTCTTGAAGCAGTCACCTTATATTTTTTTGGACACCCTATTTCAACACTGCAGTCCAACAGTCTGCCCAACTTGTTATGAGGATTAAATGAGTTAGTATTTTTTCATTTTATTTATATATATTTCCATTATTCTTCCTTCTTGTACAATGCATGCTTTCTCCTCTTAGGTGTAGTCTCCATAATAAGTTAGTATTTTTAAAACAACAGTGTCTGGTACATAGCAAATGTAAATACATACAGAAAAAATTTAAAACATGCACTTAAGCATCTCATCCCTAAAAACCGAACTTTCTTATCTCCCACTCCCACTCCCTCATCTGCCTGTCACACTCCTTTGTCACAAAGTGGCAGACACACCTGACATTTCTCATCTCTGTCAGCCTTTGTAAAAGCTGTCTCCTTTGCCTTGAACTCCTTCCTCTTTCAACTTGACCACCTATCAAACTCTTATTTATCCTTCAAAACCCCATCTGAACAACTGCTTCCTTCAAGAAAGGCTGCCTTCATTTCTTTATCCTTCTGGTGACTTTCCTTTTTGCGCTTCCTTAATAGTTAGCACTCCTTAGAATGGAAGTATAAAACTTCTATTATGCTTTGCATACCATGCTATAGATAATCTCATTACACCTCTCCTACTGGGGAAGGACTGTGCATTATTCTCGTATCCCCAACTCCTAATACACTGCAGACACACTGGCAGCCTTAGATGTTAGTTGTATCAAACTGAATTCATGAGATAAGTAGCAATTCTGTGATAATATTTACAAACCTGAATATCAGGTTTCTAACACACATCTCAAGATAATACACATTCTAATGAGCAAAGCTTTTTTATTTTCTTCTTTTTTCTTGCTTTCAATCAAGAGACAAGAAGCCCATGGTAATGAGAGTAGAAAAGAAAAAATGGAATGGAGATGCAAAGAGGTGGGGAAGAGTGATTTGTGAATTTGAATTTGAGTGATTTGTGAATGTGAAATAACAATATTCTACAGTCTAGGGTCCATTCAGAATGAACTATTCATTGGCATTATATATGGCTATTCAGTAACAAATCTAAATTTCATGTCTGAATTTTAATTAAAAGAGTCACTAAATGTCCCAAGTCACTTGGCACAGATGCAGAGGTTTTTTTTCACTGTTATAAAATTGCCCATCACGATGTTGAGAATCAGCTGAACCCAAGAGGTTTGTGGGCTGAAATCCTAACATCTTTCCTCCCTAATCTAAGAACCAGAAGTCTGTTTGGGGCAAAAGCAAATGAGTAGTGACAGCTATCAGTCAAAATGCATAGCTGCCAGGGGTAGACGAGTGGGTTATGCCCAAAGCAACTACCCAGCACATCACCGCCTCAGCACCTGTGGTGTGGCCGACGTCTGAGACATGGTACCTGCCGTCAGTGGCCGCTGCTTCTCAGGAAGGAACAGAAGTCCTCCCAGAGAGGATGCACAAAGTCAGGACATTCTGGTGGAGTTTAAGGTAAGGGTCCCATCTTTTCTCCAAAATGGAGCTCTTTCTCAGTTGTTCTTCTGTCAGGGACAGTCATTTATAGCAGCTAAGCGCTCAGGCTCCAGAGTTGTTTTGTTTCAGTGTTTGGTTCAAATCCTAGCTTTTCTACTAATTAGGCCATGTAATTAGACAAGTGACTTCATCTCTGTGTCTCGTATTTGGAATATGTATTTAGATAAAATAGAGTAATATGTTTATCTTAGTATCATTTTTAAATTGGAGAAAACCATATATTTTTGTATGAAAATAGAGAAAAATCATGCTAATACTAAATATCTCCATGGGGCTGGGGATGAGGAAGATAAACGATATTTCCTTATTCACCTTGATATTGTAGGAAAAAAATCTAATAAAATAAATTTAAAAAGAATGTGAGATGGGAGGATTGATACTCTTCTAGGGAGGATTTTTGATAGGTGGAAGGGAAAATAAGAATAGTAAAATAAAGCCAGAGATTAAACTGGAATGAAAGGAAGCTGAAGTAAGTGAAACAAGGAGAAACAACAGGCCTGTAATCTCCTGGCCCTGGATTCACCTTTTTCATGGTTCTGAAATTGTTACATTGCTGATGTCTATGCCCTCCCGATCCACCCAGGATCTACCTGCCTCTCTCAGATTTACATGGGTACTTACCTGCGGTATTTCTCATTTGACAGTAGGTGCCTCCCTGTCAGAGCCACTGGGCATGGGGTGACAGGGTGGACGGTAGTGAAGTGCAAACCACACGGGCCTCCTTCCTTGCTGGGCTTGGCCTCCTCCCTCCTGCAGTCAAGTCTGCCCAAGCTCACCCCCCCTTGAATGTGTCTTTTCACAAAGACCTGCTGAAGTTCACACCTTCTTATGAATTTACTGATTTAAGTCATTTTCTGTCTCTTTACCTCTAGATCCTCTGAATCCCTCCATGATCAGCGCTGCCCACCCAACACTGTCCTCTTCCTTTCCTGACTACCAGAAAAGCATGTGCTTAGTTTACTTCATAGCCTTGGTAACATCATTTATAATGTGGCATGATGTTTGTAGACTATGTCATATTTACTTAAATGTCTTACTGGTGGAACCAAGATTGTTTCAATTCTACACTCAGGAATGGCACTATAATAAACATCTTAGAGCAGAAAACCTTTTAAAACTTTTAATATATTTTTTCCTTATAGGATAGAGTCCAAATCATGGAGACACTGGTTTTTTGGGGGGTGAGGGGATAGGAGAGGGAAGTTTTATCTTCCATTAAAAATCAATCATTTCCTACACATATTCATGAATTGTTAGATCCTTTTGTGAAGGGTAATAGAAATTATTTTCTCTCAGTTAAACAGTATTTTCTCTAGTTCTCCTTACTTTCTCCTCAGAAGTCCAAAGGGAAAGACCATAGCACAAACCTTGAAGGAACATTTTCAGTACGGCTGCTTCAAGTAACATCATTCTGGGCAAAGATCTTCACCAAATCCACTCCCTGTGGTAAAATCATTTCCAAGATGCCATCCAGCACTAAAAGTCTTCGAATCTGCGTTTATTCCTTTTTGACCCAGACCCCTCTCTGCAATCAAGTGCACCCTTCTCTGCATTCTTCAGGCACACCCCTCTTTGCATTCGTAGCAACTAAGAATGTTCAATTTGTTACAACCAGTAAATACACAAATACATGGAAGAGGCTACTTTAAAAAAAAGTTCAAATGTTTCAACATACCCAAGTTACATTTTTACTTCTAAACTGGAAAGATAAAGTAAGGTTCTAAAAATTTTTCTGTAATTTTATGTCGGAAAGCATTCCACTTTCTTTTGAAAATTTATACCTATACCCTAAAACATTTATGATTAAGTTCTCAGAATGTCCCCATCTCAAGTCATGACAGTAATAATAGTTCCTACTTGTGTAATGTCTTGTAATTTGTGTCTTATAATCCACATGTTTAGCATTTATTATTCCACAATTCTACCAAAAGAGCAAGATACATGTGCTTATCTTTATGGAGGATGGAACAGACTCTAGACTTACCTGCCTCAGATGTGGCAGCGAGAGGATATAGATTCAGTGACTCCAGCTTCAGGGTTTTTTCTGACATAGATCTACCTAGAAAGCAATCAAATATATTAAGTGACCCAGATAAACCTGAAAAGGATCAGGATACAGGTATTCTAATTCAGAAAATGTATGATTCTCTCCAAGACTAGTTAGAAAATACTCTTTTTCACCCTATTAAAAATGAACCCATATAGCAAAGCAGCAGAATGAGGTCATCATCACTTTTGCTTCGTTTGTCTTTATAGCTGAGTTCTGTGTCCATTCCATTTATAATATATGGGGTTAGTGGATGGTAATGATTGCCCATACTTACTAAGGACCTACTATGTGCCTGGCATGGCTATAAGATCTAAATAGCCATTAGTAGTAATTCAGTTACCCCTCATAACTTCTACACTAGATAAGTGCTGGTAGTAAGAAAAACAATGATTCTATATATTGATAATAAGACAAAAATTATTCTCATAATTTAACTTAAAAAATACCTATTGACATTCATTATGTGCCACTGTGTGTTAACACATTATATGAATTAGTATCTCACCAAATCTTTACAACAGCTCCTTGAGGAAGAAACAAACATTATCTCTATTTTCCTGAGAAGGAAACTGAAACTTAGTAATTTGTTATTTTTTTAAATATTATTATTATTATCATTTTTTAAGATTTATCCATTTATGCATACAAGCACTGGGGCACAGGCGAGAGGTGTGGGGGTGGTGAGAATCCACCAGATGAAGCAAGACGCAGAACAGGCAGACTGACAGAAACACACTGCTGAGGGGAGCAGCGGACGAGGCAGGAGAGGTCCGCCACGCCATGTGGTTCTCCTCCCTGGCCGGCGGCAGGGATCAAACTCGTGCTGCAGTGGCTGCGTTTCGCCCCATAGTGCGTTGCTTAACCCACTGCACCACCAGGGCAGGCCCTGAAAGTTAGTAATTTGTAGTTACAGGTAGCGGAGGCAGGATCTCAACATGGGTCTGCCCTACATTCTGGTGCTCATAGACTTGGTTCTACATTGTGTCTCCCATGCTCTCATTACCGAAAAGTCAGATCTTAGGATCAAATGCAAAACCAGGCTATTCTTTCATTAGGGCTGGTGATGGGCTGAGAAACTGCATTGGGCACCACACTGTTCTCATCAAATGACTCTTCTTCAGAATTTCCATCAGGTCCCTTCCACATCTATAGAGACAAAAGAGGTGGCTGGCTGTCTCCAGGTATGTCATCTTACTACTTCTGACCAGGTCTGCTGGTTAAAAATGCCCTGGTTCCCTTGTTCTACTGGGTTAGCTCTCAGCCATGTTGACTTCTCCACTGATCCTGAGTGAAGCTTTGAGGCTCCATAGAAAAAGATAAAACTAGCAAGTTGACCACAGATCTGAGGCATACAGCAGGGGAGAGGGGAGGAGGGGGGTCAAATTAGGGGAGAGAAGATCCCAAGGACTATGATGGACCATGGGTGCTATGGTGTGGGAGATCTATGGGGACTACACCTGAGGGAAGAAATCATGTACTATCCAAAAATTAACTATGATGTAAGAAAATAAATCAATTAGAATTTTTAAAAAGTCTACTTTCCATTCTATGTAACATGAAATTTGGAGACAATTGTATTGTGTTTATAGATTATTCTTTAGAACAAAGAAGCCCAAAAGTGGCTGAAGGCAGGTACTGCTCCAAAGGCCCAATTTCAACCTCACTACACTGGAGAACTTGTTATAAACTGGATGTGACTTTCTAAATGTGGTCAGCCTACAAGACAGGGTTTTCTCCTCCCTCTTCTGAATTCCCTAGATCTGCCCAAGCTACCCACAAACTTCCTCATCCCCATACTGTTAGATGATACTGATTTTACAGTCTACAGGAGTATACTATTTCATGCAAGAGGTTCTAAGTTATATTTCCCTGATGCTGAACTAGTCCAAATGGCTTCTTGGGATCTAATGCAAACATAAACTTCGCTATTCCCTGAATTACTTTACCTTGTGTCGAAGTAGATTTGGTGCCCAAGTTCTAAGCTGTTAAGATTTTAACAGTTCCATTCAGGTTATCATATAGAAATTGAATGCAGCCTTTGTAATAGCAACAGACTGGTCTCTAGACTCAATGAGTCACAATTTATCCAAGTATCCCCTTCTTGACAGACAAAAAGACATTTGTGTGGTTTCTAATTTGGCCACTTTGAGCAATGTACATAATGTACTTGCACATATAACTTTATGCAGTGGTGTTTAATTTGGAAAAAAATAGTGTCAAAAGCAGCATTGTTTGGGCAGAACAACTGTAATCCTAATAGATATTAACCTATTTTACCAAAAGGTTTTAACTGTTCATAGTCGTGCTGAAAATGTATGTGGTAGAGGGAAGAGTTAGAAAGAAAAATAAGAGTAAAGAAATAAAGCTAAGAGTAAAATAAGTTTTTGATTTTTTCTATACACCCCATGCATTGCTTTGGTAAGCAGGAAAAAATAAAGTTTTTTTTTAAAAATGAGTTAAATCTAAATGGTGATGGGGAATCCATGGGGATTACAATTGATGTCAAATAGATATAAATAAAGAAAAATAAATAAATGAAACCTTAGAGAAGCCTGGAGCAGTTTTTTGATGTGTTGGAATCACTATATAAAAATTAAGTTTTTGGGACCTCCCTGGTGGTGCAGTGGGTTAAGCAATGCACTATGAAGCAGATTACAGCCACTGCAGCACGAGTTCAATCCCTGCCGCCGGCCAAGGAAGTGACCCACATGGCAGGGCAGACCTCTCCTGCCTCACCTGCTGCTCCCCTCAGCAGTATGTTTCAGTCAGTCTGCCTATTCTGTTCCCAGCTCTGTCTCTGGTGAATCCTTTCACTGCCCTAGACTCTGGCCTGTACCTCAGCTCTTGTATGTATAAATAAATAAATCTTTTTAAAAAAATCTTTAAAAAAAAGAAATTAAGTTTTTGAAGAACTTTTTCCAAATAAAAATACTAGGGATTCTAGTATGGAAAGCATTGTGGTGGTGTCTCAAAGAGTTAATAACAGAACTATTTTATGACAGCACTATTCCCTTCTGGGTTTTTATCTGAAGAATACTAAAACAGTAACTCAAATATATGTCCTTTCACATTCAATGTGCAATTCATAATAAACAAAACATGGAAACAATTTGTTAAGTATCTATTACTGGATGAATAGAAAAAGAAATTTTGAAACATCTCACACACAAAAAAATGAGTTAAATCTGGGCCTCCCTGCTGGCTCAAGGGGTTAAATCTTAGCACTATGAAGCTACCTGCAGCCACTGCAGCATGAGTTTGATCCCTGGCTAGGGAGCTGACCCACATGGCGCAGCAGACCTCTCCCATCTTGCCCACTGCTCCCCTCAGCAGTGTATTTCAGTAGATCTGCCTGATTTGCTCCCCACTCTGTCTCTGGTGAATCCTCTCACCAGTATCCCCTGCACCTCCGGCCTGTACCCCAGCTCTTGTATGCATAAATAAATAAAAATTTTAAAAAATGAATTAAATCTTCTTTTAAAGCTTTGTTAGTAAGAAAGCCTAAATAATTATTTCTTCCTATGTACTCCTAAACTACTTACGATTTGCAACACCTTCTATTTGTTCCACTTATGAGGCAATTAAGTAACCATTCTGTTTTTACAATGAGCTGTCATTCAGGATGTCCACTGCCACAGGCATCTTCAGGTCTTAAAGGCTCAGGTTTACAGTCAAACCCACTAGGGCTTGTGTTCCACATAGTTACCCACTAACTAATATGTGGCTTTAGGTGTCTAAGTTTCAGCATCTTCATCTGTAAAATGGGGCTATGTCACTTTACTTGCAAGTTGCAGTATCAATAAATAATGTTTGTAAAACTCCTGGAAGAGTGCTTAGAACATACTACCAGTTAGTTATCAATTGTACACACTACCACTGAGGACTAGCATTAATTAAATACTTACATGTCAGGTACCTTGCAAAGCACTTTGCCTGCATTATATTATTTAAAACTAAAACTGTAACTCACACTTATGGTCACAACTGATTAATAATTTCAGAAAAAGGCAGGTAATATCATGAGTCCTGTTTTGTAGGTGAGAAAAATGAAGATCAGAGAAGTAAAGTAATTTGTATAAGGCCACACAGCTTGTGTCAAATAGGGATTGGGAGCCAGATTGAATTATAAAATTGAGTGGCAATCATCATAATGACTACTAATCTTCTAAGTGCCTTCACTTATATAGTTTCAGCCAAGCGACTTGGTGGAATCTTAGGACCGCTATTGGAAAAGTAGATGAGTGAAGCATGCCAACTTCTGGCTGCAGCCAGCATCCAACTCCTAAGGGGCTCGAGCAGTTTAGACAGGCATCATGTCTTCCCCAGAGCCCAGCCATGGAGTAGAGAGGGTGGACCCTGGAGCTGGTGACAGTAAACATACCTGAAATGCCAGAAGGTGTTAGTATAACAGTTCCTGGAGGTGGCCCAGACTCAGGGGAAAGGATTCGAGAACATTTCAGATGGCATTTCAGTCCCTCTGGGCCAGTGGTTCAAATCAGAAACAAGTTCAAAACTCAGTGGTGATGATACAGTGCTGAATGAGGAGAGGAGTCAGAGAGGACCACAGCTCTGACAGTGTGGTACACGCTGGGGTCCTACTCAGAGATTCATGGCCTGAGAACCCCCAAATCCTTGGCTAGTGGATTTGGCATTTCTAAGCCAACAGCTACCAGGCCTTTGTGCCTGCTGCCAAAGCAAATATGCAGTGGTAGGAACCTGTCTTCATTAGGCCAAGTCAAAGTCTACATCAACCTTGGCCGTGACTAGTGCTAAGTATCCCGACACCTCAAATAGTTTCCTTACCCTGTGTTTTGTGTTCTAGCAGAAGTTTTGCTTCTTAAAGCCTTATTCTGGCTCTTTATTTTAAAAAATGCATTGATTAAAATACATTTCAACTAAAGGACATGTCACACATCCCAGCAGCAAGGACAAGTCTTTCAGGTCAACTAATTCAGCAGCAGTTTCGCCTGTGGATTCGGCCACTGATCTCAGTACCTTCCTGTTCTCACATGTGCATTCTCTCTGCTCTTACAGCTCAGGAAACAGTGGCATGTGCATGTCTTCCCTTCCCGGAAAGCCTGCCCTCACGTAACCCTTCGTACCATTTCTAAAAATATATCAGTGCACTTGGCTTGATAATGTTTTTTAGACTGAAATTTAAACTCAACACTTCAAAAGCATCACAGTAAGCCTGTTGAAACTTCCAATGTAAAAGCTCAGAAATTCTAATAAGCACTAGACTACACTTATAAATAAAAACGTCCCTTCGAATCCTCTGCTAAAGGATTCAGGGAGAATAATTAGAATAGAGATAATACTTGCCCAAATTAAACCACTTTCTGCTCTCTCAAAGAGTTTCATTAAATGAAGGGGAAAGAATAACAGGTCAGATATCAGAAGACAAGAGTTGGATCCTTTTCCTAGCTACTTGCTAGCTGTGTATCCTGGGGTAACTAACTTTGCTGATCTTTTTGAGTCTGTTACCTTGTTTGTAAGATGGGGATACGTGAAACCTGACTTCTCACCCTGGTCTCAATGACTTCATCTCTTACCTGGGGCATTATTATTTTTAAACATTTATTTATTTATGCATATAAGAACTGGGGTACATGCCAAAGGTGTGGGGGGGTGGGTGAGAGGATTCATCAGAGACAGAGTGGGAAGCAGAGCAGGCAGAATGACTGAAATACACTGCTGAGGGGAGCAGCGGGTAAGACAGGAGAGGTCTGCTGCTCCATATGGGTCACCTTCCTGGCTGGGGATTGAACTCATGCTGCAGTGGCTGCAGGTAGCTTCACAGTGCTGAGACTTAACCCCTTCCACCACCAGGGAGGCTCCTTACCTGCGGTATTATAAAAGCTAGATAACTACTCAGCCTACCTACACCCTTGTGCCACAAATAGTTGCTTCTCAGCCAGAAACCAGAGTGACATTTCAACACAATAACTAGTGGGCATTGATAAGCATCATGAGTGCTCTGAGATTAAGAGGGAGGAGGGAAAGAATGGGACAAGGGGATATAAAGAATGGTGGTTGGGGGGTGGAAACATACAACAATAAAACCAATGTAAGTCAGATTATGTTTCTCCCTTGCTCAAACCCGACCAGGGCTCCTGCTCCACTCAGTGTCATTCATACATTGATCCCAAGCCCATGTATCCAAGTGCCTCCTTGCCTCCTATTCACTCCACACCAAACCCTTAGTCTCCAAATGGGTCCATGCATGACACGAGCCCTCAGGCCCTCTGCGCTGCAGTGCTGAGCAGCTGAAGTCTGAGACATCCTCCTGCAGACATCTGCATGGGCTTTACCCCTCTTCCCTCAGGCCGCTACTCAAATATGACTGAATTTGAAAATTCTCTTCAAATTGTATAAGTGTTGTATATGTTATGCTCCTGATAATTATTACATTCTAGTAATTTCTTCTCACAGCACTTATGACCTGGCAGCACATACACTTTATTGTTTAGATGCTTACTGCTTGTTTTCTACTTCCTCTTCTAGGATACGTGCTCCCCCAGGATGGGGGCTTTGTTCACTGATATATGACAACATGCATAGAATAACTCTGGTATACAACAGGCACAGGATATTTACTGGACGGATAAACAAACCAAAATGGGACAAAGAAATATGGCCAGAGAAATAGCCAAGAACCAGCCATGAAAATAACCATTTGCCAAGTGATATAAAACAATTGACCATTAGAAAACAGGTATCTTAGCAGGGCTGCAGGGTGGGGCTTGATTCACACACCCTACATGGCCTGGGATTTATCAGAGAAAAGACTCCCTTCCAGTGAACCACCATACTGTGGTAGATTACTGAACTTTGTCAAAATTTGACAGGGTTGCAATCAAAACAGAGGACCAAAGGGTAGAGTTACATGCATGTACCTATACTTTTGTATGTGGTTTGCCGTTGGCCTTCAATGCCCCGAAACATATATGTTTCCACCCTCAGTCCCCAACCTGGAGGACTGCTATTCAGCCTCCAAGGTAGCTTTAACCTGGCTTTTTCTGACCCCTCAGACTGAATTAGCTGGTTCTCTATCATCATTTCCTTGCACAATAGTTGTAGAACTTCTAGAAATTCTTTATTCTTCCCTGACAGAGTGTGGATCACACTTTCAGTGCTATAACTAGGTTAGAGCCAGCAAACCAGAAGAGTTGGTCACCCTAAGTAAGAGCTCCCACAGGGACCCACATCATTGTAATTCATCTTTCTAGAGTCTAATAGACATCTGGAGCATTGAAGGGTGAGTTCAACAGAAAATGTTCAGATGCACACTGCAATTTTAGGGACTGGATTATTCTCTTTGAGTCTCTGGAAGATGAGCTCTACAGTCTAGCATAAAGTGAGAAAGATCAGTGTGAACAAATCCTCTTAGAAACAGAAGGTCTTTTCATGCTTGTCTGACGGACACAGACTTGAAATATGCAAACCAATACACAGGTGGTTCTCAGCGTTGCTCAAAGTGTGGTCCGTGGACCAGAAGCAGCAACGGCTGGGACCATGTTAGAAATGCAGGCAATCAGGCCTTCTCCTCCACTTACTAAGAACCTGCCACTTCAGAAAATCTCCAGCCGATTCATAGACGCAGAAAAGGTTGATGTGCTTTAGGGCACAGCAGAAGAACTGTGGTTTAAGCAGTTAACAAAATGTTTCCACTCATATACTTTGCCAGCATCATCCCTGCAAATGTTCTTTTGGTAGGTAATTCTGATATACAGACTGTCCCTGACTCACCATGGTTTGACGTATGATTTTTCTGCTGTATGATGCTTGACAGGGATGTGCCTTCAGCAGAGGCTGTGGTACAATGCAGCAGCAGCTCCTTCTCAGCATTTTTGATTGAATGACGTTTTCAATGTACGGCGGATTTGTCTGTGTGTAACTCCATTACACATTAGGGAAGATCTGTAGAGCAAGGATTGAAAACTGCTGGAAAAATCTTTATCCTATTACCCTTGTTTCTCAAAATACAGTATTTAGAACCCCTAAATCTACTGCTTATAAAAAACACAGACTTATGAGAAATACCTGAACATCTGGACTCAAAATCTTGGCAGGATAAGCCCCTAAAACCAGTATTTTTCTTCCTCCCTCCTTCCCTCCCTCCCTCCCTTCCTTCCTCCTCTCCCTCCCTCTCCCCTCCCTCTCCCCTCCCTCCCTCCCTCCCTCCCTCCCTCCCNTCCTCCCTCCCTCCCTCCCTCCCTCCCTCCCTCCCTCCCTTCCTTCCTTCCTTCCTTCCTTCCTCCCTCCCTCCCTCCCTCCCTCCCTCCCTTCCTTCCTCTCGCTCTTAATTTCTTTATACATATACCAATCGTACTCCCCATGGAGTTCCCATCACCATTCCACCAGTAAACTGTCACCTCTGTCCTCTGTGATCTTTCTGCCCCCATCCAACTCCCGACCCCCCGACCCCCTCAAGGTACTTCTAAATTTTCTTTGTCTTTTTGTTGCTATGTTTGTAAAATCAGTAGTTTTAATAAATTTAATAAATTAAATAAATAGGATTCTTATGTTTATCAGTTTATAAAACTCTGCCCTAGGAATAAACATGATGGAGAAAGTGTTCTTGTTGTTTTTGACTTGTGTAGAATCCTTGCCCCTAAGGAGGGACTGATTATTTATAACATCACCCTCTGGAGACAGCACCTCTCCCATTTTCACTCACATTGCTTAGATATGATGGTGCCATTCTACTTCCACAAGTGGACATGGCATGGTGGCCTGACCAATAGGATTCTGAGCCCGCCTACTCACATTGCCTCCAGGGTGTGTACATGAGTCAGTGTTTGTCGGTGAGGTCAGCACTGTTTCTAGAATGATTAGGTCCCTAAACTATGGAGTATGAGTCCTGGGTGCTGGTGGTCACTTTGCTAACATTTGCCAACACAGAAGAATGCTGAGGCAGAGGGAAGTTGAGGGGAAGGATCCAGAGGTAGGGGATCTTGCCCATCAGAAGCTATGAATCTTGTTGATGCAGTGCTTATAAGCTGACTACAGCAAATCCTGATGTTAGTTATTAAACAAAAAATGGATTCCATAGTCAAATAGTTTGTGAAACACTGCATTAAGCCACTTTGCAGAGTTCACTTTTCAGGACTTCTCATATCCTTTAATATGTCAAAGGACACTGTGAGTTTCTAAGATTGGTGTTTTACAAGCATGGATTTAAAGTGTGTGTGTGTGTGTGTGTGTGTGTGAGAGAGAGAGAGAGAGAGAGAGAGAGAGAGAGAGAGAGAGAGAGAGAGAGAGAGAGAGAGAAGCATATTATGATAGTGTTCATTGGAAAAGGCATAGGTTAAATGGTTTACAAAGTATTTCCACACCATTACTTATCCTTTCCACAATTTTTGCGAGGAACATTCTTGGCACAGATGAGGAATATAAGGCTGAGGACTGGGTAGGTAAAGCATCCCAAATTGCCACCCAGCTGGTGGCCAATGTAGTGGCACCGGGTTTAGCTGCAAGAGCAGGATGGGGCATGGAATCTCTGGCTCCTGGCACCTCAACCTCTGACGTTCTCCGTTGCTACCTGAGGTGGAGTTCCTGTAATGAAAACAAGCCAAGAAGAGCCAGCTGGTCAGTGTGGAGACAATAAGAATACAGCAAATGATGCACATGTTAATTGATGCACAGAGTACAAATAAACTCTTGGCCTTTCTCTCTCAGGTGGCTCTTCAGAAAATCTTTGCAGACACTGTAGGAAATTAGAAGCTAGAAAGGGAGTTGCTTCAAGAACAAAAAGAAAGTCCTTACCTTTGTTTCCAATTTAAGTCAAGGTTCCTATGAGATTAAAGAAACTGAGGTGCACAGACATGAGAATCTCCTCTCCCTGGATAACATTAATCCCCTCCCCTGGTGCAGTCAGCCTGCTGGTACTATGCCAGAATAATCAGACAGTCCAGGGATTCATTTTAAAGATCAAATTTGGGAACTTTTATCCAAATCAAACTTAAAGATGGCCTCCAGATTCGTCACATGGTGACACAAATTCTATCTTCCTATCCATGCTTAAGAGGTTCAAAATGATGAAACCAGAAATTAAAACAGGGCTTTCCAATTTAAAACCCATGTTCTTCCTGCTACATCACATAAGAAGGATGTCACAGGAAAGGTCGACATGCCAGCTCCATGGAGACTTAGCTGCATGGCCTTAGGCAAGACATAGGAACTCTCTCGACCAGTTTCCTCAGCTGAAAAATAGAGGGAATAATGTCTGTTCTGCAGAGACTTACTGGGGTGAAGTGACCAAGTATATAAAACTGCACTTCGAAAACCTTGATATGCAAAGCAAATGTTACTATAATACTTAACTGTTACTACAGCAACTACTACTGTTCTGCAACTAAAAATAATGTTTCACAACAGAAATAAGGATTAGGATGTTAAATTTAGAGTGGGAGATAGAGTAAAAGTGACACGCTTTTCCCTTTATGTTGTCCCTCACTCAAGTCTTGGAAAAACAAATGTCATTGTCTCTCTCATGTACGATTTAAGTTAGGAAAACAATAGACACACTCAAAGATTTTCCTTGTTGGCAAAGGCGTGCACAGCTACTATGTTGTTTTGTTCATTCACATACTGTTTCCACTTGTGTTCCTGGGCCAGGTCCTATGTGAAGTCTTTAATCACCAAGCACTCCCTCCGGGAAGCAGTGGGAGGCAAATCTCAGCCAAGCACAGGCCTTTAACACACAGGCACCTGCCTGCATTCCTGCATCCAGCAGAGCTGTTCAGTAACATCACTTCTTTGCAAACAATATTTTTTCTTAAGAAAGTATCCATTCAAAGAGAGTCCTGGTTTCAACATCTCCTCCCCCCCTCCCCTACCCCCATCCCCGTTTTCATACCATGGGCTACATTTTTAGACAAAAAATATAGCTAGCATAAGTTTCATCATTTTGAGATTTTTCACATTTTTACAAGTCTGATTTGGCATTCAGCAGCCACCTTTTTCGGCTCTGAGAACCAAGATGCAGACACAGTCCTTAAGATGTACTTAGCAGTTTAGTTCAACCAACACTTATTGAGTGCCCTTGAATGTGAGGCATTTTGGCCCTCTGTGATCTCGGCTACTTGGGTCAACCGCTGAGGTCGGGGCCACACAGGTGCCGTGAAGCCCGCCCAGCAAAGGAGCCTTCTTTGATGGAGAGAACATATAACCTAAAGGAAAACTTCAGCCTGTATTCTTACCAGTCTTTCTTTTCTGCTGGCCATGTGTGCTGAGGAACACAGAAATCTTTTTTATTTTAATTGTGAAACATTCCAGCTAAAAAACATCCTCATGGCTGGCATGTTTAATTGAGCTCCTGAGAGGCTGTGTCGGTGAGACTTCGGGATGAATCGCCCGCAGTCCCATTGGTCTCACCAAGAACCCATTGATGTTTCATAAATCCAAGTCGGTACAAATCTAATTGAGTTACCATGCTGAATTAGCTCACATCTAAATGGCATTCATGTCTACAAATGGAATAATTAGAGTCTAGAAAATGGGATATATCAAGTGGCATCCCAAGTGACAACAGAGAGGCATTTGTATTCATTCAATCAACTGCTTAAAAAAAAAAAAAAGCCGCTGTAAGACCTGACTTGGGCTGGATGATTAGATGCGGTGTTTGGGCACTTGTTTCTCTTATTTTTTTATATTGATATTTAGCTCCAAGAGACCCCTTTACTCTTTCTTCAGATATATGAAAGAGAATGTCAGGCTTGAAGTTATTTTTGACTGGCTCTTTTAAACAGTAAAAAAAGAAAGAGAGAGAGTCCCATTTCAGTCCACAGATCTGTTTGCTTTTGACGATTTAAAAATGGCTTCCTCATTTCATTACTTTTGAGCCTTATTTTTCTTTCTTCTACATGTACTTCTATATGCCCTAGTAAGATGGATTTACACCCTGGCTGAGGTGGTGGGAGCAGGTGGATTTGGATGGGAATTCCAGAACCATCCTCTATTTGAAAAGGGTCTCAATGGTTAATCATAAAAAATAAAGTTCACATCTTGTCTGAAAAGGATGCCATTAAATAGCATATTTCCAAGTTGTTTTAATTGTGAAGTTTTAGGATATTTGAATTTAATGCTTCCTTGATTAACAGTTCAACTTGGTAAATATTGCAGAACAGAAAAAAGGCATTTTGACTATGCAGGCTAATGGCCTCCTTCTAATTCACACTGTAGTCTTCAATCTAATTTACATGCTTAGTTTATTTATTACCCCAATTAAGTTTTGCAAATAGTTTGCGATGAGGTCCCCATGACCTCATAACTCACAATTACTCTTGGGATCCCCTGCCCACTTTGGCACATTTTGAATAATACTGCAATATCTTCCAGGTAAGAACTGGATTTCAAACATGATGAATCGTGATTGTGAGCATCTTGTCCATAAAAGACAGGATCTGAAATGTGTCCTCCCTCGGTTTGCTACCAAGTATTAGGAACTTTGGGATGTAAGTGTTCCCTGAGACCACCGGTTTCCTCACCATCAGAGCTCTCCACATCCACTGGCTTTCTCTTCAAGGGTAGGGATGCCACAGTGTTAGCTGTCTGTGTTGCTGAAAGGTCAGTCCTTAGAACGTGCAAGTTTGATGGCAATATTTGATGGAGGTGAGATTTTATATCCCTGATCCTATTACCACTTTCCAATTTACTTTAACTTGTCCTTTAAGAATTTAAACTGGTAAAATTCAAATTAACTTTGTATTGCTGTTCATTCTATTCTAACATTATTAATTGTTATAGTTTTGACAAATATACCAAAGCTATATAAAACGTTAACGTCGGAAAGCTGAGTAAAAGCTGTAATGAACCCTCTTTGCAAGTTTTCTTTGTGCCATCTTCGCGAGTTTTCTGTAAATATAAAATTCTTAGAAAAATTTTAAAAATCACCCTACCTGCAATTCCCAAGGTAAGGAGTATCTTTCTGAATTCCCTATTAAAGTTCACTTGAGAGTGGATGAACCCGAGACTGGACTGTTGGGGTAGGAGGAGACTTGTAGGAGTAGGAGAAATGGGGTATCATGGAGACAAAGAGCTACGAAGAATCTTTGGAGCTCCTTGGCCCAACTCTACCTTCACAAATGAGAAACCTGAAGCACAGAAAGTGATTCGTCCAGGCATAATGATCAGAAAAAAAAAACTAGGACCTCGAAGTCTCTACCCAGTGTTCTTCCCACAGGGCTGTGACATTTCCCAGTGGGATCCAGGACCATCCCTGACAGAGGTCTAGCAAAATGACTTGCTGGGTGTTTCTTTTTGAGTTTTGATTCAAAAAGCACTACCCTCTCACTGCTATAATCACAATGACTTCCCAAACCCATAGGCCTGCTTGTTAAGCATCGTCTAGCTATTAATGCAGAGAAAATTTGTTAAAATAAATGCAACTGGAGTACCGCATAGAAGTGGGAATTCAAACAGCCTGATGATCTCCAGTTGTATAAAATACTCTACAAACCTGCCCTACAACATGAGATTAAATACCCTGCAACTAAGCATCTAAAAGCAGAAGCCCCTCCTGATCTCTCCATTTCCCTTGCAGCATCACTCTGCTCACAGGCCTCCAAGTACAAAATCTCAGAGTCACTTTTCTCTTTTTCTGTCACCATCTTAAGTTTCCGTCTCATCTGGCATCCTCTCAGGAGTAGATTCTAAGTGTGACTCGTCTTCACAATCTCCCCAGCACCTCACAGGACACAGGCTGCCTCTCATCAGGCGCTGAAGACTGTTACATGACGGTATCTTTAGGAGACCTATTTTGTGAAACCTTTCAAAGTTCATGTCTGGCTTCTCAGGCTCCTAGGAAAAAGGATTTCTCTCTCTTCTTTCACACATGAAATCATGCAACTTTAAAAGCTCAATTAATCCATTTCACTGCAAGTATGCTGATGGATTGGTGACCTCTCCTAAGTCATATCCCAAAAGAATACTCAGAAAAGAATCATGCCCACTGCCAGACTGTACTCTTAATTTTAACTATTTCCTCTGTAGGTCACTATAAATTTCATTAAAGGGTTGCCTGTTTACTAGTGTAATCTGTGGATATGTCCATTGATCACCACACTGTAAAAAATGGTGCTATTTTCCTTGTTTGTGTTAATATCCCACATTGGTCATTTAATATCTGAAGGTATACTTTTTAAAAATAATCCATCAGTTAGATGTAAACTGATTTATCATTTTGAATGCTGTACCAGCAAAAGTGCACAGGTATAGAAAAGTGACCCCTGGTTGAAACCGTCTTCTGTGATTCCAAACAGGGGCAGTACAAGTGAGCCTTTGCATCTAGCCCAAATAAATCTTCCCTTTACCTGGACTCTTTGCCTCAGAGGACAGAGTGGGGACAGTGGCTCAGTCTATTCAGCTTTCAAGAGAAAAATTTTCCCAGGAACTGTGATTCCAAAAGAAAAGCTTTGGGGAAGGGTAAAATTGGCTGATGATAACAGAGAGTTCTGGGACTGTTTCATGTGTCCACTAAGTCCTGGATTCATTTATTCAGACCATTTATTTATCTGAAAAATAGAGAGCTGGAATCAATAGGCAAGATGAAAGTCCCAGTGCTCATCCAGTACAAACACAGGAAGAGTCAAAAGTTCTGGGTTGCAAGAGAAAAAAGAAAAAGGTAGCTGTTTTTATTAAGGATAAAAGTTTCTGTTGCTTCTAGCTGCACCCAACAGGGACTCTAACTCAAGCGGCTTAATAAGAAAAAACGTGTTACAGAATAGGGAAGCGCTGAGTCCAGCAGCTCAGCAGCAGCTGGGGCTGTCATGAGAAGCCCAGGTCCTTTACATTTGTTCTCTCCACCAATGTCAACATGTCAGCTTTGCCCTCAGGGGCCAGCTGATACAGGAAGAGAGGTGGGCCATTTCATCTCCGTGTCTGTAAGAGGAGGCCTCGTTTCTAGGCGCCTACAGCAGAGTTCCCCTCCAGCTGCACTGAAACGCAGTCATACACCTTCTCAACTAATCACTGCCAGTGGAAATGAGATTACGGTAACGAACCTAACTAGGATTTACCCTTGAACAGTGGTCATGCTCCCTAGAGAGTAAACACCTACATTAAGTGGAATGTATGTCTGTAAAAGAGAAGGGATAGACTGGTGGGTCCCCCATGGTGGAACACACGTCTCCAGGACTGGACTCTTCTGCCACCACATCTGTTGGACAGATGCAAAGAAATCGCTGATTTTAACAACTTACAGGCTATCTTCCTAATCAGTGATGGTAAAGGAAGAAATGAAATGATATTAGTAAAAGTTTTCCAGCAGCTGATTTTCACTCACGGGATCACACATAGAGATGACAATTAGGTAACTGTTTCTCTGACAGCTTGGAGACAAAGATATGGGGGAAAATAAGAAGGCGGGGTTTGGGGAGATCCAAAATCCACTCAGGGTGATTTGGTATGCATTTCTTAGTGAAGGACCAGGGATGGGGTAATGTAATCAAAACTGCCTCCCATTAAGAAAAAGAGATGTGCATAGAAGGGGTTAAAAATAGAATAACTTGCAATGGAAAATCCTGGAGGCGCTCCACGTCAGTGCCCATCCATGGAGTGCTCTACAGGGGAAACCTTCCTTGGCAAGGTTAGAGTGGCTCATGCTATCTTAACTGAGAAGCGCTCCCTAATATCAATAAGCTTCTGATAAGGGGGCCTCTGTAGTTTCTCCTACAGGGAATAAATTCACTGGGCAAGTCTGTGTGAGTCATCAGACATCTAGATAGGTAGACTTCTTGCCCTCCCCTCAAATCCATATGTTGAAATCCAAACCCTTACAGTGATGTGACTAGGAGGTGTGATTTGGGATGTGATTAGGTTATAAGGGCAAAAACCTCATAAATGGGATTAACACCCTTATGAAAGAGGGTGGAGAAGGCTCCCCTATCCCTCCCACTCCTGATGAAAGTTTCCAGAGAAAAGATGACCTTCAATGAGGAAGCTGGCTCTCACCAGATACCAAATCTGTGACACCTTCAACTCAGATTTCTAGGCTCTAGAATGGTGAGAAATGTTTGTTGTTTATAAGTCAGCAGTCTCTGTCATATTGTTACAGCAGCCAGAACAGACCAGAACATTCTCATACAATGATACTACTTCCTGATACCGCAGTAGTTACTGGGACTCCCATGTGTAGCGTCATTACAGACACACACAGATACCAGTTTATATACAAACTTTCCCTAGGAAACAGATCCCCGCCCCCCCAGGTCAGTGGACAAAATCTAAACAAGCAATTCTGGATGGTGGTGAGTTTACTGAGACAAGTGTCATCTGCACAGACTCTCGATTGATTGTTTAGTCATTTGTCTTTGGCATCTCCCAATATTTGGGATTCTCCAGAATGTCAATGAATGAAAATTTCAACTAATGAAAATATTCTTGTGTTTAATAAGACATGAAAACACTTCACTTTTATGCCTCAAGTCTTCACCCAGTTCATCTTGACAAAATCTACAAAGCTTGCCATCATAAGACCTTACTCGACTAAAAATTCCAATCTATACTCTTTGTTTACTACATTTCAGTTTGAGAAGAGACCAGTCAGGTAAGCTTATATCAAGTGTTTAGTTTTTAAAGCCACTTCCTTGGGATCAATAAAAATTCAGTCCATCCTCCTGCACCTTCTTCATCTCCACCCCCAGGTGCCCAGGTGCTGGCTCACATTGGCACTGGGAGCCGGCAGTGGCAAGTATCTCAAACATCAAAGAAAAATTCTTGTACATTCACAAGACTGCATGATGAAAAAATAATCCAAGAAGCATTTCGACAAGAATTGTAACCAAAAGTGTTTTTGATTAACTTTCAGGCAACTTATCAGAGCCCTGAGCAATCTGTTCCAAACATAAAGCTGTTTTTAATAGCCATTCGAGAATTTTCTGTCCACCAGATGAAAACTCTTCAGATGTGCTTCCCTTTCGGAAAGCTCTGTCCTTATTAAAACACAGTCTGTGGTCTTAATTTATTCAAATTTGCACTCTCTAGCCCTTGGCACACAGGGGGCACTACTTATCAAATGGCAATGAATAGTCGTTGCTAAAGGTTGTGGGATTTCCTGTAGGGATAAGGTGTTTCTTGCTCTGAACTTGCAACATGCAAGAAACCAAATGTCAAAACAGGTCCATTGATTAACTGGGAAAATTAACTTTTTTCCCCAATATCTAAAGTGGATGCAACACTGAAAATAAAGACATACCAGTCCTCCAAAAGCAAGCTGGTGCATCCCTTTAAAATTTTGCACAAAACTAACATTTCTCTCCAGATTTCACTGCATCTTTGAACAGGACCTGAAGTCTTTCTTTTATTATTGTAAATACCATCTCATAAATCTAAAACTAAGGCAAAACAGAGAACCGAAAGCTCAGTGATATTTAAATCAGCAAAATGTAGACCACACACTCAGCTGTGCTCACATTTTGTTAAAATGATATGCTTTAAAAACCAATTAGTAGAGTGCATTACGTATGGACATAAAAGCTCTGCTAGCTCTTCTCACACCTGCATGAGAAGACAATGAGAAAAACCACGTGGTGGGGAGCCATCAGTGTAGCCATGACTGACAGCAGATTCTCGGGCATCTCTAATAAGAGTGGTCAGCCGTCACGATCAAGGAATGGAATGACAGCTTGGTCCCCACATCCCAGCTTCAAGTATCAAATCTAATCCTGACAGTTTTAACATCTACTCCATTATATGTAATTCTTCCTGCACGTGTGGCCCAAGAACCTGCAGTATCAACATCACTTGGAGCATGGAGGGCAGACCCCTCATTCTCGGGCATGCTCTATGCCCATGCACACACATGCTCCTGAACACATGCCTCCATCCCAGATCCCCATGTTTCCACCCCAATCATCACCTACACCCCCAACAAACTGAATCCTAAACCTCCTTTTGGAAGCTCCTCATCATCAACAGTATGTTAAAGTTTGACAGGCACTGGTGTCTATCACTCTAAAAGTAAATAACTTTTCTCCCATGTTCCCCATTTTACTGAGCTGCATCACCAAAAGCACACAACCCAAGTGATTGTTTATCAGTATACAAAACACAGAGAGGAAATTTTCCCCAAGGAGGAGCAGACTGAATAGTATTAACAGTGCTTTAAACTGTAATGAATTCCCAGTCTAATTCACTATGAGGTTTCAATTTATACCACATTTAGAGTACTCCAGGTTCAAGTAATCACTGCAGTAATTAGCTTACTTCCAGTCCTCCAAAATAAACCCACTAATTTTTGCAATCAGCCTTCATTTGGTTAATCACCAGTTTAATTGATTTAATTAGTTTGATCTGCAAAATTAGTCAAGTGTAAATACTGTTTTGTAAACAGACTTTAGCTCCAAGCTGTAAGATAGGGAATTCTAATTCAAACCTAGAGTTAATAACAAAACCCACACATACAGGATTTTGTTATGGAAGACAGCAGTTTTCAAGACACAGGCCAGTGGATGTTCTGGTGAATGTCTTGGAAATACACTATTGTAATTACAGGATTGCCTAAGCTAAGAAACTAATTTTCAACTAATTCTAACACCATACAGTGATAGCTTGTGAAGATTATAGAAGATATAGTCATTTCTCTTTCCAAATGAGGTGGCTCAGTCTTAAGGTTAAGAGTTGTCCCAATTTGAATTTCATGCTATTTTTATTATTTCAAGCCTTGCCCACTAAGCCTTTTCTAGGAAAAAAAAAAAAGGAAGTTTTAATACAGTAATTGAAACTGTAAAGCAAACATATCTACTTACATTACTAATTATTATCAATAGACTTCAACAGATGTAGCACAGATTGTGCACTGCAAAATCCTTCTTTTTACTAGTTTTTTAGTACAATGAATTTGACAAGATAAAAAGTCCCTTTAAAAGACCCCAAGTGAATTCATTCTAAGTGTGGCACGGGGCAGGTTCTCTATGAGCCGTGCATGCAGGTCAAGGAGGAGTCCTGGAGCCCCCGGTGGCTTTATCAGGCTTTTATTAATCTTTCTGCATCAGAGACAACCAGGTAAACGGCAGGAGGGAGAGCCTCCTAGCCCCCAGTGAACCTTCACTCTCTCTGGGCTCTTTCAGAGCTCCACAGCTTATGCTTCTGTCTCCTCTCTCCTCCTATTTACTCCACTCTGCTTATGGCTTCTCAGAGACACCAAACTATATACCCATTTGCACATGCTCACACCCTACTCCAGGTGCCTGCTGTCAGGCATGTGTGTCCATCACTGATACCAATGGTGGGAGGGAAAAACACAATAACTTGTGTTTACCCTACAGACATCTTTCCATCTAAAATTTAAAATGTTCTCCTGGTAGATTGTAAATGAGGGAGGAGTTAGGTAGAAAGGTAATTGTTTTCCCATACGGCTTCTCACTGATGAGCCATATGAATGCTGTCCCTTTGGAATTCTCTGCTCCTTTGCCTTATTTTTTTCAAAAATTTATTTATTGTTATCAGAACACTCTTAGAGCCCATTAGCTTTGGGATCCTATTTTTTTTTTAAAGATTTATTTATTTATACATACAAGAGCTGGGGTACAGGCCAGAGTCCAGGGAGGTGAGAGGATTCACCAGACAGAGTGGGGAGCAGAACAGGCAGACTGACTAAAACACACTGCGGAGGGCAAGGCAGGAGAGGTCTGCCTCACCATGTGGGTCCCCTCCCTGGCCAGCGGCAGGGATCGAACTTGTATGGCAATGGCTGCGGTTTGCTTCATAGTGCATTGCTTGACCCACTGTGCCACCAGGGAGGCCCTGGGATCCTATTTCTTAGAGAAATGTTTAACCTAGATTAAGGAATTACATGGGGAGAGAAGTGCACAAATAATTTATCAAATTATCAAGAATGCTAAAGACAACGATATAACTAAATAACCAAACTGGGCCAACTATTTAAAATTTTAACAACGCAGTGAACACCAAAACAGAGGCTGGAAGTAGGGAACATGGAAGCAGCCTGTGACTATATGCCCTATTAACTGCAACTAACATTTAAAAAATATGTTTATCAGTTTAGAAAAAGGATGTGGTCTTTTTGTTCCAAACACAATGATGAATTTATCTGTGACATGTAGGTTTATCAGGTCCACACTCCTTCATGTTGCCCTAGCAATGCTTTCCTCTATCTTCGGCTTTTTCTGTAGTGAGTTAGTACAGTAAATGTTTTAGGCTTTGAGGGTTGTAAGGTCTCTGTCACTACTACTCAATTCTGCTGTTTTAGCACAAAAGCAGTCAGTGTAAATATCAGAATGAGTAGGTATGATTGCACTCCAAGAAAACTTTTTATGGTTACTAAAATTTGAATTTCATATCACAAAATATTATTCTTCTTTTGATTTTTTCCCAACCACTTCAGAAGGGTAAAACCATTCTTAACTCAGGGAGTATACAAAAAGAAGTAGCAGGCAGATGTGGCCACGATTTCCCTACCCCTATTCTAGTTATGCGACCTGTAGCTGCTGAGGGTTAGTGGAGACATTACTTTCAGCAATACCACTTCAAAAGTACATTGCATAACCTGGCATTTACAATTTCATATCAATCTCAAAATGACTGCTCCTTGCTTAACAGAAGTCATTTCACATACCAGATTCAAAAGCACAGAGGCAATGAGTTAGACATGAAGGCTCAGCGGCGGTTAAACAAAAGGGAAACCAGGAACAGAGATATAAGCATGTGGTCTTCAGAGTGCCTTCTTAAGAGTCCCCCAAGCAGAACTGGGTCTACCCTTCCCCATCCAGCTGCCTTCACTGTTCATTTAAACCCTTTCGATGGCAGTTTATTTAAATATTTTTCTAAATTACCTTAACTTTATGTCACTTGAAAAAAAATACTTCAGGGCCTCCCTCGTGGCACAAGTGGTTAAGCATTGCACTATGAAGCTATCCGCAGCCACTGCAGCCAAGTTCGATCCTTGGCCAGGTTGTTGACCATATGGTGCAGCAGACCTCTCCTGCCTTGCCTGCTGCTCCCCTCAGCAGTGTACATCAGTCGATCTGCCTGTTCTGCTCCCCACTCTGTCTCTGGTGAATCCTCTCACCCCCCATACCTCTGGTCTGTACCCCAGTTCTTGTATGCATAAATAAATAAATCTTTAAAAATATATATACTATAGTTGTGGGGAGGGGAATTGCTTGAAAACAAAACTCCTGGGTGCATGATTTTGGGGAGGTCATTCACTGTATCTGAGCCGCAACATCTTTTCTTTAAAATGGGTTCACAGAACATGTATTAAGGACCTTGAAACATTGCCTTGAGGACCATGGAGTATTGCTATCTAGGAAAACTGCTTGTAGGGGCCTCCCTGGTGGTGCAGTAGGTTAAGCAAAGCACTATGAAGCAAACCACAGCCACTGCAGCACGAGTTTGATCCCTGCCTCCAGCCAGGGCGGGGACCCACATGGCGCAGGCAGACCTCTCCTGCCTCACCCCCTGCTCCCCTCAGCAGTGTATTTCAAGTTAATCTACCTGTTCTGTTCCCCACTCTGTCTCTGGTGGATCCTCTCACCCCCTGGCATATGCACCTCTGGCCTGTACCCCAGTTCTTGTACGTATAAATAAATCTTTAAAAAAAAATACTGTATAGAAAGACTTTGCAAAACTACTCAATCATCAAAAAAGATCAACTCAAACCATTTGTGACAACACGGATGGAGCTGGAAGGGATTATGTTAAGTGAAAAAAGTCAGAAAGACAAATATCACATGGTGCCAAATAATCATGGACTACTGAGAAACCAAAGGGTTAAGCAAAGACAGACTTTATTTCTTTATTTTACTGTTTCAGTAAAGGGACTTGAGTTCTCTTTAAAGTTTTTTAAAATTAATTTTGTTATTTTATTAGATTGCTATTCATTTTTGTACAAATTTGACTTCTCCCCTCAGGTGTAGTTCCCGTAATCCGCCCCCCACCCCACCACAGCACCTGTGAACATCACCATCGCCCCTTGTGCTCCTCCCTCCCCGGTGTTAACCCCTTTCCTTCCTCCTCCCCTGCTGTAGGCCTCAGATTTATCGTTTGCCTGAGAGTTTTGAAACAAAGACAAACTATAAAAACAACCCTTGAAAACTGCCCATTGATCTGAGGTCAAGAGGGGGGAGGGAGCAGTCAGAAGAGGGTGGGAGAGAGCACATGGACCATATATGAGGGAGGGCCATGCTGTAGTAGTAGTGGGTGCACTATGGTGACTACACCCTGCAGGGGAATCCTATACTTCCAAAACACTGATAAGGATATAGAATGTACTTCAATGAAAAATAATAATAATAAAATTTTTAAAAGGGCAGAAATTTTAAAAAGGGGGGGTGCCATTAACATGCATGAGCTGAACACCTTTTGAACTTAGGAGGCAGCAACAAACACATGGAGGTAGAACAGGTTTAGAGCTAAGAAGAGCAAGCAAACGCTTTACAGGTTGGAACACCTAGTCTTCCTGTGGTTGCCAGGAAAGACTTGAGGAAGAAAATGGAGTTAAGCAAAGGAGGGAAGGGGCATTTCAGGAGGGAGAAAGGCATAGTTCTTTCATCACTCCACATTTGATGATGACCTTCGTTTTCTCCTTAATGAAGCCTTTTTGCTCCAGATTAACGTATTTTTCTGAAATTTGTCTCTGCAGGATTTGTATAATAAGCACTTACTCCTGACTTCTTGCTGGACTCAGGTAGAGGTGGTTGAAAAAGGAAATAAACCCAAACCAGAGCCAACTGCTTTGAAAACCCCTTCTTCTTGTTTCACTCTGTGTGTTTAGATCTGACAAGATAGGCAAGTGTTACATTTTATTCGAGGTTTCCTGGATTTTTCAGCTGTAACAAAGTACTCATAAAACCTTCAAATTGTTTGTGTGGTATCTACATTTCCTAACAAGGAAAGGATTTAATCTGCAGATTTTAAGTATCTTAGATATTTTAAAATTCTCAGGGTATTTGTGTGAAATTGGTAAAGGATTCTGTGGGGAAAGGAGAAAACTGCCTCATAGATGAACTTGCCCACCTGGGAGTTCCAAGAGCAAACAGCAGTAGTATTCCAGAGTCTTAACTTTTTCTGCTGCAAGAAGTCCCCAAATTGTATTCCAGAGTGTATCAAGATGAATACATATATTTGGCCAAGCTACCCAGAGCCCCGCTAAATTCCCCAATGTTTTTACAGTTAGTATACTTTTCAGATCTTGGGTGCTAATTTGTATCATTTGCAAAAACAACTGTGAAAGCTATTTTGTGCTTGCAATGCAATTACCACTAAAGAGGTTTTGGGGTATTCTCATTAAACTGAGTCCCAGATGTTTTTGCCCTGGAGATTTGTGTTGATCTGTTCTTTGTCAGTTCTAATTATCAATCAAGATGAATGAATTAGTCGTCCACTTGGTGAAAAGCCTATTTATGCATATGATCAGGACCCAGGTTAAAAGAGCCTTCAGAAATGTGTCACCTTGGAATGGACTGTTTCTTGCACAGACGTATGGCACAGTGTGTGTTCTCTGTCTTTTCCACCAATATATATGTTGGGGGTAAACACATAATTTGCATATATATGAATGTGAACAAAAATATGCACACATGTGTATATTTATACACATTTCTGAACTGACCATAGATCTATATGTATCATCTTCTTCTAGGATGGTATTTTATATTTGAAGACTTTCATGTGAATAACATTTCCAGGGGGAAATCTCTAATTGCTGAGCAAGGAAAACAAAATGTGCCCTAGGAATCTGATTACAATATTTTAGTATGTTTGCTTCCCATGGAGTTGCCACCAGTCTGCACTTAACAGGGATACAAACTACCCAGTGGGCACTCAGTACACCTCACAGGAGATTAGGACACCTTGTGAATATGCATTAAACCATGATCCTCTTTACCTCTGCAGCCTGCTGTGCCGGGCTGGCCTGCTGGCAAGCATTCTGGAATGCAATCTTTATGGTATCAGACTGGCATGATGCCACTGCACATGAAATATGCGTCTCTTTTTATAGCTGTTTCCGATGCTCTTGGGAACAAATTGGCCATCTAACAAAGATTCTTTGAGCTGGGAATTGAAATGGCTTTGGATAGGCAAGAAATATCTGTCTGGGAGGCAGAAGGAGGGGGAACTAGCACCCAGCAGCAGGTAGAGTAATTTGTTAGCAAATTCCAGTGCTTCCATTCGTCAGTGTATAACATTACAAAGGGTAGAAGTGTCTTTATTTCTGCAGTAACAGCAGGTGACATCACCCTGTCTAAAGAAAATACAACTGAAAGTTGTGTATCGAAAAGGGAGACATTAAATCTGTTTCATCAAAAACATGAGAAGCATTTTCACTAAGTCCATTTGGGTCAACGCATATGTATGTTTGTATATGTATGTGTGTATACATACATTTTATATATATGTATATATATGTCACCCACAAGCCATATATATTACACTCTCCTGAATTACTGTATTATATATAATGCTGTATAATATATATGCATTATAAAAGCCCTGTTGTCCAATAATGTAGGAGAGTTAACAAAAAGTGTCATTAATGTACACTAACATAAAATTTTAAAAATTACTGTTTTTAACATTTGGAAGCTAGCTGTAGGGGAATAGTGAAGCCATATAAGTACGTCTTTGGTAGATTGCTGGGATGTTAATTTGCCTCAGGAATGAACAAAACAGGCTGTGCTTCTGCATGAGGGTCACTCATGTAAGCTGTTTTTTAGTGTATAAAAAATTTAATTCTATTTTACTTAAAATCAGCAGGGAGGCAAATCCTTTCCCTTGAATCAGTAAGAACCTCTGTGATTGTCACAAAACAGTTTTCCTAATGTCCCTTTAAAAAGTCCAGAGAATGTAGGCAATGAACAACAAAAGTCTTAAGATGGTATGCCCTTTGACCAGTTATGCCCCTTCTGGAAACTTACTGTGAAGAAACTAGCCTAAATAGCTTACAAGTATTTATGCACATAGGTGTTAGTTACAACATTAATAATAACAGAATAAAAGCAAAAATAACCAAGTAGGAGTACCTCGAGCTAACAGGTTTTATCACAGGAAAGGAAATCACAGACAAAACAAAAAGACAAACTATTGAATGGAAAAGGATATTCATAAATCCTGTTAGTTGCTATCCAAAATATGCAAAGAACACATGACACTCAATAAAAAACATACAACAATCCATAAAAAAAATGTAGAGGAACTTAATATATCTATTTCCAAGGAAGACATAAATACACGAAACAGGCACATGAAAAGATGTTCAACATCTCAATTCATCAGGGAAATATAAATCAAATCTACATGACCTATCACCTCACACATGTCAGAATGGCTGTCAAAAAAAAAAAAAAAAAGACAAGAATCAAGTGCTAGTAGAAAAAAAAAAAAAGACAAGAACTAAGTGCTAGTGAGGATGTGGAAAAAGGAACTCCTGTACACTGTTGGTGGGAATGTAAATTGGTATAGTCATGATGGAAAACAGTATCGTGTTTCCTCAAAAAATAAAAATAGAAATACTGTGAGATTGACTTATCCCATTTATGGGTGTTTACCTGAAGAAAATAAAAACACTAATTGGAAAAGATATATACACCTACCTCTATGTTCATTACTGCATTATTTACAATAGCCAAGATATAGAACAATCTAAGTATCTATTGATGAGTGGAAGGATAAAGAATATGTTGTATATGTACACTGTGAAATACTACTTGGCCATGAAAAAGGATGAATTCTTGCTATTTGCAACAACAAAGGTACACAATGAGGGTATTATGATAATTGAAATGTCAGAGACAGACAAGTACCACAGAATGTAAAACAAACAAACAAAAACTAACTAAACTAAGAAAGAGAAAACAAATTGGTGGTTACCAGAGGGGGTAAATGTTCAGGGATGGGCAAAGTGAATGAAGGAGTCATAAACTTCCAGTAACAAAATAAGTCAATATGTAATATAGTGCATAGCAACTATAATCATTAATGACTTTAAAATGTTAAATTTGAAAGCTGTTAAGAAAAGATGGTAAGTAGACTTACTGTGATGATGATCTTGCAAAGTATACAAACATTTAACTATTATGTTGTACACCTCAAACTAAAATGACTGTCAATTATACTTTGATAAAACAATAGCAATAACAGGAATTTTTATTTTGCCTTATTTAGGTTTAACTAGCATATATATATATCCATCCAATAGATTATAATGCATTTGTTAGATAGATTTCCAAATATATTTATAAAGATGTTATTCTATTAAATTTGGAACAGGGCCTCCCCTGGTGGTGCAGTGGGTTAAGCAACGCACTACGAAGCAGATCGCGGCCACTGCAGCACGAGTTCGATCCCTGCTGCCGGCCAGGGGGGGGACCCACATGGTGCGGCGGACCTCTCCTGTTGTGCCCGCTGCTCCCCTCAGCAGTGTGCTTCTGTTGATCTGCCTGTTCTGCTCCCTGCTCTCTGTGGTGAATCCTCTCACCCCCCCACACCTCTGGCCTGTGCCCCAGTGCTTGTATGCATAAATAAATCTTTAAAAAAAAAATAAATTTGGAACATTTGCCACTGTCACCAGAGGAGTAGAGCAGACAGATGGGGAAAGTTCTGGTTTATTATTTGGCAACTCCCTATTAATCATCCCATTTAGGGACAAAACTGGTGTGTTGGCAGCTCAACGAAATCACCTGTCCATTTCTAACTCTCATTTCACATTCTGTATGTGGTGGAGGGATGGGAGTATCTAACCTGAATCAATAATCTGAAGGTAATTATCTGGAAACATAAGTCCACTCTGCCATTCTTTAAAGAAATCCAACTGCCTGTGGATGAGAAGAGTCCCTCTGAGGAAGTTATGACCAAGTGAGTTGCATGCTGAAGTGAGGTCTTTGGAGTTCAGCAAAGAGGGGGCCAAAATATCCAGGGTGCTGGTCTTCAGTGGCAGGACATAATAAGCTGATGCCCATGAGGAAGGGGCAGGCCATGACCCAGCCAGATGCTAGGGGAGAGAGTCTGTGTAGGGGCTTGGTTAGGAAGTAGTTTTTGTCAGACTTAAAGCCTATACCTGGGAAGTTTGATGGTTTTATTTTTCTTGCATTTCTTTTGTTCTTTTTCTTTGGCTTTT
The DNA here is from genome assembly GCA_019455555.1 of Galemys pyrenaicus. Lineage (NCBI taxonomy): Eukaryota > Metazoa > Chordata > Mammalia > Eulipotyphla > Talpidae > Galemys > Galemys pyrenaicus. The sequence continues at coordinate 13,430,086 of JAGFMF010012266.1, forward strand.
CCCTTGGCCTCTAATAATTGTCTGTCAGGAGCTGTTGCCTGTGATGTAACCAGAGGGCTGAAGCAGAACGAATGTGTACCTACAAGTGAGCACAGTGACAAAAAAAAAAAAAAGCAAACCAAATGAACTTAGCCTTGCTTATCCTTTTTTGGGAAGCCAATTGGAAGCTTTTTATATGATCATCATTTGGTTAAGGGCAGAAAAACGTTTTAAGAAACCTTTTACTTTATGATTTGTTTAAAATCACATAGCTGTATTTTGATAGAAAGTGAAAGAATGTATTATTAATGCAAAGTCTGAATCTCAGCTCAACCTTGTGTCAAGCTAGCAGAAGACACCTTCTCAACTCTTTGATTGAGGTGTCCCAAAGATAACTGGGTCCAGAGGGACCCATACTTGGTTGACTCTCTGGGATGTGACCTGCTCTAACGCTCTTCTTCTTTCCATTTTGGCCTCCACATTCAAGCCACTATCTCACCTCCTCTTGTGGACACTACCTTTCTATTTCCCACTTGCCCAAATTAATTTACAATTAGTTCTTTCCAGCTTGCTGCCTGTTACTTGATTGTCAGAGCGACAACGGTCAGATAGAAGCTTAAAATAGAGATCATGCAACTCACTCTGATTGGTAATTAAGCCTTTCTCTTGGAAGGTGTAGACACCTTCCAGTGAAAATTATGAAATCTTGAAAAATAAATGAAAATAGTAAGAAAATAAAAGCAAGAGTGAAAAAAACAGTGTATGGGAAGGAGGATGGTTAAGACTTTCAGTATAAGACTGGCAATAGTCAGGAAAATTTTTTAATTTTATATGCTAAACTATTTAGAGTAAAAGCAAAAAATCTATGCTGTTTTGTTGAGCAACTCTGACTTTCAGATTTAAAAATTAATCCAGAATTCAAAAGAAAAGTGAATTTCATGAATGCGACTGTGACGCCACAGTTCACCAACTGCTGTTTCCTACTACAAATCACAGCTCATCTTAAAGTCTTAACTTAATGTTAAATAAGAGGCAAGAGTTAATTTAGGAAGTGATTACAGCAGAGGCGTGTTAGAGCAACAGTGATCACTGCACAATTAGTCTTTAATTTGTAATTGAGAGTAACTCCCACAGGACTAACTCACTGATGAATTTCAAATAAGCAGACTTCAAAACTAGGAAGAAAAATGGCTAATTATAAGCTAAGGGGGTAAGGAAGGTGGGGAAAGAAGTTGAATCCATAGAATTGGACTGGAGATTACTTAGAATCTGATTCACACACAGCAGAATCGCCTGTATGTAACAGTCAGGATTTTTTTTTAAAGGCCAATAAATAAAAAATAGAGATGGACCAGACATTATAGGTGGCAGCAATCTGAAAAAACCCTAAGTTTCCTCTATGTGATGTTAGTTCAGAGTTTTGGGGTATGTCTTAGATTGGGTTCTACTGAAAGCAACTCTTATAATGAGGACTTAGGTATAAATAGTCTAGAAGGAAAGATGAGCCAACAAAGGGAGTAATAAGGTGCTAGTTACTGCTAAGAAAACTGGACACAATCCCACTCTGAAGCTCTGTGAAACTGTGCAGAACAAGCTGAGAAATGCACCGTGAAATGGAAGGGAAAGACATGCATCCACTGACACATGACCCACACTGGCCTACAGGTACCTTCCAGAACACTAACCTCCCATCCCACAATACACATTCATGTGCTTTTGACTGAATGCGTGCACAGCTGAGCAGCATTCTGCAGTTTAGAGGACACTGAGGAGAGACTGTGGGCCATACAAAGGTGTATGGAACAGTCCTCCAGTTATGCTGAAACCAGACAAGTTGAAAGGAACGGCATGGTGAGCAAGTATCACTGGACAGTCAACATTCAAGAGAACATCTGGAGTTCTGACTACTTGGAAAGTTATATGAAGGGTGGTATTGGAAGAAAGACAGTAGGATGAAAACTAGCATGGTTTTCACTTTACAGAAAAACTTGAAAGGTGTACATGAGAATGTGCAAACATGTATTTATTCCATTGTTCAAATAGCACTGGACCTTTCTGAAGGCTGGAACTCTGTCAGATTTGACGTACTGCTAAGTCTCACCATAGAACATAGTTCCCAGCATGTAGCACATGTTAAATGCATATTTTGAATGGATTAAACAATAAAAAGAATTATAAAAGAAGTATTGCTTGGGGGCTATGTGTTATCTCCAGTGACTTTGGGTTAGCAGGTCTTGTACACCACTTTACAGGTCTGGGGCTGAATCTTAAGGTCCAAGTTTTCTGAATGTTATATATGCCATGTGAGATGGCCAGCTCTTGAGTATCACAGGAGTTCACAAAAGAGAACAGTAAGTTCTTTAGGCAGCAGTAAAGCAGCATTGGAATGGGCCTTGAACAAAAGCTAGAGACAAGTGGATGGCAAAGTGGAAGTGTTCACATGAAATCTGTCTATCAGAGATAAGATAGGGTACCTTCTTGAAGATTAATGGGGCTCACTGGAAGACATGCAGGAAAAAATTGCTGGCAACTTCTACCCTTCAATTCCTATGTTTAGGAAAAGCAGCAAAGGAAGAAAATATACATCCACACACCCATTCATTCTGTCAACAAACAACTGAATCCTACTTATGTTTCTGGGGGTGCAGCAACGAGCCAAACACACAATCCCTGTCCCCCTCCTCAAATCATAGTCCAGGAGGGAGACAGACATTAAATAATTATAAAATCAAGTATATAATAAATTTCTATGGTGACTGCAAAGGAAATTATAGATGCTATAAGAAAGTATGAAGGAGATTATTTCTGCATGGGCGTTTAGGAAAGGTCTCTGAGGAAGACACCTTTATGGTGGCATCTATAACAAGAATACAAGTGAGGTAGGCCTTGGGCAAGGTGATTAAAAGTATAAGGAACAACATATGCAAAGACCTTGAGAAGGGAAGGACTTGCCAAGTTCAATGAGAGGGCAAAGAGGCCGGAATAAAGCGAGTGAATGAGTAAGGAAGACAACACCAAAGCAGAGTGAGTAAAGACTTTGGAGGCCATAGTGAAGATTTTTCACTTGTTGTAAAGGTAGTGGGAATTCACCAAAAAACTTTGGGCAGAGGAGTGCAGTGCCCTTGATTGGCATAAAGGTGATGTGGAAGGGAAGCAGGGAGATCAGTGAATGAGCCATCACCACAGCTCAAAATATGACTGTAGGAATACAGCTGAAGTCAGGGAGCTGGAGAAAGATTAACAATTGAGAGGGATGTGGAGTATGAAAATGACAAAACTGATTAGAAATTGAAATGAAAGGAGGCAAGAACACAATTAGAGGGTGAAGGTGTCAATAACTGAGATGGGAAGACTAGAGGAATAGGAAGTAGGGGTGAGAGATCAAGAGTCCAGTTTGGACACAGTAAGTTTGAGATGCTTGTGAGATGTCAAGTTGGCATGTCTATTATGGGAGCTGTCATGGCCTGGTACTCAAAGATAGGTGAAGGCTGCAGTTAAATACAGAGGGAAGAGAAGTAACCAAATTTAGCCACTAGGATCCTTTGGACAGCATCATACTTATTTTAATCATTTGTGGGTTTTATGGGAATTCTAAAATGTTCTAAGTTTTCAACGACCAAAAATTCTCCTAAGAAAATAATCATGTGTAGATTTGACAAAGAGGTTTGGCTTCACATTGTTTCATGTATTACAAGGATTAGTCAACTCTTCCCAGCATTCTGACTTACAATGTTTAGCCATTCAACATGAATAACTAAACACCATCTTTCTTATCTTCCCCTGAGCTGGAATTTGATACATGATTCATTCTCCTTGGATCTGCACCAAGTTTCTAATACTTAGATGCTCATCATACAATGACTGAAAAAACACACCAACATTAACCAGCAGCTCTCAGGAGATGGTAGATAATGAATATATTTTATGTTCCTTTTTTTAAATTTCCAAGTGTTTGATTTCTTTTTAAACCCATGTATTAATTGTAGAATATTGCCTTGAGGTATTGTGCATCTTTTCAATTTAAGTTCTGATTAGGAAATAAAACATTGAATTACTAGAAACACTAACAACTGGAACTATTAAATTTAGTAACACATTTGTTGAATGAGTTGTTTCTACGAATAAAGGAGAGTTTTTTTTTTCATTTTTATAGTGGAAAATACTGCTCTAATGGCAAATTACTGCCTCTACTAGCTCATTTTTAAACATGAGCACAGACTTCTGGACTTTCTACTTAAAGCATTACAAAAAGGCTTATGGAAGAAAACACTAAGAAGTTTGTGTTTATACAGATATGTGTAGGTACACATGTGAATATGTATGTAATGTCTGCATATAGTCATTTGCTATCTGAAACACAAAACAGAGTACTTTACAATGTTTATAGTAACCATTTATGGTTATATTTACATCATATAAAAAACTCATTAGGTTTATATATGAAAAAGCACAACGTAAAATTGCTGTGAGGTATTGTTCAAACAAAGCAACTGAGTGGAAAGTTGCCCTCCTTTTAATCCAACCTGATAGTGTGAGCTTCTGTCTACCAGCATGACCTGTCTGCAACTGTCCAATCAGTAAGCTCACTTCTGAGCACTTTCTCAGACATTCTCCCATTCAATCCTCTCTAAACTTTGTGACACAATTAGTAATTGCCACCCAGCATCTCTATGAGCATCGTTGACTGAAAGCAGGGATTGCTGTCATCTCCCTCACAGTCTGGTCCCACAGGCAGGCAGATGCAAGCAGGCACAGTTTTAGGCCAAAGACCAGGGGTCTGAACATCAGCTCTGCCACTGACTGCTGTGTGAGTTCAGGCAAAGCTCATTGCCCACTTTGGTTCTCAGTTCTTCATCAATTAAGGAGGGTTGGTTCCAGGGATAATAACAATGATAGTACCTAGTAGGCTCAGAGCAAAAATGGCCTACACCTAGCTCACTGGAAGTGATTGATGAATCATCAATGTTGCAGTGTTAGAACAGAAGTACCTTGCATATAAATAAGTTAAGAAAATAGCGGAGTCACATCACTATTTTGTCAATGATTTATCAAGTGATCATATGGCTAATGAGTGATAGAAGTCACACCAGAACCCTTGCTTCTTCCTCCTAACCTGTCCATTTTTCTCCCAGACCCAGTCTGGGACATAACTGCATAGCCTGCCCCTATATGAGCTCTTAACAACTATTCAGTGGGATTGTGGTTACTTTCCAATTCAAATATCTAGTCTCATAGCCAAAACTTAAAACACTTGAGGGCCTCCCTGGTGGCGCAGTGGGTTAAGCAACACACTATGAAGCAAACCTCAGCCACTGCAGCACGAGTTCAATCCCTGCCGCTGGCCAGGGAGGGGACCCACATGGCGCGGCAGACCTCTCCTGCTGTGCCCGCTGCTCCCCTCAGCA